>CM028349.1:25069853-25336034 GCA_016618105.1 Dendrobium huoshanense
CCTCTATATTTGATTTTTCAAACCTGATCACTTATGCAAAGCAAGTTTCCTTTGCATATGATCAATCCAGACCCGATCATCCGTAGAGCAAGTTTCCTCTACTCATGATCATCTTAATCTTGGTCTTATATAGAGCAAGTTTCCTCTATATACGATCTTTCAAATCTGATCACTTATGCAAAGCAAGTTTCCTTTGCACATGATCAATCCAGACCCGATCATCCGTAGAGCAAGTTTCCTCTACTCATGATCGTCTTAACCTTGGTCTTATATAGAGCAAGTTTCCTCTATATACGATCTTTCAAATCTGATCTCTTATGTAAAGCAAGTTTCCTTTACATATGATCAATCCTGACCCGATCACCCGTAGAGCAAGTTTCCTCTACCATGATCATTCCAGATCCCGATCTTACATGGAGCAAGTTTCCTCTATGAACGATCTTTCAAACCTGATCCCCTGTGTAAAGCAAGTTTCCTTTACATATGATCAATCCAGATCTGATCTATCATGGGAAGCAATGCTTCCTTCCCACTAGATCTTTAATTTTCTCTCTCCTTAAGATTCGACTCGCTAGTGGTAGAGCACGCCTTCCATGGCACTACCCTGTTCCAGATCAAACTCCGATTCTTCGGGAATCGATTTTCCTTCCCTTAGAATCAAAACTCCGGACTTGACCTTTTTCGGTCAACGCCAATATGTGCAATAGAACTTCGTTCTATTACACATATTGGGGGTCCATTTGTTGACCTCATATTTGTATGAGGTCACTAGGGATCCATCTAGACTCCAGACCAATCCTGACCCTACATCAATCTAGATTCTAGACCCTAGGATCTACTCTAGACCCTAGGATTCTTCCAGACCAATCCAGATGTTAGGATCTATTCTAGACCCTAGGAGATGTCCAGACCTTAGTTCAAATTCAAATTCCAATCAAATCCAGTTCAAATCCAAATCCAGACCCAAATCCAATGCTAAAAGGCCAAGTCCTAAAAGCCTTTTTCAGCAAATTTTCAAACACTTCACAAATCAATCAATTGACCTCCGATTCAGAGTCCGTCAGTTGCATACTGATGGGACATGTCTCTGGAGGCAACCGTCCAAATTTGAGCCCATTCCGAGGTCTTTAACCCCAGAAACTTAATCAAAATCCAAAGGCTGTAAAACCTTCAAATATTTACGGCCTATGCCACTGGATCTACCACCCAGTGGATTTTGACCTTAGAGCCCTCTCCAAAGCCTCTAGTCACTTCCAGACCCTTAATTATGACTCACTGAGCAGTAAACTGCATTTTGGTTGACCCACTTTGACCCCCAGTTGACCAGGGGTCAAAATGACCAAAATACCCCTATGGGGCTCAAATGGTGATTTCAAACCAAATGAACTCCGAATTGAACGCAACCACCTCCAGCGAGTTTCAAATATCAAACCAAACTTGTTGGACCCCTTTCCGAGCTCTGGGTCAACCTGGTTGACCAAGTCAACCTAGTTGACCTAAGAGACCCCTTAAGGGTCCAAATAGGCCTTTTGACCCAAATGACCTCTCCAGGCCATGGAACCACTTCCATTGGTCTTGAAATGTCATTTGAAACCTGTTGGACCCATTTCCAAGCCCTGGGTCAACCTGGTTGACCAAGTCAACTTAGTTGACCCAAGTGACCCCTTAAGGGTCCAAATGGGTGTTTTGACCCAAATGACCTCTCTAGGCCATCCAACCACCTCCATTAACCTTAAAACATCATTTCAAACCTGTTGAGCCCAAACCCAGACCCTGGGTCAACCTGGTTGACCAAGTCAACCCAGGTTGACCAACCAAGCCCTTAAGGGTTCAAATAGTGATTTTGACCAAATTGACCCCTCCAAACCCTGGGACCACATCCAGTAGACTCAGAATGACATTTTGAATTTGTTGAACCCATTTCCAGACCCTGAACCCAGTCGGTTGACCAGGTCAACCAATTTTGGCTTAAGGGCCCATTAAGGGCCCATTAAGCCCTTTTGACTCGAATAACCAATTCAATCATCGAAAACACCTCTACCAGACTTCAAATATCATTTTAAACCTGACCAACTTGGACCCACCCCTTGAGTCAACCCAGTTGACCCAGTCAACCAAGGTTGACTCAAAATTCCCTTAAGGCCTTAATGGGCTATTTTAGCTCATTCAATCCATTGAATCCATTTCTTAGCTCCAAAATCAACTCCAAATGTGGTCCAACCATGTTTTAAACCTTGGCCAATCCAACCCATTTAGGGTTGACTAAGTCAACTCTATGAGTTGGTCAAACCCATTTCAAACCCCAAATCAATTCAAACTCCAAACCTTCCCTTGGCTTTGCTTGTGACCCAACCTATTCACCCCTAGGACCTCTAGGCTGCCACATCAGCAGTCTTCCATGGTCAATTGACCAGTCAACTCATAGTCAAACAAGCCTTTGAGTAGTCAAATCCCTTGGCTCAACCCATTTCAACTCATTTTAATTCCTTTGACCCACCACTCCAGCCCTTGAACTCCTCCCCATGCCAAGTCAGCTGCCACCTCAGCCCCCTTTGACTGGTTGACTGGTCAACTTTGTCAAACCCCATTTAAAACTCCTCAAAGGGGGTTTGTCATGTGCTAAACCCCTTTTCCCTGATTTGAGCTGCTCTAGCCAACCCTCTTATCACCTAAAGCTCACTCAAGGCCCCCTAACCAAGCTCAGGCCCTGGTTTAGCCTTAAGAGGCAATGGTCCCCCCCACTCACCCAAAGCCACCCAATGGAAATGAGGCGTGTCCAGCCTTTGGGGCAGCCTCCCAGCTTTCCCAGGGACAGGTGGCAGCATCTGGAAGCCCCAGGAGTCAATCCCAGCCATCCATTTGGCTGGGAGAGGTTTGAATAGGGAGATATGCCCTAATGAAGCCTCATTCTAATCCCATCATTCTCTCACCACCTCAAGCCTTCTCCAGTCGAGTTCTCTGCTCCCTCAAGCCCTCAACCATCTCCTCTTCATTTCCCAAGCCAAACCACCCGTCCAAAGCTGCCGCCGGCGAGGATTCCGGCCAACCGAAGCACTTCCAGTTCAAGCGTCTCTACCTCTCGATCGGCTGCATCTCAGGACGTGGATTCAACAGGACAAATAAGCGTGGACAGTCTACAAGTTCAGAGAATCCAAAACGGTCCAAACCGTCCATTGAATCACTGTAAAACTCTAACCCTAGTCTAAGACACTTAGGCTAAATAACTTTTTTTTAAATGCATATTATGCCGTGAGAACAACTCCCCATTATTTCTGTTCGTCTACTCTAACTAGGTTTAAATTTTTTAATTTTGTCCACTCAATCGAGAGAACGAGCCCAAAACGCCATTAAGGCTCGGTTCGTGCAGCTCTCAGCGGGGTTGAATTGGAACCGTTGATCTGAGGATTAACGGTTCGGATTCAGCCATTCCACGGTCTGATCCGACCGTGTATTTGATCCCCCGTTCGGTTGGCGGTCCGGCGACATCTGGACCCTCCGTTTAAAACCGCGGGATTAGGTTCCGCCGTCTGATCTTGCTTCGTATGATCAGTTTGCGGGATCCAATCTGGGCCCTTGATCTTGCACAGCGGTAGATCCAAAGGTCAAGGCCCGCCGCTGACGTGTTTAAGTGAAAGCGCGTGGGCCCTCCCGCCGTCATCCAATGATTGGCCAGCGCCGCCACGCGTTTTCGCTCCGCCAACCACGGACCGCCACGTGGCTCCGCGTTTTGGCTGGCCGAACCAAAACGCGCCATGTGTCTCACACCGCCGCCAGAACTGTTATTAGATTTAATTAGTTTTTTTAATTAGTTTAATTACCAGAAAATTTAAAAAATTTATTAAAAAATATTTATAACTCCAAAAATTTAATATAACCTATCAAACTTCTCAGAAAATTAAGATCTTTAATTTAAAATTAAAATTGATTTAAAATTTATATATATTTTAAATTATTTGAATTATTAAATTTTATTATTAATCAAAAATTTATTGAAATATTTTATAATATTTAAAACTTATTTTAAGTTATTTTCTTAAATATTCAGAGAATATATTTAAAACATTTAACCTAATTTAAAATTAATTTAATGTATATTATATGTGTTAAATATTTTCAATTAATTAATATTTGAATATTTAATTAATGTCAAATTCAAAAAATTTTCAAAAATTTGAAGGATCTCTATTTTAAATTATCTGAAATTATCAAAATACTTTTAAATATATTTTAAAATTATTTTAAAAATATTTTGATACTTATTCAAAACTATTTTCAATTACTTTACATCTTCTAGATTTTCTCAAACATATTTATTTTATAGACTTTAAAATTAATTTTAAAATTATATATATGTTAAATTTTGAGAGATTCCTTTGAAATTTTGAATTTAGATCAAGATTATGTGAATAGAAGTTATGGGGAGTGATTGGTGTATAGTTGTATTTCAACTATTCACTAATCAAGGTTTTAATCTTACTTAATTATGTTATTCCTTGCATGTTTAGATTATGCACACACCACTTAGATTTAGGCTCTCCTAGATCTAGGATTTGCTTGGTTTGATTGCATATTGCTAATGTTAAGTTAAGGGTTAGGGAAACTTTGATTTGAACCCATTCAAGTTTAGTGTCATTAAGGACAATAATTAAGGACTTGTTTAGAGAACTTAGAATATTTTCAATAATTAGGATCCACTTCTATTTGAGTTGAAACTTCAAACATTTAAACTTAGTGACATGTACAGCCACTAGGAAAAGTTTCACTGAATTTGGAATTCATTAAGATCCCTAATTAATTTTCTTAAGTTTAAGCCCTAATTAAGCCATTAAACCTTCTAGAAAATCTAATAAATCCATTTTAAACCCAAAAATTATGACCAACCCCTCTAACTGACCATAATTAAACCCTTAACCCATGAAAATTAAAAGCCCTTTAATTTGACAGCAAGTTAAACCTTAATTTAATTTTAAGTGAAATTGAATATTTAATTATATAATTAATTAAAAATATTAAAAATTCCAAAAATTTCCAAAACACTTGGAAATCTCTCCTTAGGTCATTTCTGACCTTTGGAGTTGATTTCAAGGAGTTTGGGACTCATTTGGAGAAAAATCACAAAATGACCCTTCTAATTAAGTAATTTTCAAAATTCAATAATTACCCAAACTTCAAACCTTCATAACTAATTCCAGAAAAATCGAAATCACCCAAACTCACTTGCATTCAACTCCTATTAAGGTCTAATATTTATTAAAAATATTAAATTCCAGAAATTTGCAATATTTTAAAAAGTCAACAAACCGGTCAAATCTAGTTCAAATCTAGTTCAAAACTTCAAACCTTCGTAATAAAATGTAGAAAAATCCGATTTCAACGTACTTACCTTCTAACTGATCGTAGTAAGGTCTAGTATTTTAATAAAATACAAACATTCCAGAATTTGAACTTAATCAAAAAGTCAATTTTCAACCCTTTAATTAAATGATTAAAATATTAAAAATTCATAAAATTCAAAATTATTCTAAAATTCCAGAAAATGTTAACTTAATGTTTAAAACATTCAACAAACCTTTTAAAACACAACAAGCATCCTAAAGATGAAGTTTATTGGCTGGACTACTCCGGGCTGCGGGGCTAAGTGTCCTAAGGAGGCTGGTTCCTCGAGCCTGGTGGCACAACGCCACGAATGGATTCCAAGGGGTGTTAAACCTTAAAAATAGATTAATTATTAATTATCTAACCTTTTAAAACTTCTAATTTAACTACATTAATTTGGTTTATCGGCTGGACTACTCCGGGCTGCGGGGCTACGTGTCCTAAGGAGGCTGGTTCCTCGAGCCTGGTGGCACAACGCCACGAATCGATTAATGGCAAACCTAAATTAATCAATCTTAAAAATCAGCGAACAAACATTTCTAATAAAATTCATTAATTCTTAAGCTCTAATCAATCTAAAACACTTAATCATATCGGGTACCACTGGGTAACCCAGGCCTACGAGGCTATTAACTTAGCCCCAAGGAAGGTGAAATAAACTTCACGGCCTCGGTGTGAAACAAAGGTGATATCCAAAAAATAATCAAATGAATCTTAAAATTAATCTTAAGCCATTAATATTTGAATTCAAACTTAAATCCCTTAAACCTTCCAACCAATCAAACTTTAGATAACTTTAACTAATAATCCTAATTAGGATACATCAAAACCACACGACCTACCTCACACACTTTAGATGGTTTGCTAGGATCACTGACTTTAGTCTTAGGATAGGCCGGTGTTTTACTTTCTGCTGTTGTGTGACGAGTTTTTCGAGCTTTTACTGCATGCTGTTTGCTAGTGTAGAATTGATGTGTTTTATTTACTTGCTTTCTGCACTCTGTGTTTGATTGTGCGTTAGACCTACCCATAGGTTAGGAGCGAACTATACTTGTGCAATCTTATGCAGGTGGCCATGCTCATACAAGGAGCTAAAAAAAAGGGGGCAGTCAAAAAATAATATAACTCTTTTGCACAGGTACCTGCCGCGCTTAAGACCCCCTTTAAATAAAAGAGCATGGCCAAGTGTGGCTAAAAAAAAATGCATTTTAAATTTTCATATTATAACTGCTTGGGATTGAATATACAACTGTTGATTATTAGGATAACCTTGCAGGATCGAGTCTAGATTTTCTTTTTTTCTATCAATGTAAATTTAATTCATTTAAGGTTGTATTTCTTTAAAATGTTTTGAGATTGGGATATGAATATCCAATTTGAATTCCAAAGAGGTGAAGACATCCCTAAAGGGGAGAGTCTTCTTCCATTTGGAATTCAAATTAGGATACTTTGCAAGTATCCAAAGAGGAAAGATAACACCCCGATCAAGGGGGAGTTTCTTTCCATTTGGATATCCTGAACCGACGAATCAAGATGTTCGTGAGAAGATGAAGGATCGGACAACGAGAAAAATCCCAAGTCTCAAAATCATTTGATTTAGGATTAGAAATCCGGGTTGTAGTCAGTGGTGCCCGGCCACTTTAATTTATTGTAATTTTTGAGATGTAATAATAAGTGGCACTTGCCATATGGACATTCAAATTGATATATTTAATTGATTTTATTTAATTGATTTCGCATTAGAACTCCTGCTTTTCTAGTCTTTTTACTTGCATGCCGTATTTGATTTGACCTGGAATTCGAATTTAGGCTCTTAGGGGTCTGTCAAAATTTTTCTACTTTAATTAAATAAAATTTTTAAGATAAGATAGAAACTCTAAACGGTCCTAAGAAGTAAGCTCGGACTCGCCGAGGGTTTTTCATGCATTCATATTATACCTTCTCGACCTTGTTAGGCATCTCCCCGCCTGCGGGTTCTGGCAGGCCACCTGACCTATGAGGGTGCCGATCTGTCAAGGGGATGTTATGCAATCTCTAGGGAAAAACCTATTTTCTAAGCCAAAATTTTTAAACTGCTACATACAAATTCTGCATTCAATCGAGTCAATTAGCATGCATCGCATTAGCAACACATTTAAAAGAGTCTAATATTTAATCGCATTATTTAGTCATTAAATACCCAACATGAGTCTAAGGGGCCAATTAGGATCCGCTCTAGATGTCGGCCCCGTTCTCAAAAACCTTTCTTAAATAACGTCCCGATCACTCTACATAAAAAGACCGGACTCATGTTTTAAAATCGTTTAGGTGGTTTAGCTGGCTCCCCAATCCAGGCCGGGGTAAGACCAGACTCGCATTGCATTAGCTAGGTTCGGGGCACTTTTAAGTGTCCAATTTAGACTTAGGTTCTGAGGCAAGCTCGGGCTATAAGACCTCACCCTCCGGGAATTGAATCTCGATTTTCTAATAAAATTGACCATTTAAAATTAAATATTTCATTCAATCTAATTTAAGCCCAACACTTAGATAGGTTGAGGTGTTTCTGAAGTAATTCGGAATCTCAAAACACCTCCTACCTTTCTTCCTTTGACTCCAGAAATAAGTGTTCAACCTTGATCCAATCCCGATTGAAACTTCCAACCTTTACCTCCTTTGACATCCAGCTTTGAAAATCTAAATAAAATTTATACCGCTATTTTAATCGAGAGTTTTCGTAGGAAATTCCGATTTTCTACGATGTAATTAACTACGAGGGCTTGCGCTCGTAGGAGATTTAGTAACCCAGAATTGATTTTCAAAATTAACTTTTTCAAAACCCTTAATTAATTATCTTTGGGGAAATTTAAAACTTTGAAATTCGAACCCATTAGGGAACGATATGTTTGTCTTTCGAGGCGATATATTGTTCATAATAGAGTGTTCAATTTCAAAATTCCAAAATTAAATATTTCTCAAAGATAATTAAATATTTTTCAAAACTATATATACTTAAATGAATTTTTTTTTTTAAATCAAAACACCCATCTCGATGATGAGAGTGCATTTTCAATTAAGGCTAGTCATTAAAAAGGTATGAAATACCTCGCATATAGTAGCAACATATGAACTTTTTTTAAAAATTATAAAAATTATTATTTTTCTACTTAAAGTGGATGGTGGGGGAATGACGACGAATCCGATCAAGATCCTATAATTCCATCATCCCGAGCCATCATGGTCCCTAGTTTACTTAGTCAGAGGAGGTAGTCGATCCTTCCTGATCGAAGGATCCTTGTCAGCTACCATGGGTTGCTTCTTCCAAGGGTACCTTTTAGATTTGGGGTGGATGCTTGTTTATGTAGATAAATTTTAGTCAATCTTAGCTAACTTAAAGCTTTATGCCTTATTGAGTGCACCCTATGATTCATTACTCAATGAGCTTTTAACCAATTGAGAATATACAAGTTTTGACCATAATCGTGATATAGTGGTGTTATTTTGCAATAAAACCACCCGGTTAGAGTGCACATGCCACACCCGGGCTAGCAAGAAATCAATTGAGAATGAATCACAATGATACATTCAATTAGACATTTTGTTATTTGTGAGCTAATTAAAGTTATTTTTAAATTTATAATCCTTAACAAATATTTGCGGATGATGGTTGAATTTTTTTAACTTTAACTTTTAAATATTAAATTTTATTTGAATATTTTAAAATTTGAGTTTTTATATTTTTATCAAGATTTCATTTCAAACATGATTTATTTTTAAAATTTGGTGGTTTTTTAAATGATCAAGGTCCCCTCCGGTTGAGATTAGCTTTCAACATAGCCATCATTAGCGAGTATGTGGTTATTAAAAAATATTTATATTTTGTGAGGTTTGAAGGTATTTAAAAATATATGATCCCCTGCGGTTGAGATTTTCTATCAACTCGGCCATCATCGGGGAGTTCAATATCATATATATATTTAGTATTTAAACCGTGTCAATGTTGTTTGCATGTTAATAGTAGATTGGGTTAGTATTGATTTTATCCTTTTAGTAGTGAACATTTCTTTTAATATACATTGAAGGCTTAGTATGAACTTATAAAATCAAATACTATGGCCTGCACCACAAACCATGTATTTGTTAGTAGTTAAAGTCGTGTCAACTTTAGCCCATTTAAACAAGAGGATTAGACTTGAATTTAGGTTCACTTTTAACCTTTAAAGTATATGAATATATATTAATATAAAAAAAGGTTCACTTTTGACCCGTGCAACATCATCAGACTTTATTTTTATCTATTTAGTGCATTTTGTCAGAGCATATACAGGGTTTTCAAATTCCTATTAAATTAACGTGCATGCTTCTTGAGGTGGTGACTTGCTTCTTAAGGTGGTAGCACTCTTTTTGGGGCAGTTGCTTGCTTCCCATGATCGATGCATGCATTCTAGAGGCATTGACACCCTGCTCGGTGCATCACATTTAAATCTCGGGAATTTTCTTTTAATGCATGAAGAGCACATTTTAAATACTCAAAATATGATTTTTTTTTAGTCAATGATTATCGTTGGGATGTGCAAACAATTTCATTTAGGGCCTACAAACGCATTCTGTCTACTTATAAACGTGTTGCAGATCTGGTGGCGTGAAAAGAAATTCCCGAGTATATGGTAGAGACTTAAAAAAAAAACAATTTTAGCTTTTAAATTGTCTATGAACCCATATCATTATCACTCATGGTGACAAGCATATTAATAATGAGTTTGAGTTGTTCCATGCTAGCATCATGATATTCTTCAAGGCAATAACATTTTCATTACATAAATGTCTAAGGAGCTTCGACTTCTTCTAGACATGAATGTCAATTGGAGGATCTACTATCATCGTCATTCCTTCTTAATCTTCTTCCAAAAGCTTGCATTCATATAAAAGGGTCTTATTTTAAATTAGAAACACAACAACTAAAAATTTGCTTGTTGGCTCAAGAAAAATTGCACAAATGCATGAATCCTGCTTTGCAGCTATAGAATTACATTTCCCTTAAGTTAGATTGAAATTAATCAGATTTCCCCTGAGGGTAATGTCAGGGTTTATAGATATGGGGTTCTTACTTCCTATAAGCGCAAGCACTCATAATTAATTACCTCTCTTATTACGTAAGAGAGAACTCTCGATTAAGGATGAAATAATTTTAGATAAATTTAGTCTCAATATTGGGGGAAATGGAGGTAAACCCGATCAAGATCCCATGGTTCCGTTGTCCCGGGTATACCATAGATTTCAGTCTACCAACACTAACAATCATTGATTGTAAAGTCCAGGGAATCTGATTAGCAGCTATGGGTTGCCTCCTCTCAGGGATCCCGAATAGACTAAAGTGGTTAGGTGTGGATTTTAATTTAGTTCGATTTAATATGGATTGGGGCTTATGGCTTTCTTAGAAGTTGCCGGTTTATTTATTTAGTTTGGGGCTTATAACTCCAATTAGGAGTTGCCCGGGGATTTAAATTTGATTTCGGACTTACGACTTTCGTAGAAAGTAGCCCAAGATTTTTATTTAGAATGGGGCTTACTGCTCTATTTATGAGTTGCCCAGATAGTTTATTTAGTTTGGGGCTTACGACTCCAATTAGGAGTTGCCCGGATAGTTTGTTTAGTTTGGGGTTTACGACTCCAATTAGGAGTTTCCCGGATAGTTTGATTTAGTTTGAGGCTTACGGCTCTAATTAGGAGTTGCCCGAAGAATTTTGGTTGGATAGATCTTATGGCTTCCTTAGAAGTTGCCTAACGGTGGGTCTTACGACCTAGCCCTATAAGCTAAGCGGCCCGAGTTGTGGGTCTTAGAACATAGTCCTTTAGACTAGGATGCCCAAGAATTTTAATTGTTTGGGCAGGACTTATAGCTTTCCTTAGGAAGTAGCCTAAAAAGTGGTCTTACAACTTAATTGTTTAGACTAAGATGCCCATAGGTTTTATAAATTTTGATTATTTAGGGTTTAGGATCTTTACTATTTATTTAGTAAATTTCCTAAAATGTGGGGCTTACGACTTCAGTAAGAAGTTGCCCGAAAGCGGGTCTTACAACCAAGTCCTTATAAACAAGGCTGCCCAGAGGTTTGAATTTGGCTTGAAATGGATTTGGATTAGGTCTTAGTGCTTCCTTAGAAGTTGCCTATTGATGGGTCTTACGACGTAGCACTATAAGCTAAGCGGCTCAAGTTGTGGGTCTTACAACCAAGTCCTACAGACTAGGATGCTCAAATGAGGGGTCTAGGTTTGTATTATCACCTAAACACTTTTCTCAGATGTCGGACTTACGGCTTCTATTAAAAGTTGTCGGGGGTTCTAATTGGGTTTAGGGGTTAGGTCAATTTCTACCTAAAACTTTCCCCTAAGGTAGGGCTTACGACTTTCCTACGAAAGTTTCCGAGTAGTGGGTCTTACAAACTAATTCTTACAAATTAGGCTGCCCAATTAGAAGTGAATTTGATTGTTTGTTTGTTGAGTTTGACACCAGTGTCTTGTTTTGAGAGGTTTTACACTTGTGTTAGTGTTTTATTTATTTGTTCTGTGTTTGTAGCCTTTTTCCTACCACAGTAGTTCACTTCTTTTTTTACCCGTCTTTTCAACAATGTTACACTACTAGCTTTTTTCGTACTTAGCGTTTTTCTTGCTTTCCAGTACTCTGTTTTTACTTGCAGTAGTTGGATTTACCACTTTCCCGCATTGATTTATTTATGCTGCATTGATTTTTGATTGCTTTAGAGAGCAGTTTGTAGAGGGTTGTGTTGAGAACTTGTATATATTTGATTAATGAAAATATTATTTTTCTTCATACATTTTTTTTGCTTAACTTAATAAATCAATTAACAAAAAATAAAAAAAAATTAGTTAATTATATTAATTTCAATTTCTAAAACCCACATACTTTAAGACTTTCAAAATTTTAAAAATCTTATATTTAAAATTTTTTTGGGTTTCGTATGCTCTCAAATTTTGAAATGCTCTTGAATTTCAAGGGCTCTTAAAAAATATTTGGATTAGAGAGACATGAAGAGAATGAGTGCTTGTAGGTTCTCCACTCCCACGCATTTGACGATATAGGAGACTTTGAAGCTCTCAATTAATCAGATATTTTGATTAATCTTTAATCAGATTAAATTTTTCTTAAATCTTAATTAACTAAATTAGTTAATTAAAATTCCAAGGTCATTTTTAACATTTTAGTTAGTTCAAATTTAATTTCCCTCTGGATTTTTAGGAAATTTCGGCAGCCTCCCGGCGTCTCCTCCCCACCGAGGGAGAAATCGGGACGGAACTGCCGTAATTCTTCCTACCCGGACCTAAGGTCGACGGCGTAAGGTCTTTGATTTCAAACCATCTCACCAGGATCTAAGATCGATTGCGTAAGGTCTTCAATTTGGAACCATCCGCCCAGATCTAAGATCGATGGCGCGGGTCTTCAATTTCAAACCATCCCGGTCGGACCTAAGGTACGACGGCCGGGGTCTTCGACACTTATTTGGAATTCAATTTTATCTTCTTTTATATTTTATATAAATATAACTTTAAATATAATATCATATTATCTTTAATTATATTTATATATAACAATTATATAACATATATTATACTATAATATATAACAATTATATCATATATATATATATATATATATATATATATATATATATATATATATATATATATATATATATATATATATATATATATATATATATATATATATATATATATATATATATATATATATATATATATATATATATATATATATATATATATATATATATTTGGACAGAGAAAGGAGCATAGTACACAACTCCCCTTGGCCTATTGGTTGAGAGCTTAGACTTCCAACTAAGAGGTCCAAGGTTCGAGTCCATGTGTATGCGTTGTGTGTGTGAGTTTGCCTTAAATGGCCTAAATGTCCCAAAAAAAAAGGAGCATAGTTTGACAGCCATTAAGGAACCGATAAGCAACCCGTGCAATCTCTGCACCTTTAGCAAAGCAATCGAGCCAAACAGCAAGGAGCATAAGAAGTGACGTATCCGATCTCTACACCTCCTGTGAAGCGCGAAGTCGGACAGCCAGGGGAGTCCGAGAAACAAAGTCGAAGAGAGCCGAAGAAGCGACTGTGCACTCTCTCCCCTCCCGCTAAGCAACGAAGTCGAATAGCGTTGAAGAAGCGGAAGAGGCGACACGGGTAGCCTTTCCCTCTCCAGCGAAGGAACGAAGTCGAACGGTGATGAGGGAGCCGAGTCGCACAGCCACGGGGAGTTGAAGAAGCAGCGTTTGCAATCTCTCGGCCTCCTGTAAAGCAACGGAGCCGAACAACAACGACGAAAAGAGGAGATGAAGGGCGAACCCTAGATGCTCCTGCGAAACGACGAAGTCGGACAGGAACGAGAGCGCCAGTCTTTTTTTCTTCTTCCGAAATTCGTCCTTTTATTATTTTGAGTTGTCGGTGTCTCCGAAGAGGTGCCTGGTTTGACGAAGTAGGGCCGGTAGAGGCGGTTAATGCTTTGAAATGTTTTTGTTCTATATTTTTTTTTACAGTCAACAATGCTCAGTAGCAAATTAAATCCCCTTTATCACTAAACTCCAATCAAAAGTAAAACTCATAAGTTGAATCTTCTCTAAATGGCATGCAAAGCCCTACATTTCATAACATAAGCAGCCCCCTTTTTTTTTCTTCTTTGATATCACACCCAAAGAGGTTTAGAGAGAGAGAGAGAGAGAGGAGAGAGAGAGAGAGAGAGAGAGAGAGAGAGAGAGAGAGAGAGAGAGAGAGAGAGAGAGAGAGAGAGAGAGAGAGAGAGAGAATTGCATTTTTTTTTTAGCATGTTGATTTGTCTTTATGATTTTTATATATAGAAAATACTAATTCCAATGTTGAAAACTCACTAGTGGCTACATCATAAGCCAAAGTCAACTAGCCAAAGCATCAAAGACAAAGAAATGAAACTCATCTCTTTCTCTTTTTATTTTCTTCTTCGAATGGCTTGGTGTTTGCTACCACATGCTTGCTTGCTATTGATGATATTTAACATTGTATTGCTCTTTATGATCATAATCATGGCAACTTGATTCCCAAGAAGCCATGGAGATTTAATTCTTTGGGTATGATTCATTGTAGTTGATGTGTATGAAACATGCAAAGTTTACAACAAATCTTATTTAATATGGGAAAGTCAAGGCTATATGGTTGGTTTAATTGGGAAAATGTTCCAAGGACTTCACAACTTCAAGTACTTTGGAGCATTTTAACAAGTCATGCTTGCATGGATTGGATACTTATACGCGCGTGGTCATCTTTAAAGAAATGGAGAGTAGCAGGAAGCATGTTTATAGTGAAATTTGTGATCCTTTAGAAGATATTCTATGAAAACAATTCTGAAGTTAAAAATGAGTGGTGATAAAGATATTTTGTTTATTAAAAACTTTTTAAATGATATTTTGTTCTTGATGGAGAATATATATTTTTTATTTATTTAACCTTTTAATTTAAGTTTAATAAATTCTCCTAAAATTATTCAAAGCATACTAAATAATTCTCCAAAAATATTTTGTTCAGATTTTTCTTTCAGCCAAAATTTTGGCAGTATCCCGGCGTCTCCCCCACATAGGGGGCATCTACAGGGATTCTAGGCTTGCCCGCTACGCTAAAAAAGATGTGCATGGTTGGTGTCGGTAGACACCGCGGCCATGGTCTTCAATCCCATCACACCAACATGGGTCTTTGGTATAGCTGCATGGAAGCTCGCAATTTTCTTCTTCGTGTTAAGAAAAACATGCACAGGGTTTACTCGATTCGTCGCACTGAGCTTCCTCCCATCACGCTTAAAAAAGTGTGTATAAGTGGTTCACTCGTTGCAATGCAAGCACCAAAAATGAGATTTGGATTTTTAGAGTTTGATGAATATTATACCTTGACGTACGAGCGAGCAGAGGCGGATCCATTAAGTGCCCCCCCCCCCCCCCCCCCCCCCCCCCCCCAAAAAAAAAAAAAAAAACTAAAATCTTTAGGCGATTGCCCCTAAAATAATTATACATATTGTGTAGAGGGGTTATTATAAAGAATTTTAAACAATTGTCCCCATAAAAATTTTAAAATACTATGATATTTAGACAATTGCCAACATCATAATTAAACACATTGTGTAGAGATGTTATTGTTAGGGAACAATGAATCAAATACAAAAAGAAATAATAAAGAGAATCCAAAAATATCCTTACAACCAATATATATATAAACAGAGAGAGTTTAAGGCTTCGTTTGGGACGGCTTTTTTACTGCTTTCTAAAACGGAGTTTTAGTACAAAATTTATCATTTTTGTACTAAAACTCCGTTTTAGAAAGCAATTAAAAAGCCATCCCAAACGAAGCCTAAGAGCTCAGTTTGGGCTAAGAGAGACATGGTAGAGGGACTTGGGTGCAGGTGGATCGTGTTCACGTGAAAGAGGTTAAGGGAGGCTATGAGGGCTACAGGTTGTCTGGGACGTGGGCAAGGAAATCGGCTGGGTAGGACGGAGACTAAACAAGGCTAGAGAGCAGCTAGCATTGCCGGCGAAGGAAGCAAGGAGGTCGGCTGGGCTCGTCGGCGTCCAAGCTGAATAAAACAAAGTGCAGGGAGTCGACGGCATGGGTAGTGTTGCGTGCGAATGAGAAGAGATGAGGTGGTTGTCACCGGCGTTGGGAGTTGGGACGTGAGTGTACAATTGAGGGAGTTGGCTTCCTAAGTGAGAGAGCGAGGCAGATAGTTTATTGCCTCATCCCACCTGACGCTGCTCTACGTTCGGCATTGCCTAATCGAGCGCCACGTCGCAGGTGCCTTTTCGCTGACCCGACCTGGCAAATATTTGGTCCATGGCACGTGCGATTTTTGAATATTACGGCCAGGCAAGCGAACCGAAGAAAATCGCGGCGGACCCGAAATTTATGTTTAATTTGAAAATAAACATCACTGTATCTCGTCTTTCACTTCAGTCATCATTTGGTTGCATATACGAAGATTTGTTTTCGACAACTATTCTTCTTCTTCCAAGTTCGAAGCTCCCCGCATTATCAAGTTCGAAGCTCCCCGCATTTCCTGGTAGAAATCATCTTCTTCCAAGTTCGAAGCTTACGATAAGAAACAATGCCTCAGGTGAGTGACTTTATTGCTAAGCATTACCTCATCTAATTCTTTGTAAATGGGGTTTAGGGTTAGGGATTACGGATGAAGTCATATAGTACTCGGTACCGAGCGGTATATGCAGTTATACATACTCGGTACTGCTCGGTATTGGTTGAATACCTAGTTAAATCCTTCCTTACAAGACGGGAATACCGTAAATATTTTAAAAAACTGCAAAATCATATGGGTTACCATCGGGTCATTCCGGCTTAACGGGCTGCTACGTGGCGCTCGATTAGGCAATGCCGAACGTATTGAAAATTAAGTTGCTTTCACTAGAGTTTACAAATGGTCTTCTAACTATGATCTTTTTCTTAGAATGTCCAATTGCATAAATATTGATCTCATCTTAGAGGTCAACTATTTGATAAATATATTATCTTTACATTAGCTTCATAGTTTTGTAAATCCTCATGCACAAATGCCCCAATAATGACCCTCTTTAGGCCATCCATTACTAGAGTTTTAGATGAGGTTGATGGGACTCATTGATTTTCTTAATTCTATATATGTTGGATCAAAGGAATGTGGCTACAAGCAAAGAATGAGATAGATAAGTTTCATAAGTTTTGTAACCATTATAAGTTATTTGGACATGACATTTCATTATATAGGCAAGTAATAATATCCAAGAAAATACTCTAACTAAAGTAAGTACTGCCTATTTGGCACATTTTGATCTTACACTACAAGAGGATTCTATTAATATGTCTAATTCTTCGCATTCTCCTTTTTTATCTCATACTTGGTTCCCTCTTTCAAGGGCCCATCTAACAGCTCAACATTTATAAAATGATTTACTTGTAATTGAGAATTAAAATACAATTTATTAAATTCCAACTAATATTTATGTTGTGTAAATGAGCATATACTCCATATATTCAGTAGAGACTACAATTTCTCTTTGAAAGTTGTTCTACCTACCCCCTCATCTCAAATTATTAGTCTATAGCATAACACAATTATCCAAATTTCATCTCAAGCAATCTTCAATTAGTGTCCCAAGAGTCTTGAAAGACCATAATTTTATATTTGAAAAATACAATATTAGAGGGCAATATTCCTCTCTTACTTCAAAAGTCCACCTCCTAAATGGTGATATATGAGTAAAAATAAACAAATTGAAAAAGGCTCATTACTACATGATACGCCATCAAAAAATAGCCTTGATCGAGTGCAAATCTCGAAGCAGATATGGATTGAAAACTTCTAAAATTAATTTTGGGACCATCTAAACTCTGATTTCAACAAACTTATAGTCAAATTGAACATCTCAAGAATATGAACCCAATGAAACCAAATTCAGACAAAATTGAGCCCAAATCGAAGGATTAAAATAATCTTAAAAGCTTCAAGGCATCATATGGATAACCAATTGATATCTGAATATGACATTCTCATATTCGAATCAAGAAACACAACGTGATGAATTCAACGAGCCAATGATTACTCAATTCTAACATTAATAAGGAACTTAAATGCTTGATAAACACTTCATGATCAAAGGAACCAATATAAGACATCTGATAAAAAGCTCTAAATTTACCTTGGATCTTCTTGGTATTTACTAAGCATGTCACTCTCAAAAAATTATAAATAGACCTCCATTATTCACATGAGGCAAGAAGAGGAAGGAGGAGGAAGAAATGAGCTCTGAGGATTAAAGAATTATGGAGCTCCACCGTGGTGCCACCACCACCGAGGTGTCGATGAATCTGTGCCACCAGGCTGCCACTGCTAAACCTCTATCAGACCAACACCGTCGGACCTCCATTTAATAGTAAGTGACGATCCTTCCACATATGTCGCCCATCAAATATGGATTCTCCAACCACCATTATCTGTTGACTATAACTTGTCCAACCATCGTCGCCTACTAACTTCAATCCTTCTAACCACCGTCTCCTGACTATGATACTTCCGACCTCCTTCACCCATTGAATACTCCTTCCGAGTTCCATCGCATGATAACCATGGTTCCTCAGGACATCATTGTCTAACTATGATCCTTCTAATAACCGTTGCTCAACTATGATTCTTTCGACCTCTATTGCTTGTCGATTACCCCTTCTGACCTTCGTTTTCTGCCAACTAAGGTCCTTCCAACTATCAATTCCCGACTATGATTCTTTCGACTTCTATCGTCTGTTGACTACTCCTTCCAACCTACATCGCCTATCGGCCACAGTCCCTCCGACCACTGGCGCCCTACTACGATTCCTCTGTCCATCGCTTCCTAACTACTATCCTTCCGACCTCTATCACTTGCCAACTATGATTCCTTTGACCTTTGTTGCCCAAATGTAGTCCTACCAACCAAATTAGCATGCTAATATTCTCTTGAAAACAGCTCTTATGCTAGTGGATTCTTCCAACTCCAACTATGTAATGTGCTATATACAATATATATTTACTACATTGTGCCAAAACATTCCCCCAATGAAGATTATTACTTGTAATGGACCACCAAAATTAACTGAATCACTTCAACTGAGCTAGGCCACATGGTCTTTCCCCCTTTTTAGGGGTTTCTTCTTAAAAATTATGGTATCTCTTCAGAACATTGCACCCTTCTCTCTTATCTATATGTGCACAAAATTTTCGATCGTATAAAACTAGGAAACTAAATTCTCTCTACTATCACAATTTTTCCAAGATGCAACACTAGAATTTCTAGTAATTTTTTGAAAAGTAGTGGCCCATCTGTTTCGAAAATTGACTATAATTTACTTTCATCAGTGGTTTGATATGGTTGGTTATTTTGTAGATATTTTAATCTTCTTTTAAAATCTTTCTTTCTTTCACGAGGGGATTAAGGCTCCTGTTCTTTTATATTTTTATATGCACTAATAAAAATATATAGTTTTTCCATAAAAAAAAAAAACAAGAACAGGGAAAGATGAATAATTACAACTTGAAAATTTACACATGTTTCCATAGACGGGATTCAATCCAAATATAAGCATGAAGACAATTCCTTAAAATTAGCAGAATAAATTTACCATCCTAGATTATCTTGGCCATATATATAAATCAGCTGTATATCATCTCCTTGAATTATGATATGGGATAAAAAAAAATTTCTATTAGAAAGTCGTTTTAAAAAGCAGTAATAAAATTATCGGCCCCAAATGAAGTCATAGATGGAGAAGTCTTTCCTTGCATTAGCAAAATGAGTTTTAATTCTTTTTCATGAAGTATTTCTTATACATGGGGTGATTTTCTTACCATCAAAATTTATGGCCCTTCTTTTATTCAAATATCTTGAACACTAAGATCACTCTTTCGAAGAAACTTTCAACACTATCCTTGCATGATAAGCCGTCCAAATATTTAGGCTTCGTTTGGGATGATTTCTTACTACTTCTTAAAGAAGTTTTCTAGTGTGCTAGAAAGCTTGTGAAAACTCTTAATTTTTATAAATAATTTTTTATCAAAAATAGTGAAAAATTATTTTGGGAGTCATTAAAACTTCAAATCACAAATTGTTTTTGACGTAGCATAGAAATTATTGTGTTTTAGCTTTCCTAATTTTTTTTATAATTGTGGATACTACTAAAATTTCTTAAGAAAATGACACATATCGGTGCAAGTATGGGTTTTAGGACAGCTAGATATATCTATTTTAGAAACCAATTTCATCAAATTTTTTTAAATAAAATGAACTAATTTATAAATATTTTTCTATAATTCTTGGATTCTCAAATTTAAATATATAAAAGAATTTTTGGCTAAAATTGAATAAGTTACATCATTATATTAATATAATAATATTTTTTTAATATAAATATCTTTAAACATTATAAATTTTCGTTAAATCAATTTTTTTTCTTTTGATTTCCGTTAATAGAGAGGCCTAGGAGAAATAGAGAAAAAAAAGAGGAGAGAGAGAGGGAAGTTTGATTTTGGAGGTCTTAGAGCCATTTTCGTCCATCGGTCCAGTCGGAAAACTTGGTAGTCTAGAAGGAAGTCACGTTAAGCCCATTTAATTTTAAAAAATACATAATATTTTTAGCAAATTTTTTATTAAAATTTTATTTCCATTAGCAAAAAATGCGAAAACTTTGTACCGGTACAACTTTTTACGGTGTAACTTTTTATATATGATAGAGATTGCAATTATGCACATTTTAATTTTTTTTTTTTTTTTTGAAATTTTACAATAGGGGCTTTGAAATTTGTAGGTTATTTTTGGAATATAAAATTATCTGAACTTTGAAAAAATAGTTTTGTAGTCCAATAAAAGTCTTAAAGTATTATTTTACACAATTTCTAATAATTTAGTTATCTTCTTAAAATATATTTTTTGCCTATGTAGGATTTTATGTTGCCTATCATTATAGAAAACTGTGTAATTTTGACATGCTCAATTACTCTTTAACTATTATAATGTGGTTATATATATGCATATGTGATTAAATTATATCTATTGGGAGTCATAAGGGATCAAAATCATCTGAGATTATATTTGTGTTAGGGAATAGTTGGGAGTTATAAGAGATCAAAATCCTTTGAGATTATATTTAGGACATGGATATTTAATGTTCTGGTGCTATAAGAACAAAAAGAATCATAATGTGCAAGAATCCTTTGATATTCTATATGGGTCTGAGAAACGTGATATAAATCACTCTATGATATGCACTACAATTTATTTTCCTTCTCAGTATTATTATTTAAATAATTGGATAATTGTTATGTTTGTATTACATTTCTCCATATAATTTGCTATTAGATTGCATTTAATTGCTTTTAAATATTCAGCAAAATTTAATAAAAGAATTTAAAATTTTAGATTGGTTTGTGTTGTCTGCTGAGTCGTTGTAAGTCATTGTGTTTTTGCTTTTGATTTTTAAGATCTGGAAAGGGGAAGGAGACTGTTGATTGACAATTCATGATCCGATCTTTGTTTATAGGTATTTCTCTATTTAGATATTTATACATATATAATAGTTTATTATTCAATTCTAGGGGTGTCAAAACCGGGTCACGGGTCGGGTTCGTGTCGAATTTGAACTGACCCGAAGCTTAACAGGTTGACCCGAACCCGACCCGGTTATGGATACGGGTCAATATTCAGGACCGGAACCCGACCGGAGTTCGGTTCGGGTCAACCCGGAATGACCCGCTAACCCGAGTTATTTTCAAAAAAAAAAAAAAAATTTCAAAAACAGATACACAGAAAATTATAAACAGAAATTTGCATAAATAAAAAATTTATTTACGAATCAAAACCAATTTATTAATTACAATATACAAATTATACAAAATATTAATATATCAAATAAATTACACAAATAATTATAATTTATAAAAATGTCAAACCATAATTACAATTTACAAAATCTTCAACTCCTTGATGTCTTGACTCTTGTGCCTACGGCCTACCCTCATAGAAATAAGCTAACTGAAAAAAATATAAACAATTAAATAGATATAATTTGAAATCCATCATTTAGTTGAAAGCTTGAGTTATTAGCTCATATTAACCCTCCAAATAATTCATCATTCAATGAAATGTGAGTCAACAATATAATTTTTTTCGGTTGCGGACTTGCGAATCTAGAAATTATCATCCAAGGCGGCATTTTGTATTTTATACTTAGTATCTGTTTGATTAACCCTCCAAATGCCACCTGGTTGCAATAACTTTTTTCCCACAATTGACTTCACAATAAGTTTAGAAGGGTGCTCATCATTGCTACTCAACTTTCAATCCTTTTGGAACCAACCATCAACACAGCCAACCAGCAACAATACAGCCAACTGTCAACACAGCAAAACAGGAATAACAACAAAAGAATCTCCCTGCCAAGTGCCAACACAGCCAACCAATCTCTCTGCCAACACATCAAACCGAGCTACCCAGCCAACCAGCCAGAAGAAACCACTAAATTTGCAAACCAAGTGCCAACACAACCAACACAGCCAACTTGCAAGTCACGGCGAAGATATAACAAAACTGCTCGAAGTCCAACCCATTCCACACATTGAAAGGGTAAGTCATGCATGATGATAGAAGCAGTAAACAAGTCATGAAATACATCATGATCAAACTTGTCATCAGACATAGATATTGAAGATTCAGTGTTGGTTTATAAAATCAACTGTCCTATATCACGCATATTTCTTTTCTTATAATTTTCGAGGTGGCGTCTAAGATTACCTATTCCATTTTTGCTATCACATAGATAAGTAGTATCACATTTCTTGCATTTACATTTTTGTTTTCCATCTTTCGTAATAGGTAACATCTCATAATGGCCCCAAACAACTGAGGTCATTCTTCGCCGTTTCTTAGAAACTGTCGCATCATTACATTGATCGTTAGAGGGCTGTACAGGTATTTCACAAGTCTGGGGTTCTTCATTTTCAACAAAAGAAGAATTCTCATGAATGGTATTGGAATCCTCCATCTAACAAAAAAAATTAGAAAATATTACAACTTCACAATGCCATTTGTTAAATTTCTTTTTCAAAAAAATACACATAACAGTGAGACTTTATAACGGCCAACTAACTGTCTAAGCCAACCATCTTACACTAAAAAGAAGTATGACTTCAATACTTAATGAGTTAAAGGCTTGTTACTCCAAATACTTAATAATAAGTAATAACTAATAACGGCTAAATAATTGCAAATTCTTAATATGTTGTTGAACAACAACTCATCAAAATAACTAGGACTCTATGGGTGTCAACTATAAGCAATAATTGAACAGAAAAAATAGCAATAACCGGACAGAAATAACAGTAGAAAATGAACATAAATAACAACAGAAACTGCACAGAAATATCAGAACATAGAGCACGACCTGGCTCTTTTGCATAGAACGACCTGGCTCTTTTGCATAGAAATAACAGTAGAAACTGCACAGAAATAAAAGTAGATACTACACAGAAATAACAGCAGAAAGTGCCCAGAAATAACAGTAGTAGCTTCACAGAAATAACAGCAGAAACTGTACATAAATAATAGTAGAAATTGCACATAAATAACAGCAGAAACAGCACAGAAATACATGAACATAGAGCTCGACCTGGCTCATTTGCACATAAATAACAACAAAAATTACACATAAATACCAGAACATAGAGCTCGACATGGCTCGATTGAACAGAAATATAGCAGTAAGTGAATAGAAGTGCTTAACTGCAGTAAACTAGAAGAAAAACCAGCCGAAACTGACAAAAAAACTAGAAAATCGAGCTCGACTTTTCTCGTTTGCACCAGAATATCAGAAAAACCCTAACCCCAAAAAACCAGAAAATCGAGCCGGAACTTCGCAACACAGCAAGAGAAATCTCTCATATGCTCATAATCTCATATATCATGCTTCTAAAAGGAGAAGAAAGGGAAAAAGATGAGAGATACAAACAGCGAGAGATGTAAGTATTCCTGTTGAGCCAAAGTAGATGTGCACGATGAACACCACGAAACCACGGACCAAGAATATATCAGAGAAGGAGAAAAGAGGAAACCAGAGACAGATCGAGGAGATCTGTAGAGAAGAGAACTTCGGAAACCCTAGATGAAGCAGCGAAGAAGAGGAGAGCTACGGTGCGTGAAATGAAAATGGATGGCGTAAAACCCTAACACGACTTAAGTAAACCGCTCCGCGTGAAATAACTTCGCGTGTCAAACGGGTCGGTTAATGGGTTACTGGGTCAACCCGGACCTGACTCGAAATTCAATTCGTGTCATTTTTATGAACCCGAACCCGACCCGTTTTCCAAACGGGTCGTGTCCAACCCGAAAATTCCGGGTCGTGTTCGAGTCAAGTTTTCGGATCGTGTCAATTATTGACAGCCCTATTCAGTTCTATAGATTCTCCATGTAGCCATGTCATGTAGTGTAGACACATTTTGATGAAATTGAAGAAATCTTGTGGAAGAGTTTATTTTCAGTATTTGGACGTATTAGTAAGCTCTATAGTATGTAGTTTATTTAAAATGAATATTGAAAGAGAATCTGAAACATTTCTAAACTCGATCTTAGGATCAGCCTTTCATAGCTCAATATGATAGGACCTGTCATGGTCGGGTTAGGTTGTGACAAAGCTACTTTAAGAAACAATGAAAATGCCATTCCAAACAAAATCTTAATATCATTCATGTTAATATCATAATCTCAATGATAGTGACAAATCCAAGTTTCATACAAAGGATTGATGTAAATAAATATTATCGCAAGTTTTTATTACCCTTCGACTGGATTGTATGAAACTAAACATCATTGATCATGAAATTTCTCAGCAAACAAGCTGCTTGCATTAAGATGATGTTTGCAGCATAGTATTTTAAAGAAGATTTACGAATTCAATATAAACGAGGGAGAAAAATACTATATATGTAATAACGGTAAAAAAGAGTAGGACGATGACTATCGTTGTTTATGAACTTGGGAGGAACCTCTAGTGAGCTTCTACGCACATCAACTGCATGAAAGAAGAGACTAGCTTGACAGATTTTGGCTAGAACGTGTTAGTTATGATTGGTTTGATCGTTCCAGGTTCTTTCAAAGCCTAGTTAGATCAGTCTGGGAATCAAAGAACTCGAGATCGATGGCATCAATATAGTTATGTTTGAGCACTGATTCAATTGAATTTAGGTTTGTTTGAGATAGCTTTTGGCTGGTTTTTTTTTTATTATTATTGTTTTTAATGTTTTATTTTTTTTTTTGTATTAAGACGCTAGTTTAGAAAACAAGAAGAAAACTGTCCCAAACAAAATATAAGGATTTATTTGGGACAGTTTATTCATTGCTTTCTAAAACAGCTTTTTAGTACAGAAAATTCTAATTGAAGAAATTTTTTAACTAAAACACTATTTTAGAAAATATTAAGAATGATGTCCCAAACAAGCCCTAAAGCTTCGTTTGGGGCGACTTTCTTATTGTTTCTTAAAACAAAATTTTAGTACCAAAAATAAACTAAATAGGTGTTTTAAGAAACAGTAAGAAAGCCATCATAAATAAAGTCTAAGTCAGCAAATTCAAATTTTATTCTTCTAAGGCTTTGTTTGGGACGACATTCTTATTGCTTCTTAAAACAGCTTTCTAGTACAAAAATTTTAATTTTTGTACTAAAAACCTTTTTAATAAGCATTGAGAAAGCCGTCCCAAAGAAGCCTAAGTATATCAAAATTTGTGCTTCAAATCAAAATGTTTGTTTGATGATCATAGATAAATTTGATGATTATTATATGGTCGAAAACTTGTGATGATCACAAAGAGTTTTACTTGATTTAGTACACAAATAAAAGAGAAGAAAGTATGAGTTATCATAGTTTTTATTTGAAAAAATCTAGAAAGGGAAAAAACCACAACGGCTTACCAAGGTAAAATAATATTTTTATATAATTGGAATTACATAAGCTATCATTTCTGCACAACTTGAGAATACAAATTGGAAGCAATTGCTTGATCTCTTGTATTTCTATTAGAGATTACATGAAATATAATGAATGGATGATGATGATAAATGAATGATGTTTGTTAGACAATTATGATTAGATGATGTTGGATTAATTATAGTGACAAAAGATGGAGAATGGATTATAATAATTGGACTATGATGCTTGGATGATGACAATTAAATTGTGACAATGGCCGCTGATGATTGTGGCATCAAACTTCAAGTAGAGCTCTAGGTTGTTTGGAGCTCTAAGTTCTCTCCAATCTCCAATATAGATCTTGTTTATGTGAAGAAAGTGGGCTTATTTATAATATTTTGGAGTGATATTTTAATAAATTTGTTGAAAATATCATAACCCTGTTCTATTTGATGATCATATTGAATCATTTGATCATAAAATATTTAGTCATTATTTAAGTGCCTTAAAAACCTCACATTGAAATAATATTATACTCTTTGGATTCATCTCATCAAGCTACTTTATTTGATTGCAAACATGGAAGATTTGTAGATCATTATATCCATCAATTAATATCTCATAGTTTTTAATCACACTTCATGTGCTTAATTTGAGCTAATCATTTGGACTCAGATCGTATCACATTTGTTATCGTAGGGCTCATCTTCAAGGTGTTCATTCTGACAATATGTTCAACGAAATCGGAACTTGGATGGCCTTAAATTTAAAATTTAAAATTTTATATACAAATAATCAAATGATTTTTCTTAGAGAGCAATCAATATTGATCCTAATGATTTAAAATGATTGAAACATTATTAACTAAAATCTATGGATGAGCTATTAGAATTTGGACAACTTTGTTCAAATTATTTTTGCTATTTAAAATATCAAAAGTCTAAGCATTATTTTGCTATTTTAAATGTCATGAACAAGAATCGCGAAAACTTAGACATCTTGGCTTTTCGAATAGTCTTTTTTCTTCCAACTCTGAATCCAACTTACATATATGTTTCTTAAATACAAATTATATATATATATATATATATATATATATATATATATATATATATATATTCTTGATTGATTTTAATCACCCACTAATAATTTTTGTTGAAGTAATTATTTAATTATAATTATTCTTATTATTTAAAACTATTTTGACCTTTGGCTGTTATTTTTCTTAAGAAAATGAAAAATAAAATAAATAAACATAGCTATAATTTGAAATGGTCTGCCAAGGTTGTCATCATGCTTCTTCGGTTGTCCTTTTTTACGTAAGGCCTATGGTCATTTTGATAGGAAAAATTATTACATGTGGCGTCCGGAGGTCAATCCGGACGCGCCACATCACCCAATACATAGTACATTGGATGATGTGGTGCGTCCATATTGACCTCAAGACGTGTTTGAACACCGCACAGAATAATTTCTTTTTTGATAGAGAATCCAAACAACAAATGACAATCATTTTTATTTTGTGGCGGCTAGTTTTCTTATAAATACATATATATATATATATATATATATATATATATATATATATATATATATATATATATATATAATTTTTAATAAATAAAGGTTTGTTATCTTGAAAGAGGTCACTATGTGTGCTACATGATAGGAACTGTTATTTGAGTGGGTCAAACTAGAGAAGTCTTTGGTCAAACAAAGCTTGCCAAATGGTTCTCATGGATGGTGAAAATAGCCCTTGCTTGAGATGATTCTCTTCCTAGCTTAGGGTTTTGCTACCTCACTATTCATTTGTTATTTTGCTTTTAACATTTTGTTGCTAAGATTTTTAATGAGAATGCATTATTATATGTGAATGCTTCTTTCTTTCTTTCTTTTTGAAATTTGGCCTTTATAAATATTGGATCTATCTATGGAGAATCTGAATTTCTCTTATTAAATGAGATATATTACTTTGTGCTTTCTTTGCTATCCATGGCATCATTGTTGCCTCTATTTTTTTAGTGTTATCTACTTGTCAAGTATAATTTACTGTGAATTTAGCTTAGCATGCAAGCATAGTAGCCTAGTTTCATTTACATATGTTTATCTTTTTTCATGAATTTTGATAAGGTGTGTGCAAACTTCACCATTCATGCATTTTAAAAAAGAAAAAAAAAAGATTACTTTTTTAACATTAAAAAAAAAATGAATTCTAAATAAATGTACATAAATGCCTCATAGTTCAATCATTTAAACTCGTGTTCACTATGAAAGCTATATCCACTCTACACGTGAACCATTTGCTTAATAAAGTTGTTATTAATACAGTAATTTACTATCTCGTAGGTTTTCTTCTTGGAAGGTTTCTTAGAGTTCGTTTAGTGATTCCTCTCATGAACATTTTTTAGTTCATCTTAAGAATGTGTAATTTCCCTCGGGCACTTATGATTTTATATTTGTCATGAGAAAAAAAGATAAATATCAAATGCTCTTAGCTCCATAGACCACTTGATTGATTAGATGAATGCTTTTGATTTTTGAAAGTTGGCCTTAGGTGGATGTTAGATATAGTGTTGGCCTAAATATATAGGTATATCATTTTTGCTAAGAATATTTATGCTAGAGCAATTTTATCCGTAGGTGAATATTGTCATTCTATGTCAAACAAGTTTTTAATTACACTATAGATAGGGCATTGCCCCCTATTATCTCCACATATTAGTACCAAACTTATTTCATCAATAGAATAATATATGATAGAAATATAGCATTTTTTCTAGAATTGGCCTTGATAATGGAGGTGGTGAAGCTAGATTTGTTTCAAGTTAATTAAACGTAGCTTCATACTCATATGTCTGTTGAATGCTAGTATTATAGGCACTCATGAGTATTCTAAAGAATGTGAAATATTTATCTCTAGATCAATTAAGAAATGAGATATGGTCATTATTCTTCCACTTTTATATTTTGTACCTCATATATTACTTGGATGTGTTATATTTTATATGGCTTTTGATCGTCTCTAGGACTGCTTCAAATTCCTTATGAGTGACAATACATCCTAAAAATTTTATGGATGTGACCCTAAAAATACATTTAGTGGGGTTAACATGAATATTATAATGTAGTAGGATTTTAAAGCCTTGCTCTAGGCCTAAAAGATGAAATGCCCTCTCAAAACTCTTGATTAATATATCATCAACATGGATTTCCATAGTATGACCAATAAGACCTTTGACAATATTGTTCATAAAATGTTTGTAAGTAACACCAACATTATTCAATCCAAATGGCATGATCCAATAGCAATATAATCATTTATTAGATGGAAAGAAGTTGCTTCTTCTTTATAAAGATTCATTTCTATTTGATTATGTCCTTAACAGGTATCCCAGAAGCTACACAGTTAATGTTCAAAAGTGGGATTAACTAGTTAGTCTATATAAAATATGAAAAAATTATCCTTCGAACAAGTTTTATTAAATTTGGTATAATCTACAAACATCCTTCAGGCTCCACTAACTTTTTTGACCATAACTACATTTGCTATCTATGCCAGATAATGAACTTCTCATGTCAACACATCATCTAAAACGTTTATAAGTAACAACACAAAATTTCTCTTCTTTTGGATAATGAGTTTGATTGTTTGATCTATTTGGATACTTTAGGATCAATTCTGGGTATACATGCAAAATTTTGAGTAAAAATGTCTTGATTTTATCATAAAAACTTTGCATACTTCAATCTCTCTTAGAATGTAAAGAGCTTTTTGTATCATAAGTATAGGATGCTTATTTGACTGTGGAATGTGAATTAATTCCTTTATAAGAGAAGGTTTTTGTAGCATAACATAATCACAATGATTAAAGATCTTAATGCTTAAGATCACCAATGGTCATGATTGAGTTTGTTTGAGATAACATGATTGTGCTACTAGTTTGCTTTCTCATACAATGCAAACCCCATTAGTAATTGAAAATTTTATTTTAAAGTGTGGCGCAATGGCAATAACACTAAGAAAATTAACTATAAGGATCTCTCAATGATAGCTTAATAATTGGATTCACTTTAAGTACAATTAAGCAAATCAAATGAGCAGCTTGTCATTAGATGAGTATAATAAAAAATGATAGAAATTTATTCAAGAGATGTATTATGTCTACTTAATTTTGATATTTCTAATGATGATTGAATGTTTCAATCATATCTATTTATTTTTTTATTCATATTAAATATGATGTCAATATTTTAGTATTTGATTGCTATGTTTTTGTTTTTATCATAATTATGTTTGTCACCATTAATTGGGCATTTTTTCTAAGCAAATGAGTAGATAGTAAAATTTCTGACCCAAGAATCAAATCAAATTAATCAATTCCATACTTACCATTTCTAATCTAACTCAGATAGGTATGCCTAAAAATTTGATGAAATCTTGCCTACTTTCTTCGTGCATTAGGTTGGCCTTAAATGAACTTGAGTCGACTCGAGTTGTTACCATATTTATTAAATTATTATTTTTTTACACTTGTATAGAAAGAGATATGAACTTTCTCTTCTTAACGTATATAAGATCAATTCTCATTGTTTTCATAGATATTGTAGTTTGTAGCATAGGTAACATGACAATGAAGTCTCACATATTAATCATGTGTGAATAAAATTATCATAATTATACATAAGTATTAATTCATATGTCTAGATATGTTACAAGCTAAAAAATTTGAGTCAGTAGAATTTGTATTTTACGTCTTAGTGATGTACAAAAATTTAGCACGCACAAGTCAAATTATAAGACTATGTATTTTTAACATGAAACCCCTGAAAATAGAACAAAATCATGAGGTAAAATGTTTGATTTTCCTTATGAAGGATTATAGAAATCAGTTGTCCACATATGAACAATTAACACCCAATAGCAAGACTTGATTTCTCCTATAGGGTTATAGAAAGGGGGTGTTCACAAACATACATCTATACTCAACAGCGGGGTTAAATCTTGTTAAAAATATGAAGATGATAATAGCAATGGTTGGTGGCGATAACAAGGGCGTCAATATTTGACATGACCCAAAAAATTTATCTGAACCTAACCCCAAAAATTTCAGATCTAGGTCAACCTGTTTAGAATATTGGTTGGGTTCTGGTTCCATATTCTGACCCAATTACAATTTTGGGTCGTGATCAAGTCAACCCGAAAACCTGAAAGCAACCTAAAACTAACCAATCTTGCTTTCCATCATGATCATCCAACACGGTCACCCTCTCTTCATTGTAAACTCGCAACACTCGCCCACTTGTCACGCTCGCTGGTGTATCTCCCTCAGCAGCTCATGGTGCTCGTGCTCACTTTGGGCTCACCTGTTAACCCTTGCCCGTTCACCCCGCTTAACTGCCTGCGCTTGGTCACCTATCATACTCCAACCAAGTCAACACACCGAGTTGGGTCGGGTTTGGTTAGAAAAAGGTTGGGTTCATGTCTAGGTTTGTGATCAATTTAGCTAATTATGTCGGGTCAGTTTAAACCATGTCAGTTTCAGGTTGGAACTAAACACAACCCGAAAATCATTTATGACACCACAAGTGATCAATGGTGGTGGTCATCAGTGTCGAGTACTAAAAAATGTAATAAAGCTCTCAAGTTCTCTCTCTATTCTACCTCCCCTTCATGTGGATAATGTGGTTCTATTTATAGGCTTTTTGGAATAGGCATTTTGGTAAATTAAATCAGAATCCAAAAATCCATCATATGATCCATATTGATTCTCTTGATCGTAAAGTATTTTTCTCAGCATTTAAGTACATTAATGTTATCGGAATTGAGAGATCTTGGGCTAATTTGACTCGTCTCTCATCGAGCCGCTCGATTTGACTAATTCAACTATTTGCCCGTCAAATTTTAAAGTTAGATAATCATGATTTTAATTTCAACAGTTTCCAATTCAAATTGTATCTCAAGATTCTTCATACATAACATATGACTTTTCTAGAGTCATATATATATATGAATTAATAATTATGTATACTTATGATAATTGCATAATTATGTGAATTAATAATTCAATCGTTTATTAAATTTTAGATAATTGAGATTAGCCTCGCCTAATTTTTTTAAAACTAATCTTGTTGCGTCCTGTAGTATTTACGGTGGTAGAGAAATATAAAGTTTAGTGACTTAGCTTTGTACGAAGATTCAACACACAGAGATGAAAGAGGGTGCAACATTTATAGGAGATACCAAGATTTTTACATGGAAACCCAATAAAAAAAGGGGGGGAAATCACAGGGCCTAGCCCAGTTTGAATGAATCCACTAGTATTTGCAGTTGATTACAAATGAAACCCTTCCTTAAAGGAAGGCCATGGCTTTATTTACATCATATGAAGTACATTGCGTATTAGGAATACAAAGAGTCACTATAGATGTATTCGCTTGGGCAAAAGGGCCATAGTCGGTGGGCAATGTAAGTCGGAAGAACCGTAGTCGCCGGGCAACGGAGGTCGGAAGAACTATATTCAATGGGGGACGGAGATCATAAAGACCATTGTCTGACGATGGAGGTCGGAAAGAAGGTAGCAGACTGTAGTCGGCGGGCGACGGAGGTCATAAAGATCATTGCCTGGCAATAGAGGTCGGAAGGATGACGTTAGATAGAATTCCAATGATGGACATAAGTCCAACGTCGGATAGAAATCCGGCGAAAGTCCAGCGACGGGCAGAAGTCCGGCGTCGGGTAGAAATCCTGCGACGATCGGAGGTCTGGCGTCAAGTAGAAGTCTTACGTCAGTCAGTGTCTATATATGCAGAACTCTGGTGTTAGATGACATTCTGGCAGAACTCCGGCGTCGGTAGGCTGCCATGTGAAAGTCCGGCGGTGGTCGAGGATGAGCTTCTTCCTTCTCTTCCTTCTCTTCTCTTCTTCTTTTCTTGCTTAGGATCCCTTCTTAAGAGAAATGAGGTGCTATTTATAGTTTTATGAGAGTGGCATGACCAAAAAATAGGAGGAAGATCAGAGGCGAATTTGAAGTGGTTTAAATGGACGGCCGATGTTGAATCTCTTGATCGTGGACCATTTATCAGAATTCAACGATCTTGGGCTCGTTGGATTTGTCTCGTTGAGTTGCTCGATTTGACTATAGGCATGCCACATTTGGATCCTGTTTGGTAATCCAAATTATGGATTGAACCTTCCAAATGTGCTTCAGGTCTTCAATTTGGACCAATTTGAGCTCGGATTGGATCAAATTTGGTGTCGTTGGGTTCATATTTGTGAGACGTTCGGTTCAACTCTAAGTTCGCTGAAATCGGAGTTCAAATTGTCTCCAATTTAATTTTTTTAAGTTCCAACATGATTTTTGCCTCAAGATTCGTGCCGATCAAAATAATTTTTCGATGATATATCAAATCAAATTAAAAAATAAGTCTTATCTGTCACAATTGATTTTAAGGGTTGGTATTGACAAACATAAAGTTTAATATTATTAAGCCAATATAACCTGCCATATATTGGCTCATTATTCATTTGCAAGCAATAGATACAATTCCTAAAGGACAATATTGCTAATGATTCTAAGTTATATACCACGCTAAAAGCTTAAGCAGTCAAATTTGGCATGATTAATTTTAGCTTAATTAGATTTTTGTTTGCTAATGAACTTTTTAATACTTCAATTAACCATTAAAAAAATCATAGTATCTCTCTAAGATTCCATGACACAATTCATCTCAGAAAACGCCATGTGATATATAGTGGAATCAAAGGGTCCATGTAAGCGAGTCAAGTTGGCTGGCTCGTGAGTTAGCTCGAGCTTTTCTCAGCAGCAAGCTCATGAGTCAAATTTATCGAGCCAAGAGCTTTATTTCAAGCCTGACATGAGAGAGGCGAGTTGAGCTCGAGTTCCCTGCAACATGAAGGCGACTTGTTTATGCCTTTTTTTTTCATTATAGAATTCAATTAATTAAATGCAAAAATATTACACACTGAATTCTTTTTTTAATTAAATATTTGCAATATTGTATGTTAGTTTTCAGTTAATTTTAATTTATTTTTAACATTAATTTAAAGCCAACAACCACTTTTTTCAGTCACCTCTATGGCTTCGTTTGAGACGACTTTCTTACTGCTTCTTAAAGCAATTTTTAATACAAAAATTTTAATTTGTTAATAAAAAGTTGATTTAAAAAGCAGCAAGAACGACGTCCCAAACAAAGCCTAATTTATTCAAACACAGTAACTATAATTTATTGAGTCTAATGCTTTGTTAGGGATGGCTTTTTACGGTTTCTTAATGAAGATTTCTAAAACAAAAATAAAAAATTTTATACCAAAAAGTTGCTCTAAGAAGCCGTAAGAAAGCCATCCCAAGGCTTCGTTTGGGTTAACTTTCTTGTTACTTCATAAAGCAGCTTTCTTCTATAAAAATTTTAATTTTTTAACTAAAAAGATGCTTTAAAAAGCAGTAAGAAAGCCGTCCCAAACGAAGCCTAAGTTACTTAACTTTTGCTTATATAACATATGCTAAACACTTTGGATTAAATAAGAATAAATGGCAACTATATATTCATATTCATTTGAATTAAATGTACCGATCGAGCTAGTAAGAAAGTAAACCTAAATTAGATCCAAGGAGCTTATGAATGTTGAACCAGCTTGAACTGAGCCAGCCTTTCCAAGAATCCAAGTCACTTGTCAAGAGCTCTGTAGAGTTAGTTAAAAAAGTTCAAAACATGAAATTATTTGCAGGCACAATGAACCCCCCGGTACATCGGTACACAGCATCAGTACACAACAAAAAAGGGATGTGGTGTATTTTCATTGGTCTCCGGACGCCGTCCGGAATCTACATAGAATAATTAATCAAGAAATAGACTAATTGCAAGGAAAGTCTAATGTTTTTACCTAATCAAATAGTAAAAAAAGTGGCAAAATGTAAATTTTTTCCTTTTAAAAATGAATTTGTTAGAATTTAAAGATTAATGTGCTCGAGCTAGCCAACCTTCCCTTCCAGACAAATTGTTATTTGGAAAGCATTGCTTACATGTTAAAAGTTATTAAATTTCATTTGGAGCGACTTTCTTTCTACTCTCTAAAACAGTTTTTTATTAAAAAAATTTAGTTCAAAAATTTTTTTACAGTAAAAAACTATTCTTAACAAATCTGAACAAGCAGAGATCATCAGAGATGGTAGGCGTCTCATCATCCATTGATAGTCAGAAATCAGCAGCTTGAACAAATTCTACGTATCTCAGATCAAAGACTAACTTCTTCCCTTACAAAATTTCTCCTCATCAGCTTATTAGCCATCATGTTAATCATATTTAAGATCATCCATAATCATCATCTACTATAATCAATTACCTTATCCGCAATTAAATCATGAGTTGCTAATACACTTTGTAAAAGCTGCAAGTTTTACTTGCTACAATAACACAAATCGGCTAAAACTCTTCCTCTCATGCATCCATATTAACGGAAGGAAACCAAAAAACTCTCATTTAAAACAAAGAACCAAACTCCTGTAAGCAAGAATTCAAATTTGGTGAAGATAAGAACAAGCCAGGCGAGATCATCGAAGAAGAACTGGAAATCCAAGTCGAAGCAGAGGGACTCTGTCCTAAAGTGAGAAGCAAATGATCTTCTTCTACCGAATCCCTCTTCCCCTCCATCTCCTTCTCCAAGTCCAATCTAGATGCGCCGCCGCTTTCCGGAGTTGTCTCGATTTCATTGGCGTCTTTTCCGGTCAACTTCTGCACCACGCTCATGAACTCCTGGGGCTTTGCGTGGATCACCTTGGGAGAGTGGAGGTAAACGATCATCGGGGATTGTCGGCTGCCGCCGGAAGAATCTCGAGTGCCGCTGCCGCCGGCTATCAAAACAGGCGGCCTGCCGGCCTTCCATGAGTCCTTTGAAACTTTGAGAGGGTGAGGCCTTGGACCTTGAAGACTTCTGCCTGCGGAAGATGGCATGTTTTTCTTTTATTTTTTATCTTTTTTCTCTGTGAGTGGGTGAACGGAAGGGCTCTTGTGTGTGTATATATATATATATATTGAGGGGGCGTTGACCGAACCAGAAATGGATGAAAAAGTCAAACAAATCTTCCGTTTGCTATTTGTCTGACCGTTGACTTCGTGCTTAGGACGTTTTTTTAAAAAATGTGCGTTTTGGGAAACTAATCAGTTGCGCACTCTCTGTACCCTTTACCGAAGGGTTGTATAAGGTGTAAATGGGCTGAATATGTGGAAGTTTTATTACGTCCTCTGCTGTACGTTCGGTCAGAGGATTGTTACTAGATTTTTGCTCGGTATTTGATAGGTATTGCTATGTATTATTTGATAATTACGAGGAATACTGCTCTGTGTAGATCAATATCGAGTTATACCGAGTAATCCCAAAAAATACCGAGTTTTTCCCAGAAAAACTCGGTATTTTTTGGGATTACTCGTTATTGTTCGGTATTGCTCGATATAACTCAGTATTTTGTCTTCACATAATGTTATTTCTCGTTATTGTTGGTATTGCTCGGTATTTCTCGTTTTGTGCCTACGATCTTAGTGCCGGCCGAACGTAGCTCTACGTACGTTCACCAGACCAAATAAAAGTTCGAATATGTGAGAAATTATTACATGCTATCACGTCACTCAATACATAGTAGTATATAGTGATCTTATCCAATGTATTGATGATGTGACGGTCTTGATTGACCTCCTGATTGCATCCCATGTAATAATTTCGTTGAATATGAGTGATGGGCAATATTTAAAAAAAGGATAATATTTAAACCGGATATTTTAATTAATTTTATTATAAAAAGTAGATTATACGTACATATGTAATATCACATTGTTAGCCATTTTTTTAATATTTAAAAGTCATTTACTTACAAGTGTTAAAAAAAATTAAAATAAAATACAAGTGTTGTTCTCATAATGAAAAATATGAATTATTGCTCATAAATTTATTAAGGATTCTTTTGGGGGAAAATTACTACAAAATAAATTTCTTTTAATTTTTTTCAGATCATAATTGTAAACTATGTTGTTATTTGTAATATGTAAAACCCAAATTATTTGATGCGCATATTTAGAGGAAAAATTAGTAAACATTTAGCATCATCGGTTGTTTTAGTTAACTTTCACTTTGCTCTAGCAAGTACATGTTAATTAAATCCTTAGAAGTCCAAAATTGTTCAGTTTAATTCAATAGGTTGTCTTCAATAAAAGTTGTCACAAATGTAGTAGGGCCATCATCACAATCTTCCAATAGATTGTTTAATCCATAAGAACATTCTTAGCCTCATCTACCATTTGTAGATGAGGGATATGAAATAATGAGTAGTGTGGTGAATCTAATGATAATGGTGAGGAATCTAATTCATCTTCTGGGGGAACAAATATATATGCCCATAGTGAAGGACACACTACAGAAAATTCAGTCAATACTGACGGTTTACCTGAAAATACCGACGGTTCTTAAACAAACCGCCGCTAGTTCCGGCGGCATATGCTTGCATAACTGACGGTTAGGCCGTCAATATTAACCGGCAGCCAAACCGCCGGCTAAACCGCCTTTAGTACCGGCGGCTAGACAACCGCCGATCTAGGCCGCCAATAATAGCTGAATTTCCTGTAGTTACATAATCTTATTAGAGCTTATTTCATAATCTAATATGGGGACAAATGATCTCTAAAAATGACTATGCTATTATATACCTTACAACGAAAGAGTGGGATGAAGAAATTATATTTGACGAGCTATATGATAGAAACCCAATGATATCCTAGGTGAGTTAGGTAAAAGAATGTATTTTGCAAGTTAGAATGAGCTCCAATTTGTGTTGTTCGATTGGTCTATTGGCAATATTGTTGAGTTTCAAAATTTTTTCATCAAATAATCAAACGAGCAATATCACATGTGTGTAACATGAAAACCCATCCAGATTATGCATGTGGCATTTACATGCAAGTTCTAGCAAGCATTTGGGGAATGCTGGGAGAATATCAACTTTCAGTGTTGTCCATGCATGTATAAATCCTTTGATGGTAACAGGTCCCAAATTCATTAATTCCATCTTCTACCTTTGATAAAGCAATAAGTTGATCTCAAGCCAAGAGAAATCTTTAGGTCAATAGAAGCAAAGTTCAACATGAGGGTGTACAATATGAAAGCCTTGGATATAAGGAAAAAGAAAATCAAGGAAATTATTGTCAGATGGGAGGAATTGTAACATTTAGTTAACTTATTTATGGAGGCCATATCTTATGTTATGCTTGAAAATATATATAGAATGTAATCAAGTGATTCACATGATTTTTAAAGAATTTTTTGGGCTTTCAGCTCTTCCACTGCTAATTGGAACTTTTTCTTCCCTATGTTAATATTTGATTGAACATTCTTACTAGGTAAGTGATGTAAAGAGGATAGATAGAAAGATAACTACATCAATGACTTCGTTTGATATAACCGAAGACAACAGGAAGATGTAAAAAGCCAGGATATATGATAAGACGATGCATCTTTGCGTCTTCTCGTTTGGATCTATATACAGGGGCGCCTTAGAACTCCTTCTATCTAGCGCTCTCAAGCTAAGGTAGCTCGAAGCTTTGAATGGCTCTGGGACCTACATTTCTGATGCAAATGATCTTGAACGAAAGGAATTAGGCCGAGTGTGGAGGATTGAAGATGTAATAGTATTAGGTAGTTATAATCTTCCATCGCCAACTTACTGAGACATGTGGCATCAATTCACTTGTTCGCTTATAGCTAGGGGTGTCAATTTCGGGTCACGGGTCGGGTTCGGGTCGGACCTGGAACTGACCCGGGTTCAAACGGGTCGACCCTAACCGACCCGGATAGGTAAACGGGTCGGAAATGCAAACCCGAACTTGACCCGCCACCAGGCGTGTTGCCGGGTTGACCTGACCCGACACGGCGCGCGGGCGACTCGGTGCGGGCGGTGCGACGCGGACGAGCGGTGCGACGCGGGCGAGCAGTGCGACGCGGTCGCGGACAGCGACGCGGGCAGCGATGCGGGCGCGCGGTGCGACGCGGGCGAGCGGTGCGCTCGGTGCGACGCGGGAGAGCGATGCGCGCGGTGCGACGCGGGCGAGAGAGGCGGTCGCGGGCAGCGACGCTGGTAGGGCTTCAAACGGGTTTTTGGGTTGACCCGGCAACCCGCCGGGTCAACCCGAACCCAACCCATTTTTTAAACGAGTCGAATCCGGGAACCCGAACCCGACCCTTTTTGAAAACGGGTCGGGTCTAACCCGAAAATTCCAGGTCGGATTTTCGTATCGTGTCAAATATTGACACCCCTACTTATAACTACCTCAAAAAAAAAAATTGCAAAAGAATCAACATGTTCCTCCATATGCTGGCTTGCATCATCCTAGCAATCGCCAGTCAAAAAAGGGTCAGGAAGTTTGGGATTAGCAGTCCATAAGAGAAAAGACGCTAGCTGAGCAAGAAAAAAATTGAAGCTAATCTAAGAAGGTATTTATTCTTTCTGTTAAGAAAAAATAATAAGAAATTTCTAAGTGAAAATTTTATATATAAGTTAAACTGTTTTAGTTCTCCTAGAATAGTGAAACCTAAAGCCTAGAGCCACACCCTACCCCAACCCTCAGAAATGATTAGCTATCTTCCTTACTATTTACTTACTTATTATATATATATATATTTACTTACTTATTTATTTATTTATTTATATATAATTTAATAAACACGAACTAGACCATATTCTTACCTTTTGATTCATCTGATCATTAGTTATTCATTTGAAGGTTGGTTAATGTGTATCTCTAGAGAGTCTATTTTATGAATTATCTGAGAGATCAAAAGAGGCACATATGGAGAAAAAGGCGGTCTTTCAATGACCCGGTTAGGAGAGTAGAGGTATTGGATTTGACTTATGTTAAGAAAGGTAGAGGCAGACCTAAAAAGACTTGGTTAGAAAATATTGAGAATGACCTTTGTTTATTAGATTTAAATGAGAATTTGACCTTTAATAGGACGCAAAGGAGAAAAATGATTCATGTAGCCGTCCCCACGTAGTGGGATAAAGGCTTGATGTTGTTGTTGTATCAAAAGGGGCACATATGCATGGTTTATTTATCACTAAGTAGAGAAGAATATTATATTGTAGTAGCATGAAATTTTTTGGCCTTGAATCTACTAGATACTCTGAGTTTGATGCCCTTGATGTCCCCTCACCGAATGGGATCAGCATATGGGTGAAGTCCTTGCTTGTGAGTAGCGCCCTAAAGCAATGCCTACTGTCAAGGCAAGCCCTGTTAAGCATCAGTAGTCCAACCCTCTTAGAGCAAAGGATAGGGCTCAACCACCTAGAGAGAACCCAACCTTTTCAAGTAAGGCATGAAAGACACATTATGTGGATGGATATAATTAAGTTAAAATCCTCATTACAAGAGCTAAGACCAAAGCCCGACAAAAGGATCAAAGAAAATGTATAATTAGTAGAGCTCAATCAAGAAACCAATAATGAGCCCATAATTTTAAATTTTTTTATATAAAATTATATATTTGTTTATTATCTATAAGCTTGTATGATCAACCACAAAATATTTAGGCATGGATGAGATAATTAGTCAAAATTGGTAAGTGGAATGAGTTGATGAAATTCTTTTTTAATGTCCACCCTTTATAATTTCCTTTATTTTATTTTCCAATATTTATCTTGTAATACCTATAAATATGGGCTGATATGAATTAGAATTTTTAGCTTTTGAATGAAATATTTTTTTGAAAGAAAAGTTCTCTTCATTTGCTTGGTGCTCGGTGACTTCAAGTGTGTGTATTTTCTTTGATGAGATTAATTAGTTATCCTTCTTTATTTTATGTTACTTACAAATTATCTTAAATACATGTACTAAACTATTCACAACTCCTACTCCACTTCATATACATCCCCTAAGATAAATAAACCAGCAATCAAAATCATAAAATCCTTATAATCACTTCCATATAGTCATTAGCCAAAATAGGAAATACTTAGGCCTAGTCTTATTCCCTACACTTCAACATCCTTTCAAACTTCACCAAAATATACCATCAACTCTAGATAATAAGTTCACATCCTAATCTAACCTTCCAGCATCATTTACAATCATTTATCACATATAAAGGTTACTCCCTAAAATGAACTTCTCAACTAGCCCAAATTAGACTAGTCTTATCATTTCTTCTATTATACCCTTCTAAGCCCCTCATCATTCCACCATGAACTTCAGAACACATCTATAAAAATCAAACTAAATATTCATAGCCTTTTCTAGCCATTAATCTCACCAAAAGGCTACCCACCACCATCAGTAAGTATAGGCTAACTTTACTAATTGCAATTAGGATCAATGCTAACAATGGATTTTTTTCCTTTAACCTTCACCATAGTTGAAGAAAAGTACAATTAATCATAGATATTGTTTCTTCATTCTCTATATGATTTTTACCCTTAGAGCATTTGATAGGAAATATATGTGTCATCTCGTATAGTTTTGCATGCTTAGAGGTTGCATGAAAATATTCTCATTGGTTTCCTATCATAATTAAATGATTGAATTTTTAATTCAAGAAGAGAACAAAAATGGCTTGGTATTTGCACAACATACAAGAGGTCAATTAGAGTTGACCTCATATATGATGCTAACTATAACTATAATTATAACCGACTAGAGATTTATCATATTTCTTATTCACATGTAATAAATATTTTTCCACAAACATGACTCAACCATTAGGATTGCATATCAAAGTACTATGCAATAAATAGCTACAAGCTAACTTATTATGCTGAGTTCTATTACATTATTGAGCGGAGCGATTAGCCTCAATATGATCTGTCAAGAGTCTTGTTATAGTACTTAGAGAAGTAGTATATAGTTATACATATTCTGACCCGATCTAATAAGGATAATCCATTGAAAATCTACATTTGTATCTTTTTCATGTATCAATGAGTGTTAGGTATGCATGTGGATGTTTGAATATGTTCTAAAGTAGGTCTGGGAGGTCAGTGCACATGAATGAAAAATCTAAATTTTTTTTGGGAGCGTCATGACACTTGAGTGTAAAGTTGCGGCATTGAGAGCTCTCCAATTTATTCCTAAATGGTTGAATGTTGCAGCACTTGGGGGCAGCGCTGCAATGTCGTGCTCTCTAGTGGAGAGCCCTATGGCACTATGGGTCGAGCATCACTGTGCCAGGTCCAAAGAATTTATCTATTTTTTTCTGAAAAATATTCATTAGGTAAATTGAAAAATGTATTATTTCTATCAAATTAGAAAATGGTATTCATCACACAAAATAATTATATAGTGCAATTAAACATTCAAAATAATGTTCTGGATAATCCCTGATAATTTGGTGAAACTCTAAAACTATCAAATTTGTGCGACAGTTGAATCAATTGCCTAATGATAAAGCATTATGTGAATTCTTGAAATTGATTTATTTATACTTCATTTATTGCAATATAATGACATATATGCTTATCTTTTTGAAATATGTGATTATGTGAAACTCTAATGTTGGAAGAAGTTTTGTTGTGCGGTATAATGCTTAGCGATTCATAAGGGCTTGAATTTTGAATGTCTGATATATGCTAAGTATTGAGAGTCATAAGAGATTGTTTTTTATATGCTAGCACAAGAAATCATAAGTGCCTTAATTATGATAACAATTTTTTATAGAAGATATAAGAGCCTAAGGAAAATTTATTATTTTCTAGTCTAAAACATGAAGTATTTATTTATTTACTTTTCTTGCATTATTATTTAAATTTCTAATACCTACAAATATTATTTTATTTAGCACATTGAATTGTTATTATCTACTTTTAAAACTATTTAAATGAATAATGAATTGATTATTGAAAATTTAGAATATGTGTGAGTCTGTGTATAATTCAGAATATGTGTGAGCCAACACAGCTTGAGTAGTTGCTAAATATTTTTTTTCTTTAATTTATGCTAAATAAATTTCATAGTAGACGAGTCCTATAAGCTAGTTAGACGCCGCATCCGATGGCAAGCTGGGGATGTAGATGTTTGCTTTGGCTCTACTAAAGCTAACATTGCCTTTTTGTACAATTGGCATAGGCCAGGCCATCCATCCTGGTTTAGTATGAAATTTATTTATATTTTAATACACAATTCTATTTGAATATATGTCATTTAGATTTAGTGTCTCTTTAACTTAGCAACATATGCATGCAGAATTAGAGTTGGTTTGTGTTGGGCAGCATACAATATAATACTCAAATTGAAACTTAGCTCTTGTCAACCATATCCAAATAAACCCATCTTTTTCTTACCCTTCCATGATGATTGATTATAAGTTTATCCAAAAGGCCTAACATAAATACATCCTCCATTGAATTCCACTGATGATATAGTATAACATCATCTAAGTCAACTTTTGGCATATCACCATCATATATCCTAACATCTAAATTCTCAAGCAAAATTTAATTGTACCACATATAAAGGACAATAAGACCAAACTATATGATGATCAAGTTGTACAAACATTTCTTCTGCAAGTCTCCATTTGTCACTAATTAGGAACTCTCCTGCCTTGATATTGTGCGTCCTCATGCCTTCCACATGTAATCTCCCTAATAACTCATCTCGCTTTGACATCCAAACATGCAAACGACACTAGCAAACTTCATTGAATTTTATTTTAAGGAAGTATTGGATGATCGTGTTATATATATTTGTATAGTACTTGTCGAAGCATACATATGGCGAAGGAGCGACCCACTTTTATACCAAAATATAAAAATATTGATATTTATAGTTCCTAGAGAAGGGATAAGATCATCATGCCTATTTAAGATATAACATAAAGTATAAAAAAACGAAACTTATTACATGTGTATAAAATTAAAGGCATAACAAAAGCATGTTCTAGCTATTCAAAGGAAAAGTTCTAGAATAAAAAATAGACATGTTAGAATTTATAATTTCTACAATTAAAAATGACCCACTTATTATTTGTTTGGTTGGTGGGTGAGCACAGTTGGGAACCCTCCAACCCGTGTTCGATTCTCCTCGAAGCCTCAGACTGTATTTTGGATTGCTTTCTTACAGCTTTTTAAAGCTGTAAGAAAACAATCCCAATTGAAGCTTTAAAGTAGATCCAAATAAGAGTTGACCTATTCAAATTAAGGTCGAATCATATTTGAAAATTATCTAAACTAAGTTAAAATCATATCTGAAACTTATTTTATTTATGGTTTGAACCTTACTTTAGCCAAATTGTAAAACTGTGTTTATGCTAATAGCATTTTCTTTTCATGTAGGTGAAATAAATATCAATATTCTTATAATATATGAACAAAAAAAAAATGTAATCAATTTATAAAAAAATAAAGCAAATGATTGATGATTCCAAGATGCCATATGTTTCTTATACATGGTTATGGAAATTGACAAAAAAATATTTTTATTTGGAGTTAGAGTTGGTGTACATTTTGATGGACAGCTACCTACAACATTAATTCCCCTAACAAAAATATTTACTTAATATGATCTTACATTCTTCTTTAATGAGATTTTTATATCCATTCAATATTGTTTTACCATTTGTTTATCAGTTATGAAAAAAAAAAAAAAAAAAGAATTTAAAGCAAATTGTTGCAAAATTCAAAGTAAATGTTCCAAGTGAAAAAAATAAGAATCAAAAGCAAATGAGTTTCATTAAAGGCGTATCATTCCAACATCTACCAATCATATAATATATGTGGATTTTAGAGTTGATCAAAGTGATTATAAAGATAAACAAGGAGTAGATGATAATTGCTAGGGGTGTCAATTTCGGGTCATGGGTCGGGTTCGGGTCGGACCTGGAACTGACCCGGGTTCAAACGGGTTGACCCTAACCCGACCCGGATAGGTAAACGGGTCATAAATGCGAACCCAAACCCGACCCGGCGGGTTACCGGGTTGACTCGACCCGACACGGGCGAGTGACGCGAGCGAGCGACGGCTGTGACGCGGACGATAGCTGCGACGCGGTCGCGAGGTGCGACGCGGTCGCGGGCAGCGACGATGGGCGCGCGGTTGACGCGGTCGCGGGCAGCGATGCGGGCGCGCGGTGCGACGCGGGCGTGCAGTGCTAAGCAGGGCGACGCGGGCGAGGTCTGGTTCGCCAGCGCCACGGGAGAGCGACGCAGGCGAGCGTCGCAGGAGAGCGGTGCGACGCGGGCGCGCGATGTGACGCGGGCGAGGTCGCTGTCCCGCGGTGCGACGCGGGCGAGGTCTGGTTCGCGAGCGTGGCAGTCGCGGGCAGCGACGCTGGCAGGGGCTTCAAACGGGTTTCCGGGTTGACCCGGCAACCCGCCGGGTCAACCCAAACTCGACCCGTTTTTTTAAACGGGTCGAATCCGGGAACCCGAACCCGACCCGTTTTAAAAACGGGTCGGGTCTAACCCGAAAATTCCGAGTTGGGTTCGGGTCGGGTTTTTGTGTCGTGTTAAATATTGACACCCCTAATAATTGCTCAATGATTGTTTTATTATAAAGCTTCCCTGAAAGGAACAATTATTAGGTCAGGTGATCTGACGTAGCTCTACATTCGAACGCCAATAATATGTCGCCACGTGTTCTTACTCTTTACCGCACGGCCCGATGACCCGACCCAGACCGGAGCCCGGGATTGCTATGTTCACGTAATACTCGGTATTGCTCAGTATTACTAGGTATTGCTTGGCAATAACGAGAAATACCACTCTGTCAAGGCCAATACCGAGCAATACCGAGAAAAACTCGGTATTGCTCGGTATTGGTCTTCACATAATGGTATTTCTCGTTATTACAGAGCAAAATCTAGCAATACGCGAACATAGCAATCCCGGGTTCGTTCCAGGTCGGGTTGTCGGGCCGCACGGTAAAGAGTAAGAACATGTGGTACTATTTTACTGGCGTCTGAACGTAGAGCTACGTCAGGTCACCTTACCAAATAAAAGTTCCCCTGAAAGTTCACCACACTATTATTCGAACCTAGCACGATACTCATTTGACCATAATTCCAACAATGTTAGAACAAAGTTCTAATCTTTTTCAAGATCATACTAGCAAATCGATCGCACCTGCTCAGAGTTCTTCCAAGATAGCGAATATCCAAGAAAACTATATATTCTGTCACCTTATTTTTCGATGGTGCGCATAACTTTTAATCAACTATTTTGAATAATAGTTTTGTAACATCGAGGATAATTTAATAAAAAATAAGCTTTCAAACCTATTTTCTAAAAAAACAAACATGTAAACTTGAATATTATCAACTATTACCAGTCATATAAATTCTTATTTTCATGTTTATATATCGTTGCCATGTTTGATTCATTTGATAAACAATTATTGAACCACACAAAAGCTAGCCGGCAGTTTGTGAACTTGGACACGGCCCACTAGCTTGGCGGCGATGAGAGATTATTACGTGCGGAATCTGGACACAGAGGACAGTTCGATTTTCCTCAAGAATATTCGCCACTGTGCTTTTACTGTTCACTTTATCTATTAACAGTCACAAAACCGAACGATTCTTTGTAACGAAAATTCACACATAATAATCTCCGGGCTGCCGGAGTCAAAATATTGGGAAGTAAAAATAATCTTGATAATTTGATAATGAAGCGATCAATCAGGTGACCAGCCGGCGCATTAAAATAAAGGGACGGTGATGACACGGAGATGATTGAAGCCTCTAGATAGTTCATTTTAAGGCGACACGTGGCTAAATATAATGAATTAAAATGAATCGTTTTTGGAGTAAGAAATATTAAATAAATGAAGCTTTGAATTTATTTGAGTTTTATTAAATAAGTAATTAAATTAATAAAAAATGAAAAATAAAAACTTAATTTAATTTGAGAATTTTAGAATATTAATTAAAAGTTTAATTTGAGAATTTTAGAATATTAATTAAAAGTTTAAATTAACAAATATTTTTTAATTAATAATTTAATTTAATTTTTTATTTTCTTAATGATTGCTTGATTTTAAAAATCATTTCCTTCAATATAACTAAAATAAATTAAAATTAGAATTTTTTACTATGATTAAAAATTATTAAGTCATAAAGAATATTTTTATCTCATTTTTTAAGAATTTAAATTCAGTCAAAATAATTCCATCTAATTAAAAAGTTATTTAAAAAAATTTAACTTTTTTATTTATTTAATTAATTTTGAGATTTCATTCAGGAAAAAAAAACTAGTTTACATTTGACAAATTTAATTAATTATTCCATTAGAGAGATTAATATTACAATTTCTTCTTCAAAGAATTGAGCCATAAAGAAAGGATAACTTGCTTGGAGTTAAGGATCCGACAAAAGGATTTACGTTTCGTTTGAGATAGTTTTTTTTTACTGCTTTTTAAAGCTGCTTTTAACACAAAAATTTATAGTTAAAAAAATTGTTTTGTACTAAAAAAGTGTTTTAAAAAGCAGTAAAAATGTTGTCTAAGGCTTCGTTTGGGCCGGCTTTCTTCCTACTTCTTAAAGCGGATTTCTAGTAAAAAAATTAAAATTTTTTAACTAGAAAGCCGTTTTAAGAAGCAGTAAGAAAGCCGTCACAAACAAAACCTAAAACAGAGCTTTAATTCAAAGGTGATTACAAACTCAACACATTCAAAGACAATATTCTAGAGGCATTCAAAGTTTTTGAAGCTTTTAAATTGCAACACTTCTCATCTTTCTTTTGCACAAAAACTAAGACTGAGTTTATCATAAACAATATGATGATGTTAACATGCTAGCAACTATTTCAAATGGCACTTTTACATTTAGATGAAACACCTTCTTTTCTATGATAGTATTCAAACACTTCTATTCTAGATGAAAGCCTCATTATTCTTCTAATTAACATTTCTACTAATACTATGTTTACGAGCTCTTTTTATTGTACTAACTGTATAACTTTCTTTAGAAAATCATAATTTATTATTGAGAATTTAAACCGCCGCAAAATTGTACATATTTCTAGGCATATAGCGGTGCATAAAACTGCATATCGCCGCTAGATGCTCATATTTGCTGTTGCCTAAACCTTTGTAGTAGTTTTGCAAGGATCGATGTAAATTATATGGGTGCAAATGAGTAAAGCCGACTCACGCGCTGGTTTGGGCTTGAGTCGTTATCGAGCTTACGAGTCGAGCTCAAGTAGGATTTCGAGTTCGTTGGACTTATCAAGCTTGAGTTTGAATAGCTGTCCGCTCGACTCGATTACTCGTCGAGTGGCTCGTGGAAGTTGGAACGATGGGGGTGGAAGTCGGAATGGTGGAAGCTCACATGCGAATGAAGGGGGAGTTGGGAACGCGGAACGGTGGACGCGGTTGAAGCTCACGTGTGAACGACAGACATGTAACAGTGTGCGAACGGGGGATGCAGCTAACTGTGGAACGCCATATGGCGAATGGCAGATGCTGAACTGTGTGCAAACGCTGAACTACATGAGGATGTGAAGCTACATGTGAACGGTGAATCTGAGCCGCTCAACGAGCTCCTTTTCCAGTACGAGTCGTGCTCGAGTTTGATTTTTGAGCTCGACTCCAGTTCGAGCTCAATATTTGGCTCATGACTAAAGCTCGGGTCAAACCTGACTCAAGCTTGACTTAACTCGTTCACACCCCTAGTAAACTATTGTGAAAAGTTTATCACAAATGTTAAATCTCTGAGATCCCAAAATTTGTGCAAAAGACTTTTGTACTGAACAGCAAGCACAATGGTTTTGCAATAGTTTTATAACTGCTGCTAACATTTTTTTGTGATGGTGAAAATCATCATTGATACGGCATCACAAAATTAGCTTGATCGGGCACGAATCTCGAGGCAAAAGCTAGTTGGAAACTACAAAAATCAATTCCGAGAGCACCCCAACTCCGATTTCAGCAAGCTTATAGTCGAACTGAGCGTCTCGGAAATATGAACTCAACGACACCAAGATCAACCCAATCCGAGCCCAAATGGGTCCAAATCATGGACCCGAAGTGCTGTTTGAAGGTTCAAACCGCAATTTGAGTTACCAAACGGACTTCGATTTTGACGAGCTTATACTCGAATCGAAGGGCTCGACGAGACGAATCCAACGAGCCCAAGATCACAGAAGTCCGACATCACTAAGGCCTCCAAATGGCCAACGAACGGTGCACGGTCATAGGATTCAATATCGGCCGTCCATTTGACCACTCCCTATTCGCCCATGATCTCACACCTATTTACGGGCCATGCCACTCTAGAAAATCTATAAATAGAGCCCTCATTTCTCACAAGAGAGGATCCAAGCAAGAGAGAGAAGAAGAGAAGAGAAGGAAGGAGTTCCTCCTCGACAGCCGCCGGACCACCGCCGGACCACCGCAGAACCTCGCCGGACCACCGCAGGAATCTCGTCGGACCACCGCAGGAATCTCGTCGGACCACCACAAAACCTCGCCGGACCACCGCCTTAAGACCCGACGTTCATCCCCGACGTCCTGCCAAAGACCCGACGTCTTGTTTAAGGCCCGACACTCAGTCCCTACATCCTGCCAAAGACCCGACGTCTTGTTCAAGGCCTGACACTCAGTCCCTACTTCCTGCCAAAGACCCGAAGTCTTGTTCAAGGCCCGACGTTAAGTCCCGACATCCTGCTGAAGACCCGACGTCCTGTTTAAGATCTGACGTCCTGCTTAAGACCCGACGTCCTACTCAAGGCTAGACCATCAACATCCGATCTTCCAAGTGACACTGGGACTAACACCTGACTCCTTATCTCCTACCGCCTACGGTCCTTCAGGCCTTCATCGCCTACTACGGTCCGTCCGACCTCCATCACCAGACAACGGTCTTTCAGACCCCAGTCTCCTACCGCCTACGGTCCTTCAGACCTTCATCGCCTACTACGGTCCGTTCGACCTCCATCACCAGACAACGGTCTTTCAGACTCCAGTCTCCTACTGCCTACGGTCCTTTAGGCCTTCGTTGCCTACTATGGTCCTTCCGACCTCCATCAACAGACAACGGTCTTTCCGACCCCGGTCTCCTGCCGACCACGGTCTCCTGCCGACTACGGTCCTTCAGGCCAAACAAACCTGTATATGTAACTCCTACCATGTAATGCAATCTATATGATGTACATTTGCTACATCAATCCAAGGCCTTCTCCTAAGGAAGGGCCTCATTTGTAATCGACTACAAATACTAGTGGATTCATTCAAACTGGGCCAGGCCCCGTGGTTTTTCCCCCTTTTCAGGGGTTTTCCACGTAAAAACTCTGGTGTCTCTTATGAATGCTACACCCTCTCACTTATCTGCTTGTGTGCTGGATCTTCGTACAATGCTAATACGTTAAACTAAATATTTCTCTACCGCCGCGAATATTCCAGGACGCAACAGTTTGGCGCCGTCTGTGGGAACGTGCTTCCCGACTGGGGGGGCAACTTTTGCTCCAATCTCAAAATATCACACATAGCATCAATATCATAAAAAGCAGATGCAGACTGGGGGGCAACTTTAACTCAAATCATGGTCAAATAGATCCTCCAATACCTTCAACATCAAGTTGATATTTCAGGAATATCTGAGCAAATGCAAGGATACTTCAAATCAATTGCAAGCTTTATACAGTCCCTTGTTGGACTTCAACTCCTTGGGCAAGGTCTTAACATCGATCTCAAAAAAGGCAGTAACGGTCTAAAGATAGACCTTCTTCACTTTTGACTCGGGATATACGCGGCGTTCGCCCCCTCCCAATCAAAGCAAAATCAATCCCAGGGGGATTCGATTCGACCTCTTCCACACAGGTTAACGTCGTCGAGCAAAGGCTCCGACATACAACCTCGGAAAGGTCTCACATCCTTGGTGGATTCTCTCGACCTCTTCCACACAGGTTAACGTCGTCGAGCAAAGGCTCCGACATACAACCTCGGAAAGGTTTTACATCCTTGGTGGATTCTCTCGACCTCTTCCACACAGGTTAACGTCGTCGAGCAAAGGCTCCGACATACAACCTCAGAAAGGTCTTACATCCTTGGTGGATTCTCCCGACCTCTTCCACACAGGTTAACGTCGTCGAGCAAAGGCTCCGACATACAACCTCGGAAAGGTTTTACATCCTTGATGGATTCTCTCGACCTCTTCCACACAGGTTAACGTCGTCGAGCAGGGCTCCGACATACAACCTCGGATAGGTCCTACATCCTTGGTGGATTCTCCCGGCCTCTTCCACACAGGTTAACGTCGTCGAGCAAAGGCTCCGGCATACAACCTCGGATAGGTCCTACATCCTTGGTGGATTCTCCTGGCCTCTTCCACACAGGTTAACGTCGTCGAGCAAAGGCTCCGGCATACAACCTCGGAAATGTCCTACATCCTTGGTGGATTCTCCCGGCCTCTTCCACACAGTTAACGTCGTCGAGCAAAGGCTCCGGCATACAACCTCGGAAAGGTCCTACATCCTTGGTGGATTCTCCCGGCCTCTTCCACACAGGTTAACGTCGTCGAGCAAAGGCTCCGGCATACAACCTCGGAAAGGTCCTACATCCTTGGTGGATTCTCTCGGCCTCTTCCACACAGGTTAACGTCGTCGAGCAAAGGCTCCGGCATACAACCTCGGAAAGGTCCTACATCCTTGGTGGATTCTCCCGGCCTCTTCCACACAGGTTAACGTCGTCGAGCAAAGGCTCCGACATACAACCTCGGAAAGGTCCTACATCCTTGGTGGATTCTCCCGACCTCTTCCACACAGGTTAACGTCGTCGAGCAAAGGCTCCGACATACAACCTCGGAAAGGTCCTACATTCTTGGGGGATTCTCTCGATCTCTTCCACACAGGTTAACGTCGTCGAGCAAAGTCTCCGACATACAACCTCGGATAGGTCTTACATCATTAGTAGATCCAATATCGGTTAACATCATCGAGCAAAGGCTCTGACAAACAACCTTGGATAGATTATACATCCTTGGTTAACGTCGCTAGAATGTCGTCAATAGACTTCTATCTGACTTCTCCATAATGTTAAAATTCTTCCCGATTTTGAATTTCCTCCTGCGCTAAACTTTTGCCTTGCAGGACTTTCGACGGACTATTACACGACGCCAAAATTCTTCCTTTCATCGGACTAATACCCGTCGTCGGACTTCTGCTCGTCGACGAACTTTCGTCGGTCTTCTACCCGACAATACTTCTACCCGACGTCAGACTTCTGCTCGTCAGCGGACTTCTACTCGACGTCGAACTTCTGCTCGTCAGCGGACTTCTACTCAACGTCGGACTTCTGCTTATTAGCGGACTTCTACCGTCGTCGGACTTCTGCTCGTCAACGGACCTTCGTCGGTCTTCTACTTGACGCTGCACCTCTACCCGACTACGGACTTCTACTCGACCTCAGACTTCTGCTCGTTAGCGGACTTCTACTCGTCATCGGACTTCTGCTCGTCGATGAACTTTCGTCAGTCATCTACCCGACTGCGGACTTCTGCCTGCCGTCAGACTACTAACCATCGTCGGACTTCTGCCCGTCGACGAACTTTGATCGTACTTCTGCCCGAGGTCGTACTTCTACACTACGTCGGACTTCTCCTTGTCGTCGAACTTCTGCTCATCAGTGGACTTCTACTCATCGTCGGACTTCTGCCCGTCGACAAACTTTCATCGGACTTCTGCCCAAGGCCATACTTCTACATGACGTCGGACTTCACCTTGTCGTCGAACTTCTGCTCGTCAGCGGACTTCTACTCGTCATCGAACTTCTGCCCGTCGACGAGTCTTTATCGGTCTTCTACCCGACGCTGCACCTCTACCCGACTTCGTACTTCTACCGGATGTCAGACTTCTACCAGTTAATAGACTTTCGTCGGTCTTCTACCCGACGTTGTATGACTACCCGATGTTGAATTCATGCCTGTCATCATACTTCTCCCCAATGCTGGGAGTTTGCCCGTCATTCCAACCTCTCTCCTTACAACGGTCTATCCGACCTCCATTGCCAACCACCAAACATCGGAACTCTACAAGATATCTCGAAGAAAAGAGGGATAAGGAAAAATCTCCGGACTTCCTTGCCAAGAGAGGGGCCTCGAAAAATCGAGGGAAGGCCTCAATAGAAAGGACAGAGGGAGAAGAGAAGGAGGGGAAATCTCCGGACTTCCTTGCCAAGAGAGGGGCCTCGAAAAATCGAGGGAATGCCTCAATAGAAAGGACAGAGGGAGAAGAGAAGGAGGGGAAATCTCCGGACTTCCTTGCCAAGAGAGGGGCCTCGAAAAATCGAGGGAAGGCCTCAATAGAAAGGACAGAGGGAGAAGAGAAGGAGGGGAAATCTCCGAACTTCCTTGCCAAGAGAGGGGCCTCGAAAAATCGAGGGAAGGCCTCAATAGAAAGGACAGAGGGCGAAGAGAAGAAATGAGAAGAAGAAGAGGAGAAGAAAAGGAGAGGACAATTTTTCTAAAGGCCTCAGGGGCCTATTTATAGGTTTTTGGAGAGAAGGGGGGAAGTTTCTAGAGTTTTCTAGAAGTTTCAAAAAATTTGAATTTTTTTGAATTTTTCAGAATTTTTTTGATTTTTTCTGGAATTTTTTCGGATTTTTCTAAATTTTTTAAATCCATGTGGGCCCCGCGAAAAAAAAAAAAAAAAAAAAATTAAAAATCCCACCGCCTCTCAAAAGGCGCGTCACGCGCCCCTCTAGCCCGCGCTGACGCGCGGGCACTCGCCGGCAGCGGCGCCGCCGGCGGCCGGCGGCCGGCTGGTGTGCCGGCCAGTTCGGCCGCCAAACGCTTCCGGGCTCCGATTTTGGGCCCGGAAAGTTCAAATCGGACGTTTTTGGGGTCCTCGGACACGTTTTTCGACGTTCCGGACTCAATTTTGACACTTTCGGAACTCAACGAGGCCTCTACGATCAAGTTTGAGCAAACATTTAACTTTTGGAACGCAATTTTTTGCGATTCGGCCAATGTAAAATTTCGGAACAAGTATTTTCGGACTTCTGAAGCTTCGACGTCCGAAAATAGGGGGGCAACTGATACGGCATCACAAAATTAGCTTGATCGGGCACGAATCTCGAGGCAAAAGCTAGTTGGAAACTACAAAAATCAATTCCGAGAGCACCCCAACTCCGATTTTAGCAAGCTTATAGTCGAACTGAGCGTCTCGGAAATATGAACTCAACGACACCAAGATCAACCCAATCCGAGCCCAAATGGGTCCAAATCATGGACCCGAAGTGCTGTTGGAAGGTTCAAACCGCAATTTGAGTTACCAAACGGACTCCGATTTTGACGAGCTTATACTCGAATCGAAGGGCTCGACGAGACGAATCCAACGAGCCCAAGATCACAGAAGTCCGACATCACTAAGGCCTCCAAATGGCCAACGAACGGTGCACGGTCATAGGATTCAATATCGGCCGTCCATTTGACCACTCCCTATTCGCCCATGATCTCACACCTATTTACGGGCCATGCCACTCTAGAAAATCTATAAATAGAGCCCTCATTTCTCACAAGAGAGGATCCAAGCAAGAGAGAGAAGAAGAGAAGAGAAGGAAGGAGTTCCTCCTCGACAGCCGCCGGACCACCGCCGGACCACCGCAGAACCTCGCCGGACCACCGCCGGACCACCGCAGGAATCTCGTCGGACCACCGCAGGAATCTCGTCGGACCACCACAAAACCATGCCGGACCACCGCCTTAAGACCCGACGTTCATCCCCGACGTCCTGCCAAAGACCCGACGTCTTGTTCAAGGCCCGACACTCAGTCCCTACATCCTGCCAAAGACCCGACGTCTTGTTCAAGGCCTGACACTCAGTCCCTACTTCCTGCCAAAGACCCGAAGTCTTGTTCAAGGCCCGACGTTAAGTCCCGACATCCTGCTGAAGACCCGACGTCCTGTTTAAGACCTGACGTCCTGCTTAAGACCCGACGTCCTACTCAAGGCTAGACCATCAACATCCGATCTTCCAAGTGACACTGGGACTAACACCTGACTCCTTATCTCCTACCGCCTACGGTCCTTCAGGCCTTCATCGCCTACTACGGTCCGTCCGACCTCCATCACCAGACAACGGTCTTTCAGACCCCAGTCTCCTACCGCCTACGGTCCTTCAGGCCTTCATCGCCTACTACGGTCCGTTCGACCTCCATCACCAGACAACGGTCTTTCAGACTCCAGTCTCCTACTGCCTACGGTCCTTCAGGCCTTCGTTGCCTACTATGGTCCTTCCGACCTCCATCAACAGACAACGGTCTTTCCGACCCCGGTCTCCTGCCGACCACGGTCTCCTGCCGACTACGGTCCTTCAGGCCAAACAAACCTGTATATGTAACTCCTACCATGTAATGCAATCTATATGATGTACATTTGCTACATCAATCCAAGGCCTTCTCCTAAGGAAGGGCCTCATTTGTAATCGACTACAAATACTAGTGGATTCATTCAAACTGGGCCAGGCCCCGTGGTTTTTCCCCCTTTTCAGGGGTTTTCCACGTAAAAACTCTGGTGTCTCTTATGAATGCTACACCCTCTCACTTATCTGCTTGTGTGCTGGATCTTCGTACAATGCTAAGACGTTAAACTAAATATTTCTCTACCGCCGCGAATATTCCAGGACGCAACAATCATGAAAGTCAAATATTAGTGTTGTGAAAAAATAATAATAATTCGCGCTTAGTGTGGATGCATAAGCTAAGATTTCTCCAAAATTCAACAGAAGTCATGAAGTTTTGCTAATTGAAAATTTTCCTCACAGGACATTATTTAAGAAAAAATATGCATTTAATCTATGGATTTGTCATTGGAGTCCAAGCCTCAGTACCGGCAAGGAGCCTTCTACTTCTATCCAAATGTCACACTGCATTTTCATCGTCCATTTGTGTATTTCGAGTTCATAAAATTTTTGCACTAAAAAGCTATTTTATAAACGAGAAAGAAAGCTGTCTCAAATGAAGTCTTAGTCTCTCGATCGATTATATAAAATTGATCCAAAATGATCCCTTTGAGACTGATTCGAGATAAATGTTGTATGATCGATAAGATTTGATTTGGGCGGCTTTCTTAATGCTTTCTAAAGTAGTAATTTAGTATAAAAATTTGTATGTGCTAGAAAGTTACTTTAGAAAACAGTAAAAAGCCTTAAGCTTCATTTGGGATGACTTTTTGCTGCTTTCTAATACATTATTTTCTAGTTCAACACATTTTTTTACAAAAAAATCATTTAAAAAGGCAATAAGAAAGCGGTCCCAAATAAAGCCTATATTTTGAGCAATTTTATATCAGAAAGACCATTTTGATTAACTTTTATATAATTGAAGCATTAAATTGGAGCTGCGTGATATTTGAGACTAAGGCTTCGTTTGGGACGGCTTTTTTATTGCTTTCTAAAACGGAGTTTTAGTACAAATTTTTTTATTTTTGTACTAAAACTCCGTTTTGAAAAGCAATGAAAAAATAGTCCCAAACGAAGCCTAAATTAATCATACCTATATAATCTGATGACTAATTTTAAATTTTCTGAAAAAAAAAATGATAATATAAAAGAAGCACCAGCACATTTCTAGGTCTGAACTCTGAAGTTTTTAAAAAAAAAAAAAAGACTCGGCCTTTCAAGGCTGCTACTGCAGCGAGGGAGAGGGAGCTGGCATTTGGAGACTGGAAAAAAATTGCTAGTGAAGAAGGGATGGAGATATGTTACAATAACGGATAGGATAATACGTTGCTAGGCAATTAGTTGGTGAAAATTAGAATTAGTGAATGGAAGTCTGAAATAATTTTAGTTTGGAAGCTTTATAGCTTGTTAAGTCTAAGGGCCTGCTTTGGGAAGAAATTATTATGTGTGGTCACCGGACTGTTCAGAGATGAATCAGGAGGCGCCAAGTCACCCCGGTACACAACGGTTCCGAGCACCGGTACATAGCAAACGGTGATGTGGATCGTCCTGATTTGCCTCTGGATGACGTCCGGTAACCGCATAGAATAATTTCTCCTATTTGGGACAGTTTGACTGTTTTATTTTTCAGACAATAACTATAATTTCATTTAGCAACTGCTTTCTTATTATTTTATTTGAAATTTATATAGTGAAATGTTGTTTTCCTCAATCATAATAGTGAAGTTATTTTCTTTATAATAATTTCATAATCAACTTTATAAAAAGTTTAGAAAGTTTGTTATTGCAAAAATTTCAGAGAAAAAACGAATTCAGATCAGAGCAGATGGTCAAACAAGCTGATATCCGGAGAATTCTCAATGGAGAATTGTCATTGCTGTCTTCAACATAGTCTGCTTAGTCCCTGCTGCATGATGAAGTAATATGAGAGGTTCTAAACATTTGTCGGTTTGGTTTGGGATGATTTTCTTACTGTTTTTTACATCATTTTTTTATATAAAAAATTTATGTTTTGTACTAAAAAGCTACTTTATAAAGAGGCAAAAAAGTCGTCCAAACCAAGCCTTAACGTGCAGTTATTCATTAATTTCTGATTTCCATGTAAACATCTTGCTTTGATGTATGGAAAAACAGAAATACATTTAGCCTTATTCTTTTTATGTAATGTTGATGTTACCTTTCATTGCATATTGTAATACATAAATGTGAAGGGGCGGTTTAATGAGTCATGTGAGTTTATAGGTTATTAGATTGGCTTCGTTTGGGAGTTTGAGATAACTTTTTTATTATTTTTTAAAATATATTTTTTGAAGAAAAAATTTAAATCAAGAAAATTTGCATTAAAAAACTACTTTAAAAATAATAAAAAACTTATCCCATGCTTTATAAATTATTATGGATTCTAGAAGGCTATAAATACCGGCCACTAAAAATCAATGATATGAACAGGGGCGGAACCCTTTGGAGGCGAGGGGGGTAATTGCATGCCCCCCTGAATTTTTTTTTTTCATTATATAATTATTTAGGTAATTTGACCAACTTCAATCTATTTCTTAAACTTTATTACAAGGGTTTTTAGGAAATTGCCCCCTCCTAAAAAAATTAAAATATTATGGTCTTTAGGAAATTACTCCCAATATAATTAAATACACTGTGTATATGTGTTATTGTTAGGGAATGATGAACCAAATACAAAGTAAATCAAAATTTGTTCCTGGGACACTGCCCCCGGAAACCCCCGCAGGGACTGTCACGACCCAACCCGACCGGGACGAATCCCGCTCGCATCGGATCGCGACGGAGCCAAATAAATCCAGGATCTGGCTTTTGAATTTGCTTCATAACTTTCTTCCAAATATTACATAGACAGAAAGACACAGAGCTACTATAATCATCCAAATACAGAGTAATTCATCTATCTTTTCTTTCGTCAAAACAATCATATGTAGATACAGTACATGGCTTACAGACAGAAAGGACAGAACAGAACAGATAAGCCATGACTGTACAAAAATCAAAAGTATAAAATACATAATCTCAGATCAGACTCTGAACTGCTAATCAAGACCTCCTTCCCTTTCCCAGAATCTGAAAACCACGCAGAAAACAAGGATGAGCTAACAGCTCAGCAAGACATCACTCACCAATCAAAATAATCAGAAACTCGCATCAGAAAAGTCTCCGTACATAATTCGAACAATCGTACAGAAATCGTATAACAGACAGAATAGATAACAGCTCAATCAGAAATCATACATCAGATACAGAAAACTGGAGTCATATCAAAATCCGAGTTCAGAACAGAGATCACAAAGCTTCAAACCACAAATCAGATAGGATCGTACGGAATAAATCAACAACGTACATAAGTCATAGCAGAAATAATTACATTACAGCTTTACAGAATATATAATTTCAGAACAGAACTTCCTTCCAGATGTCAGAACTTCCCCTCTTCCCCTTATGGCTCCCTTTTGTGCTTATAGCACCAGAACTTCCCCTTATAGCTCCCTTTTGTGCTTATAGCACCAGAACAGAACAGATATTCAGAATTTCATATTTCAGAACTTCCCCTTATATCTCCCTTCCCGGACCCAGACAACGGAATCACATAGGATTCCGGCCCCTTATAACTCTCTTCTGATAGTATACAATTAATCAATTCATTCAATGTACAATTCAGGACAAAAGCAGAATTCGTACGAAAAACCAGCGGCATAACGGCATTATACGGAATTTACACAAAAATCACAGATTCATAAATTTACCAAATTATCACAGAATATCCACAACAACATTATAAGACTTTCATTGTACTAACAAAACATATTTCAACATCCTGATAATTTACAGTTCAAATAAAACACCGCAGAATCCAAAATATCCGGTAAAAATCTTCCAGAAAATACTCAAAATGTGCACAATTATCATCTCATAAACGTACCAAAAGTTATGCGGTAAAACCTTTGTCAGAAGAAAATAATACCAGAAATTTGCTAACGGAAACAAAATTCGGAACAGAAAACGCGTCAAAATCTCATTTCTAAAAATTGAGAAAGGCGGAATGTGCCTTACCTCGTGCCGGTCAACTTCTTCAACTACGGCGACGGACGAAAATGAACCAGAGTCGCTCAAAAATCCACTTTTTCCTCTTTTCCTTCGATTTTTCTCTCTCCTGGACTTTCTCTCTCTTCAAAACAACACTATTCAGATATTTAATACACAGGATCGTCCCGAAGGATGTCCTGTTTGTCATGAGACGATCTCCCATATACACAGATAGTCCAGACGAAATTAAATGCAAATTTCGTCGTCCCGGGACGAAACCCTCGGGTTTGGTTCGTCCCGACTGTTCGTTCCGACTCTTCCAGGTTCGTACAGACGAACAGGCAGATTTTTCACAATTCTGTACAGATCGTCCTGGACGATGTCCCTGATCGTCCCGGACGATCCTGGGAGAAACAACCTTTACAGGGACGTTGCCCCTTGACCCAGCGACTTGATCAGGCAGGTTGAACCCCGCTAGGGAGCACTGCCCCCTTGGACCTCCGATATATATGTCAACAGTTGCTTATAAGTTTGCGCCCCACCCCCCCCCCGGCGTTGAAAATTATGGTTGGTTATGCCCCTGGACATGAACAATCTTTTTTTTACTGGGAAATAAATCTTCTTCCATCATATCTCAATTTTGAATTTATTTGAGTCTGCTAGTGATTTACAATCGTTGCTTATCCCCTTCCACAATAGGTTCGTATCAATCGATGCTCTTACTGGGCCTCTTGCTGGGTATAGTTACTATGGCTTCCTTCATTATAGCATAGCCAGCCTATTTTGCACCAGACGTCCACAAACCCATCTCCTGAATAGACATGACCTAGTTTAGCCTCGCTCTCATTGATTCAAGATCAAAACCCTAATTGCCATATCTACTTCATCATCTCTGATTTCCTAACTTCTTTCGTCATTCCAATTTAAATTGACAACTTCCAACTCTCATACCTCAAATCCGTTTTCACCTATGTCTTTTTCGCCAAAATCAACACCCCTAAACCCTAAACTAAATCACATATACTTCCATCAACCCCAACTAGCCCATCTAATTCCTTCAAATTTCCTAATAAACTCATGGATCTTTCATCATCATTATTATGGCTTCGTTTAGGACAGCTTTCTTGCTACTTCTTAAAATATTTTTTTAATACTAAAAAGTTACTCTAAGAAGCAGTAAGAAAATCGTCTCAAACAAAACTTATATCACATTGATGGCCGCGTAACTCAAACCCATTGTTTGTTTTGAAACATACATCACGACACCATCTCCTGCTTCACCACTATATTTTCTATAGCCTACAATTTTGAAGATATTAAGATGTTATGGATCATATGTGACAATAAATACATGAGCTTTATAAGGTTGCTCATTTTAAACACAATACTTTATGGATAATGGTAAACATTTTCACCTTCCATAATCTATATAAGGAATGTAACTATACATCATTCATTAAAATTGATAGATAAAATGTCAAGTTCTGGAAGTCAGACTCCACCTTCAAGACAAAATCCACAGTGAGTTAACTGGTTTCACTTGATAAATCTAATATAAAGTACTTAGCATTTCCCAAAATATTGTCATCTTCAATCATATCCCTTCTATGATCTAAGGCAATATGAACAGTGGTCTGGCATCCTAACACAAACCACCATAACATGCCTGATATATTTAGTAGGTGAAGCCGATGACTTTTCCTAGAAACTTGATAACTTCATGTTATTAATCGGCAGCTTGACGTAATATTCAAGGTTGTGAAAATCGGACCGGACAATGAACCGGTAGACAGAGCGGTTCATGGTTCCATCGGTCAAATCAGAGTCGAACCGGATGACGTAATAAATAAAATTTAGATGAAATAAAAGTTATATAATAATATTAAATTTTTATTAAAAATTAAATTAAATTTACACATTACTAGTATTTTATATAATTTTAAATTTAAACATATTCAATCCTTAAATTTAATTTAAATTTAACAAAAATTTAACTTACATATCAATTAATAAGTTTAAAATAATTTATTATTAATTTATGTTATATATTTATGTATAATTTATATATTAAATTTATATTATTATTTTACATTTATAAATTATTGAGGTTAGATTAGATTATTTATAATAAATAAATAATTGATTAATTTTTATAATACACAGAAAATTAAATGAATAATATAATTTATTAATATTATTAGTTAAAAAAATATTATTTATACCATAAAAAGTTTATTTAAAAAATCTATTTTAAAATGGATAGTGTGTCTTGTAAGCCTTAAGAGTTAAGAAGTAAGAAATAGGAACTTTAGTTTTTTTTTTTTTTAGTCACAAATCACTTGGGAGCTTTCTCTTAATTCTTTTACTTTATATTGACTTTTGAGCTAGAATGAAGTAGTACCTCAAGTAAAGTGATGAAATTTTATGAAATGCTAATTTGGAAATTTTTAAATTAATTAAAATAAAGCATTACAAATTTAAATTTTAATTATAAATATTACTTAATATTTAAAATAATTTATTTAAATATTCAAAAAATGGTAAAATTTAAACTGGTCAGCTTAAGAGAACCGTGATTGGTTTTTGGTTGAGCTGGTGGTTCTGTCTGGTTCTTGTTATTTTGATGCAGAAGTAGTTTTTAGGATGAATCTGACCGGCTATAAGACCGTTTCATGGTTTAACCGGTGGGACTAGCTGATCCGATCCGATTTTTAAAATATTGCTAGTATGTCAGCATTTTATCCAACCAATCATCAACTTCAACCATCAAGACGGCAACTTCATTAAGTAATAGACTCAAAAAATTGTCGTAATGTACTTTTCTACTTTGATGTATTTCTTATTTTCCTAGGACTTTTTTCAACAGTGCTCAAATCCTAATCTAAACTTATAAATAGGTTGTCAAGCAAGATTATTGAGGACTTGAGGACTCAACTCTCGTGTTCTTGGAGACTCAACTCAGAGCTTCTATTCTCTCCCTTGTCACTGTCTATTCTGTTCTACCTTGTTGATTTTGCCAGAAAGATTCTGATATTGTTGTTAAATAAATTTGGATTCAACACTGGCAATCCTTCTGCTTAAACTTGTAGCAAATAAAGATCAATATATCACAATTGTAGACATCAAAATAGCGTCTATTTCTTTACATAAAGTGTTCTTCATGTCACGAGGTCTTGGTTGGGAGTTTTAACTATAAAAAAAATGCTTTTTCGGGTGTGCTGTCTACTAGGGTTTCCCTTCGTGAACCCTAGCCACCGTTTGCTTTCTCGCAGGTGTGTTTGCATTTCCATGGCAAATAAGTGGTTGGATCCAGGTTTTATTGAAGGTAAGAACTCTAAATCCTTCAAAGATGTGGTAAGAACTCTAAATCCTTCAAAGATGTGCTATCTGGTTCGATTACTTCGGCTGTTTTCCCGGAATGTCGCGTGTCTACCATTCGTGGTATGCCGGCGTTATGGTTTTCGGAGGATGAGTTTTTCCATCTTGCTAAACCTTTCGAATATGCTTTAGTTGGTAAGTTTCCTCTGAAACGTCCGGTGTTGGATTCCATTCAAAAAAAAATTCAACCTTAAACTCTTCGGTGATTTTTCGGTCACCTTGTTAGATCAAACGAATGTGTTGATTAAGCTTGGTAATGATTTAGATTATGGAAGGATTTTTGCTCACCATTCCTATTTTGTCGCTGGCTGTTTCATGAAAATTATCAAATGATCGCCTCTCCTCGACCTGTTGGAGGAGTCGCCGATCGTCCCTGTGTGGGTTTCTTTTCCGGGTTTATGTCCTCACCTATTTTCTCCCAAAATTTTATTTGGTTTGGGATCGATTTTTGGGCGGCCGATTCAAACTGATAACGCGACGGCTGTGGGATCGCGCCCCTCAGTCGCTCGTCTTCTGGTTGAAATCGATATCTCTAAATCTCACTCGGATTCAGTGTGGTTGGGTCCGGAGAAGTGTGGGTATGTTCAAAAGGTGGTGTTTGAAGATGTTCCAAGCTTTTGTCAGCATTGTAAGGTTGTTGGTCACAAAAAGTCGGAATGCTCTAAATTATTTCCTCAGTTAAGACCACCTGTGAATTTGGTTCTCCCACCGGATGGATGCCGGGTTAAATCAAATTGTTAATCCTCCTGAATCTGTTTTCTCTCCAACCCCGAATCTTCTCTCTAATCCTCTTGATGTTGCAAATACGGGTATTGGGGAGGTTTGTATAAACCCTGGTGTTGGTTATGTTGTGGAGGTTGCGCCTCTACCTGTTATTGTTCCGTCCACTGATGCCGTTATTTCCCCTATTTTGTTGGATGTGCCTATCGGGTTGGGGGTTGATGCCTTACTTGATAATGGTGGTGGTGTTGTTTCGATCCCTGGGTGTGCTCCGGTTGGGCCTGTTGTATCGTCTGGTGATTCAGTTTTACCTGTTGTTGATGATGATAATATTGCTGTGAATGTACCAGTGGAGATTTTAAGTGAAGCTTCAAAGAGCTCTAATCAATTTGTGATCAATTTTCTGGTTAATGTGGTGGAAACGATCAATCTGGTGAATTCTTTGAATTCTGGTTTTGATAGGTCAGATCAAATGGATTGGTTGCAAGGATCTTCTGATGGTGATTTTGAATCTGAGCAGTCGGATTTTGGTTTCATGTCATCGGATTTTTGCGGGGGCTCTAACCCGGGGAATGATTTTTCTTTGGTTCGTGTTAATGTTGGTCGTTCGAAGGTTTCTCGTGGGAGGGATCGTGGGAGGGGCCGTCAAAGACATTAATGACTTGTTGTTTTGTGTTACAATTGCTGTGTTTTTTCGGATAATGCCTTACTATGTCCTTGCCGTTCTTTTTCCGATTTGTTCTGGGGCTATGATGTGGTCGGGGCTCGTGCCCTCATCTTTTTGCTAGTGGCAACCTTTGGTGCTTTTCGTAGTTGGTCGAATACTGGACGCTTTTATCACCTTACTGGATGGCCCGTGCGAGCTGTTGGGGCACTGGAAGTCTCGACCAAATACTGAGCCCAACTATCAATGTATTTTGTCTTTTTATTTTCTATTTTGCCATCTTTTGTTGTAACCTTTCCTTTTATTAATAAATTTGTTTTTGTTAAAAAAAAAACAAAAAAAAAGGTGTTCTTCATGTCATGATCAAAACACAAACTATCAATTCTTCTTGTTATAGAGTTTATTTAGAGATTGTTAGTCCAATATGATCGATGGGCCAGTCTTATTAAGATATCATTGATGTTTAATGATAGTATTATCTTTCAAATGATATAATTTTGATTTTTAAAATGGCATTACACTAAGGCTTTGTTTGAGACATCTTTCTTACTATTTTTTAAATCAATTTTTTAGTATAATTTTTTTTAACTAGATCTTTTATGTTAAGAAAGACTTTCAAAAGCCTTTTGTCTCCGATGACCCAGTTAGGAAAATAGAGGCATTAGGTTTGACATATGTTAAGAAAGGTAGAGATAGACCTAAAAAGACTTTGATAGAAAATATTAGATATAATCTTTTTTTTTTTAGATTTAAACAAGAATTTGACTTTTAACATAACATAATGGAGAAAAAGGATTCATGTAGCTGACCCCACTTAGTGGGATAAAAGCTTGATGTTGTTGTTATTGTTGTAGAAATTTTTTTACTAAAAAACTATCTTAGAAAGTAGTAAAAAAGTTATTGCAGATGAAACCTAAGTGCGGATCAAATCTTTAAAATAGGAAATCATTATTGTTTTAAAATGCCATGAAGCTGCTTAAACCAAACAGTCGACATCTGTAAGTAACATGACTTGACATTGATATTACTGAACCAAATTACCATCCTCTTATCCAGTTTTTGAATTATGATTGATTCTTCTTTTACCTTGTTAACCTTCGATTTCCATCAACAGTTCAAGATTCCAAATTAATGCTAACATAGCTTCTTCGTTTCCACCTTTCATCAACTAAGAAACTACTCTGCTTCTGCCTGCCTACTTTTTCCTGCTTCTGCTGCCTGGATTAACCCTGCCATGCTTCCCTGCCTCCGTTCTCATATGGCTTATCCTCATGGTATAAATATAAGCCGTCCAATCTAGAATCTGAAGGGTAGAAAAATTAGGTGCATAAGAGAGATTATTGAAAGGAGGAAAGTCAACCTCTCTCTCTCTCTCTCTCCCCGGGAAAATCATATATTAATGGCAGAATTTTCTGGCGGAAATTGATCATTTTCAGACGGATTTAAAATTTACTGGCAGAAAATTTTCCGCCGGTAAAACCCGCGTAGGAAATATTTTTATTTTAATCCACCAGAAACTAATTGTCAGAAAGCTGTCAGAAATTTGCCTAAAAATTAGTTAGAAATATTTCATCGTAATCAGCTGGAAAATAGTCCACCGGAAAAATCCGCCTGTAATAGATGATTTTCTTGTTGTGTCTCTCTCTCTGCAAACATATATAAAGTTCATAATAGGACCAAAATTATTAGTTTATCTTATAGTACATCTCCTACTTTGAATTATGCGACATAGCTTCTTTATTCTTCTTCTAGAATCACTACAGGCAAGACACTACTAACAGCTCAACCAACATATATAAGATCATATATAGTTGCAAGAAAAGTCAAACAGGAAAAATGCCAACCTGTTAGAAAAGTCATAGCCACATAAGATAATGAGTATCTGCAATAAAATATTCAATCAAAGTTGGAAATATTGTATGCATTTGTTAAGACCAGATCTATCCAGCATCTCCTCAAACGAATTCAGAAATTGAGAAGAAACAAGTATGATACTAAAATATTGAAAGCTGCATAATTCAATGGACCTGAGAAGGCACTGTTCTCCTTCATGTTGTCATGGAAGATTAGGAAGTGGCTGTGAGTCTTGAGGAGACTGATGGGAGGACATCTTCGTCATCATCGTCACCATCTTCAATTAATACGCCTAAGACATATATGATTGTATTTGGATGTGTATGTTTTTGGTCTTTTATGTTATGATTTAATATTTTTTTCGTTTATATGTACTAAGTGTTGTGCCTTTGTATCATAATGTTATATTTTGAGCATATATTTATTGAGTTATTTGTTATGTAATGACCCGTGAAGATATTTTGATTTCGTTTGGGACGGCTTTCTTACTTCTTCTTAAAGAGGCTTTCTAATTCAAAAATTAAAATTTTAATACTAAAAAAGCTGTTTTCAAAAGCAGTAAGAAAGTTATCCCAAACGAAGTCTTTATATTATTAGGATTTGTGATAGGCATGTAATGGTTGTAGATATGATCATAATGATAATAAGTGTGATAACAGTAATAGGTATGAAAATAGTAATAGTAGATGATAGTTTTGAATTTGAAGGTAGTTTGAGTATTTTGATTCCTTCTCATTCCCTTAAATAAGGAGTAATTTTATGTATAATGGAAGAATTGGTACCCCCTCTTTGTAACAAGTCATCTTAAATATATCATAGGTTAGAATATTTATAACTATCTAAACCTTCAAAATTCCAAACCTTGAAGAGATATATACAATATATTTTTGTTGATGAAAAAAAAATATTTGTGCATGGAGTAAATTTATGTATAATGGAAGAATTGAAAGCTCTGGCATCTGTTATGCGAAAAGAAATATAATATGTCTACGAATAAAAGATTTTGATATATTTTGTTCCGGCTATATTCTGTCACCATCCAATACGGAGTGGCCTGTACTTGTGGCTATCATATCGAGTTGGGTTATGACATATAAGACGTAAAACATATAAGCTACAATAACTTCGTATATATTTCAATTATATCACTCTTTTGTGGATTCTCCTATTTTATAAATTAAGATTTCACTCATTTAGGAAATATATCTAATGATGATAAGAATATTCATCCACCATTTTTTTTATTGAAAGGCTAAAATAGGAAGGAATAAAAAAGATCTGTTGAATTGTTGAATCAATATTATTTCATCATGTAAATAAAGAAAAGCATAAAGATATTCCAATGAAAATTCATTTTTTAAAATTTATTTAAAAATGAATGTGATATAATAGTTAATTGATTATTTATATAGTATATTTATGTAAAAATAAAATTACAAAATTAATACTCATCTTAATTATATTTAGATCTAATATTTTTCTCTCAAAGTAATTATCATAAATATATATTTTTTTTATCATTCCATGCACTTCGAATTCCCTTATTACAAATAGGATCTATTGAAGTTGTGAAAAAAAAAATCATGATATTAGTATAGTTACCTTTTTATATAAAAATTAACATTTTGTGACCCATTACATTATTTTTGTGAACTATTAAATTTTTTTAGAATAATTTTGAATTGATCATCAATTTGTGTCCCCAATAATTAAAAAAATTGCTCCATCTCTCTCTCTCTCTCTCTCTCTCTCTCTCTCTCTCTCTCTCTCTCTCTCTCTCTCTCTCTCTCTCTCTCTCTCTCTCTCTCTCTCTCTTTCTTTATATATATATATATATATATATATATATATATATATATATATATATATATATATATATATATATATATATAGCGGGTTCCTTCATTTCGTCCTCTTAGGGATTTTGCCCTAGCCGTTGCTGGGGTGGTTTCGCTCCGGCGTCTTCACACTGAGGGGAGTTTTTTTGATCTCTTATGTGTCCTTTCTTTCGTCTAGATGTTTTTTTTGTTAGCTTCTTTCTTTCTCTAGTGCTATGGTGAATTATGTTAAGCATATAGACCCTGACTTTCTGGATTATAAGAATTGTTCCAAATCTTTTAAGGAAATCTTGCCTGGCTCTAATGCGTCTAAGAATTTTTCAAATCTTCAAGTCACTACGATTCAGTGTTTGCCGGCTTTTATAGATTTCGGAGGATGAAGTTATTCACCTCGTTAAGCCTTTTGATTTCACTTTAGTGGAGAAATTTCCTTTGTGGCGTCCGGCATTAGACTCGATTAGGAGGTTTTTTCAACGTCAAATTATCGAGTGAGTTTTTTGTTACTCTTTTATATCAGAGCAATGTCTTGATCAAGCTATCAAATGACCCAATGGATACGATCCACTAGTTCACTTACTCTATATGTCGTTATAAACCCAAGTAAACATGTATTTCCTGAAATTAGAATATGTAGGATTTATTCAACCTATCCACATAAAGGTTATTCACTTTAAAAAGACTCAATCATATGAGATAAATTAAATACTGATACGTCATCACAAAATAATCTTGATTGAGCACGAATCTCGAGGCAAAATCAATCCGAAAACTTCAAAAATTAATTTCGGGATCATATGAACTCCGATTTCAACGAGCTTACAGTCAAACTGAGCGTCTCAGAAATACGAACCCAACGACACCAAGATCAACTCAATCCGAGCCCAAATGAGTCCGAATCAAGGGTTCAAAGCGCTGTTGGAAGGTTCAAACCACAATTTGAGTTACCAAACGGTCTCCGATTTTGACGAGCTTATACTCGAATCGAACGGCTCGACGAGACGAATCCAACGAGCCCAAGATCATCAAATTCCGAAATCATTAAGGCCTTCAAATGTCCAACGAACGGTGCATGATCGAAGGATTCGATATCGGCCGTCCATTCGGATCACTCCCAATTCGCCCTTGATCTCACGCCTATTTACGGGCTATGCCACTCCAGAAAAACTATAAATAGAGCCCTCATTCTACACCAAGGGACTCAAGTGAAGAGAGAGAAGAAGAAGAGAAGGAGAAGGAGAAAGGGGAATAGGAGATTCCTCACCTCCTCGACCACCGCCGCCGGAGCTTTTCCTGCCGCCTGAAGACGCAGGATCTCTGCCGGACTTTCAGGAAACGCCAGGAACTCGCAGAAGAGAGAAGAAGAAGAGGAGAAAGGGGAAAAGGAGATTCCTCACCTCCTCGACCACCGCCTAAACTCTTCCTGCCGCCTGAAGACGCCGGAACTCTGCCGGATTTTCGAGAAACGCCAGGAATTCGCAGGGATTTTGTAAACTCACTGGAAGAAACAAGTTGTATTTGGATTATCTCGACTTGTGGGACGAAATCCGCCATCTGTAATCTGCAAAATCACTAGTGGAACTTTGCAACTGGGCGAGGCCCCGTGGTTTTTCCCTTTTTGGGTTTTCCACGTAAAAACTCTTGGTGTTCACTCCTCTTTTCTGTTTGTGTGTTAAACTTACGTGCAACGCTCGGACGCAAATTCATAAAACTCTACCGCCGCGTATTTTCTAACACGCAACAGTTTGGCGCCGTCTGTGGGAAACACAATCCCACTACTTCGAGTACTGCTACGATGGTGAATAGGCGCAGCAGTCGTTTAGTTGGAGCTTCTCGCTCCAACTCTCATCAGTCCAGAAATCCGTCTATTAACCATAGACGACTAATGTCAGCATCTTTTCACCCTGGGGGGCAGAATGCTGCCGGAGAAGAGACTTTGGGACATTCTTTAGAAGAAAGAATCCGGAAGATGGAAGAATCACAAAACGAGATCCTCCAACTCCTACGAGATGATCGACAGCCGACGTTGGAGGAGATCCTTCCCCCTCGGGATCCACCAAGGGTGGAAGATATTCAATTCGAGCGTCGACAAGAAGAAATTCGTCTTCCTCTACATCCTCAATCACAACATGAAGATGAACTTGCCGATACAGCGAGTTCAACACATCCTCGCATTTTTTCGGATCTCCCCGAAGGCTCTCCCCGAAGGCTCTCCCCAACCACACATCGCGGGATTCCCTCACAATGTCCTGCGTCGCGAACTGCAAAAAATGGTACGGGAAGAGTTCCCCCGAGGAGATGTGAGGCATGCTCTCCGACAGAGGAATTTCCAGGAATCATCACCTCTAACGGAAGCCATTCTTCAGCACCCCATTCCAGTAGGATTCAAAGTGCCAAATGTTGAGTCCTACGACGGGACAACCGACCCATATGAGCATATCGACTACTACAGAACCATCATGCATATTCAACGAGCATCAGACGCACTCCTCTGCCAGGTCTTTCCCGCCACCCTTAAAGGACAGGCCCGAACATGGTTCTACTCGCTTCCATCTGGAATGATCCCCTCTTTTGTCAAATTGGCCAAAGTATTCGTCGAACAATTTGTGGCCAATCGAAGAATTGCAAAGGATTCTTCCCACCTTTCCGGGATTCGCCAAAATGAGGGAGAATCGTTGAAGGAGTATTTTCAACGATTTTCCACTGAAGCACGACAGATTCCAGGAGTAGACCCTGAATTACTCAGAGGGGTCTTTCTTGGAGGTCTTCGTCCTGGCCCCTTCTATTCGGCCCTTATGCGAGACACCGTCCATTCATACGCTGACTTGATCCATCGCGTGGAGGCACAAATCTCTGCGGATGAAGCTATAAATGCCCACAGGAAACAGTTTGAGCAAATCAGCGGGAAGCGCAAAGGTGCACCTGGGATGGATAATTCTTTCTCACAGCAGAAAAAGCATGGGAAGAATAATCTACCTCATAGGTCTCCGTCATCACGACGAGAACCCCGACAGGACAAGGAGTACACCCCACTCAATACATCCCAAGCAAATGTATTAATGGCCATCCGGGATCAGGAGAACGTGAAATGGCCACACCCCTTGAAGCCCAACGTCGGAAACCAGGAGCAATATTGCCACTTCCACCGTAGCCGTGGGCACACTACTGAAGCATGTTGGCAGCTCAATGAAGAAGTTGAGAGACTGATCCGACAGGGATATCTCCGACAATTCATCAAGAATACACCAACCCGAGATGAAGTTGGTCCGACTGGGGGGCAGAATCAGCAACAAAGACAACCATTGAATAATATTCAAATGGTTGGAGAAATTGAATGATCACACACTTTGTGTATTTGTACTAGCAATATTACTTGTCTTGTTGTCGCTCTTATATTGAGTAGAGTGTTACTTTGATATCTCTAATGTCTTCTTCCAAGTTTAATGTTGTGGTATTGTCACCATACGTAGATCTCATGTGTTGAGTGCTTTGTAATTTGTAAGTCGTACTAGGGAACAATTGTACTATCTTACGTAATGCAGTAATAGAATATTCATGTTGTTGTGATATGATTTTTCCTCTTATGAAGGATAAGAAAAAATTTCTCAAACTCTTTCTCCGTGATTCGAGAAATACACAATCCATATTGTATCTCAATCACCGGACGATCAATCCCAAGGGGATTTGATCCTGACCTCTTCCACACAGGTTAACGTCGTCGAGCAGGGCTCCGACATACAACCTCGGATAGGTCTTACATCCTTGGTGGATTCTCTCGACCTCTTCCACACATGTTAATGTCATCGAACAAATGCTCTGACATACAACATCGGATAGGTCTCACATTCTTGGTGGATTCTCCTGACCTCATCCACACAGGTTAACGTCGTCGAGCAGGGCTCCGACATACAACCTCGGATAGGTCTTACATCCTTGGTGGATTCTCTCGATCTCTTCCATACAGGTTAATGTCATCGAACAAATGTCCTGACATACAACCTCGGATAGGACTTCTACCCGACGTCGGACTCCTCCCTATCGTCGGATTTCTGCTCGTCAGCGGATTTCTACCCGACATCGGACTTCTGCTCGTCAGCGGACTTCTACTCGTCGTCAGACTTCTGCTCGTCAGAAGACTCCTATGCATCGTCGGACTTCTGCTCGTTAGCGGACTCCTACCCGACGTCGTACTTCTCCCCGTCGTCAGACTTCTGCTCGTCAGAAGACTCCTATGCATCGCCGGATTTCTGCTCATCAGCAGACTCCTACTCGTCATCGGACTTCTGCTCATCAGCAGACTTCTACCCGACGTCGGACTTCTGCTCGTCAGTGGACTCCTACCCGACGTCGTACTTCTCCCTATCGTCGGATTTCTGCTCGTCAGCGGATTTCTACCCGACATCGGACTTCTACTCGTCAGCGGACTTCTACTCGTCGTCAGACTTCTGCTCGTCAGAAGACTCCTATGCATCGTCGGACTTCTGCTCGTTAGCGGACTCCTACCCGACGTCGTACTTCTCCCCGTCGTCAGACTTCTGCTCGTCAGAAGACTCCTATGCATCGCCGGATTTCTGCTCATCAGCAGACTCCTACTCGTCATCGGACTTCTGCTCATCAGCAGACTTCTACCCGACGTCGGACTTCTGCTCGTCAGTGGACTTCTACCCGACGTCGGACTTCTGCTCGTCAGCAAACTTCTACTCGTCGCCAGACTCCTCCTCGTCGACGAATTTTCGTCGGTCTTCTACCCGAAGTCAGACTTCTTCCTGTCGTCGGACTTCTGCTCGTCGGCAGACTACTACGCGTCATCGGCTTCTCGCAACGCATTCTCGAACTCTCCCCTTTGACTCCACACTCGATCGTTGACTACTAACGGGCTTCAACTCGATCGTCCATCGCCAACAAACCTCCGCTCAGATGAAAAAGAGATCCCGTAGGCTTCTGCGCGCAAGGAGGGGCACTAAGTCGAGCAGGAAAGAATTCCAACTCGCAAATAGCGGAAGCCTCAACCGCCAATAAGCCGGAGGGGGAGGAAGAAATCCCGTAACTCCTGCACCAGAGAGGGAGCGCTAATTCGAGCGAGGGACATTTCCCACGCGCAAAACAGCGGTAGCCTCAATGTCACAGAGCCAGAGGGAGAAAGGAAATCCCGTAGGTTTCTATCGCCAGTAAACCGGAGGGAGAGGAAGGACATCCCGTAGGTTTCTATCGCCAGTAAACCGGAGGGGAAGGAAGGAAATCCCGTAGGTTTCTATCGCCAGTAAACCGGAGGGGAAGGAAGGACATCCCGTAGGTTTCTATCGCCAGTAAACCGGAGGGAGAGGAAGGAAATCCCGTAGGTTTCTATCGCCAGTAAACCGGAGGGGAAGGAAGGAAATCCCGTAGGTTTCTATCGCCAGTAAACCGGAGGGGGAGAAAGAAAATCCCGTAGGTTTCTATCGCCAGTAAACCGGAGGGAGAAAGAAAGAGAAGTTGCAAATTCTTCAAAGGCCTAAGGGATCTATTTATAGGTTTTGGAGAAGACATGAGGGAGTTATAGCAAATTTCGAAATTCCAAAATTTTCTAAATTTTTTCTGAATTTTTTGAATTTTTTTGGGATTTTTTCGGAATTTTTTGAACCTAAAAAGAGCAAAAAACACATAATTTTACGCATGTGGGGCCCACTTGAGGCGGTGGGCCGAATGGCCTCCTCCCCACCGTCGAAACGGCGCGTCCAGCGCACCAATCCGTGGGAACTACGCGTGGATTGCGGCATGTGCATACGGGAGCGCGACAACACGCGCAACAGCCGGCCGCGGCAGCGGCCGGCGCGCGGCAGCAGCCTGCCCGCGGCAGCAGCGGGTGCCAGACTGCGGCAGAACCTGGCTAGCCCGGGTTAGCCCGGGTGCGGGTGCGGAGCACCGCGCGGGTCCAGCCGCGCGCGGTCAAACCGCGCTCCGCGCGGCTCATTCCGCGCGGTTCCTTCCGCGCGGTTCCGCGGGAGCCGCCGCCGGCGAGCGGCGGCAGGCGGCGGCCGGCCGGCCAACCGGCCGGTTCGGCCGCCTACATGTGTCCGGGCTCGATTTTCGGCCCGGACGGTCCGATTCGAACGTTTTTGGGGTCCTCGGACCCGTTTTTCGACGTTCCGGACTCAATTTTGGCATTTTCAGAGCCGTTCGGGGCTTCTACAATCCCGATCAATCCTGGGTCACTCAGAAAAATTTTCTGAAATTTGTGACACATATTTTCGGACCCCTGAAGCTACGACGTCCGAAAATAGGGGGGCAACTGATACGTCATCACAAAATAATCTTGATTGAGCACGAATCTCGAGGCAAAATCAATCCGAAAACTTCAAAAATTAATTTCGGGATCATATGAACTCCGATTTCAACGAGCTTACAGTCAAACTGAGCGTCTCAGAAATACGAACCCAACGACACCAAGATCAACTCAATCCGAGCCCAAATGAGTCCGAATCAAGGGTTCAAAGCGCTGTTGGAAGGTTCAAACCACAATTTGAGTTACCAAACGGTCTCCGATTTTGACGAGCTTATACTCGAATCGAACGGCTCGACGAGACAAATCCAACGATCCCAAGATCATCAAATTCCGAAATCATTAAGGCCTTCAAATGTCCAACGAACGGTGCATGATCGAAGGATTCGATATCGGCCGTCCATTCGGATCACTCCCAATTCGCCCTTGATCTCACGCCTATTTACGGGCTATGCCACTCCAGAAAAACTATAAATAGAGCCCTCATTCTACACCAAGGGACTCAAGTGAAGAGAGAGAAGAAGAAGAGAAGGAGAAGGAGAAAGGGGAATAGGAGATTCCTCACCTCCTCGACCACCGCCGCCGGAGCTTTTCCTGCCGCGTGAAGACGCCGGAACTCTGCCGGACTTTCAGGAAACGCCAGGAACTCGCAGAAGAGAGAAGAAGAAGAGGAGAAAGGGGAAAAGGAGATTCCTCACCTCCTCGACCACCGCCTAAACTCTTCCTGCCGCCTGAAGACGCCGGAACTCTGCCGGATTTTCGAGAAACGCCAGGAATTCGCAGGGATTTTGTAAACTCACTGGAAGAAACAAGTTGTATTTGGATTATCCCGACTTGTGGGACGAAATCCGCCATCTGTAATCTGCAAAATCACTAGTGGAACTTTGCAACTGGGCGAGGCCCCGTGGTTTTTCCCTTTTTGGGTTTTCCACGTAAAAACTCTTGGTGTTCACTCCTCTTTTCTGTTTGTGTGTTAAACTTACGTGCAACGCTCGGACGCAAATTCATAAAACTCTACCGCCGCGTATTTTCTAACACGCAACAAATACTAATTACTTTCCAATTTGTTGTGTACCCATTGATATATGATAACATTATTAATCCCTTTCAATATGAGAAATTCATGATTTTATAGTGGTTCATGTACTTTTGTTATCTCGTTGATTGTGAGATCCTAATGAAAGTTCAATTTGATTGTATCATATATCAAGTAAATTTTCGAAATCGAATTCATATTTGAGTCCAATTCGAATTTAAGTCAAACATTATTTGATCAAAAGTTAATTTAAAATTGATTTTATATTTAAATTATATTCAAATCAATTTCCATTTTTTTGTCCAAGTCCCGTATTGTTCAATGAAAATTTCGGCAGCCTCCCGGTGTCTCCTCCCCACCGAGGGAGAAATCGGGGCGGCATCTGCCGAAATTCTTCCTACCCGGACCTAAGGTCGACGGCGTAGGGTCTTTTATTTCAAACTATCTCACCAGGATCTAAGATCGACTGCGTGAGGTCTTCAATTTGAAACCATCCCGGCCGGATCTAAGATGCGACGGCCCGGGGTCTTCAAATTTTAAAACCATCCCGGTCGGACCTAAGGTACGACGGCCGGGGTCTTCGACACCTGTTGAAAGTCCTTCCTCTCTTTTTTTTCTTCTTTTTTTTAATGATTATTATATTATATAATAAAAAAAATTATTACTATTATTATATAATATTATATAATATTATTATTATAAACATAATATATATATATATATATATATATATATAATAAGAATGATCGGGTTAGGGCATATCCCGATCTGGACAGGGAGGCGGAGCCGGAGTCATGCACGGCGATGGGCGTCGGGCTAGGGCACGGGTGCAGACGGCGGGAGTCGGCGTCGACGATCGGCCTCAGAGGAGTCGGTGGGGTTTGGGTTGGTCGGCGTCGGGTTCAGGAGATACAGAGACGAAGCAAGCAGAGGCAGCAGACCAATCGTCGGTCCTTGGTCGGCTTTGGATGTGGGTCGACGGAGCAGAAAGAGGTAAACCGACTTGGTTGGAATCGGTAGACTTCTTACGGATGGGAGATCGAGAGGTAAGTTCTAAAAACTTCGTCTCTTCTCTAAGTGCGTATCTGTGCGTGAGTGTGCGTGAGAGAGCGAATGAGGTAGAATTTTATTTTTATGTCGTGAGTATGTCGGTTTGCAATTTTTTGAACGAACGGTTGTGTCGTTTGGGTATGTCGGTGGGGAGCGGCTGTTACAGTCAACATTGGGTTTTTGATGAGTGGTTGTTATCAAGGGATGGTTCGTGCCTGGCTGAGGTTTGCTTACATGGGGTTGTCACCCTGAGTTCGTTGTTTGACTTTGAATCATTCTTTGCATCTTCTATCCATTTTATCTAGGCAGCTTTAAATTTCCTTCTTTTGACATATTTTGGCATTTAGTGTTGTCGGTGTTGTAATCCTTTTTCTATTGGAATAAAATTGTGTTTTTGTTATTGGAATAAAATTGTATATGGAAAAGATATATATATATATATATATATATATATATATATATATATATATATATATATAGGGGTGTCAATTTCGGGTCACGGGTCGGGTTCGGGTCGAACCCGAACTGACCCGGGTGGAAAACGGGTCAACCCTAAACCGACCCGGGTAGAGAAACGGGTCGAAAATCCGAACCCGGACCCGACCCGGCGGGTTGGTGGGTTGACCCGACACGACCCGGCACCGCGACGGCGGAAGCGCGCGGCAGCTCGCGGCAGCTCGCGGCACGCGGCAGCGCGCGGCACGCGGCGGGGCAGCGGGGGCAGCGGGGCGGGCAGCGGCGCGTGGCAGCGTGGCAGCGGGGCAGCGGGGCAGCGGGCAGGGGGCGGGGGCAGCGGGCGGGATTTCGAAATTTTTTGAATTAAACGGGTTGGCGGGTTGACCCGGCAACCCGCCGGGTCAACCCGAACCCGACCCGTTTTTGAAACGGGCCGATTTCTGGAACCCGAACCCGACCCGTTTTGAAATCGGGTCGGGTCCAACCCGGCGGGTCCGGGTCGGGTTTTCGTGTCGTGTCAAAAATTGACACCCCTATATATATATATATATATATATATATATATATATATATATATATATATATATATATATATATATATATATATATATATACGAGAATAAAAAAAAAAGTTTTGTCCCTCTTTAAAAATTACTTTTGCCTCACCTAAAAATTGTCCTAACTTGCCCTAAAATATGTATATATTTCTTCACATTTAGCTCTAATATTTTTTTTCATGCTTTTAATGATAGTTTAATTACACATTTTTTTCATTATTTTTCTTGTTTAATTTTTTTTTTTTAACTTTTCGTAATATATAGATATATAGTATTATTTTTTAATATTGAATTATTTTTTGCTGTATTTGCCCCTCCCCCTCAAAATTGAGGCTGGTTCCGCCCCTGCTTGTAGCATGCATGGATTGGTCAAATTTTCAAATAACGTAAAACTCAACGAATTTTGCGATCTGAACTTAATGGGTCTGAGGAATTCCAAAATTGACATCATTAATTATATATATTATTTCCAACCTAAGTTACTGCTTGTGACGACAAGCTGGAGTTGATTGTTTAAGATGGCAGCTGTTTTTTTTTTTTCCGTAAATGTGGTCGTAAATAGTTGTAGGAAAAGTAATTTTTGAAAGTTGTTGAAAAAATTAGTTTTTTAGTATTAAAAATTTTGAAAAGCTGCCAAAAATAAATTAGGGCCGAGATCTTAAAAGGAAAGGAGTAAAAAAGTTATCCATTTATCCGGTCTTTCGAACGTGTGTTCGCATATTAATTCAGCTTTTTATAAAGCCAACGCCATTACCGTAAGCTCTAATCTGTTGTTCTTCGAAGCCAGCAGCAGTGTGTGGCTCCAATTAGAACGTTGAACTTTGCTTCCCTGATTTTGCTTGAACTCAAGAATTCAGGCTAGCAAGAAGTGGATTAATATAAATCTATGGAGATGTGGTAATAAGGGCGGAACCAGCCTTAATTCTCAGGGGGCAAGTGCCAAATTAATAAAAATATATATAAGAATGTAAAAAAAAATTATTTTACGCATAATCATTTTTCACAGACTTCTTTGATAGTATTAGAAAAGTTCTTCAACATAATTGGATGAAAATAGTGGGAGGCCTAAAGGCTTTTCGGTTTTTAGAGGGCAATTTGCAGGAAAAAAAAGGTTGGCAGGGGGCAAAAAATAAAATTCAGGAGGTGCATATTACAAATAACACATACTATACTTAGAGTTTTAATTTTTTTAGGGACCGGAGTATATGCATAATTAACCAAGCAAGGGATAAGGCTCATCGCACCCTCGCTATGGACAAAAGAATCATTACCCATATTATTACAAATACCCTCCTTAGGAGCACCAAAACCATCACTATAGTTAGTAACCGTAATTTCCTTCCCTTCAAAATTCTGCTGAATGTCAGCTCCAGCCACACTAACACCAACCGAAGACAAAACAACTTGTAATATTGTTGTCATTCTAATCAATTAAAATCAGATTAGCATTAGATTTCGGAACAAGCAGTGGGATAGGAGAATGGATGATACATTCACCCTTAAGATGACCCAAACACTTGCATGATACACAGAATGGAGGAAAATCCTCCATCTGAACCAATTGAACATACCCGACATTTTCAAGCCCAAGCCAGATTTTATCAGGAAATTTTTTTGTGATGTCCAGATCTACTAAAACCCTTGCAAGAGAAGGTCTAGAACCAACAGACTTTGCACTATCGACATTTCAAGGGTCGACCAAACATATAACCCAAAGCATGAAGGATTCGAGGATAAAATAGACGGAGTCATAGATTGGGGAATGAAACCCAAATAGGAATAACCGAAGATTCAACGCCAATGTCCAGTGAAGGTGACCATTTAGTGCGTTTCATGAAACAATTGTTCACCGAATAGGATATGATAAAAAAAACTCTACTATAATCAAGATCATTAGAAAACTTAATCAAAACGTGTGACTGGTTAAGAACTATGATGGAGAAATCAGCATTCAGCTTCAAATTGAAGAAAAATCTACGATTAGCATCCAAAGAAGGTCGGCGCGAAGGAAAAAAACCAACAAAAAAATTGAAATGGAACTACAAGAGCCATAATTTCTTCCTCGGAGATCCACAAAGAAGGAAAAACCATGGAATGCACATTACCGAAGCTTAGGAAAAGAAGCAAAAGAAGGAGAACTAGAAAGGGCATCAACAAAAGATCGCGATTTAAAATAACCATTCAGAAAACCAGGGTCACAAACTCATTTAAATGTCATACCGGTTACAAATGGCCTGAGGTGAAAGAGACAGGGAAGCCTAACCAGAAAGAACAAAGGAGAGTGAGACTTCCCAGCCGGACGGAAGCAGTATCACCCAAAAAGCTCATCGAAGACAAAGCTAGGGCAAAGCCCTAGCAGAGCGCCAAAGCGTCGGGATGCTGGTCACTATGTAAGCAAAGGGTCTCTTCATGGTATCAAAGAATCCAGGTTAAAATTTTTTTTTCCCTGACCTGCAATCATGGAGGATTCATTAACTACCTCTGCTCCTCTACACACAATTTTCACGATAGGTGAAGTTGTCATTCCTCAACTCAAATTCTTTTGTCCAATGTCAAAAATATGGCCTTTATTCAATTAACCACTGACAACCTTTTTATCTAGAAGTCCCAACTTCTTAAATTATTCTTAGTGAATGATTTTTACATCCACCTCACTTGTTATACTCCAAATCCACCTAAACATTTATTATCCTTAGATAGATCCACTATTAGCAATCACCTATATCAATAGTGAATGTTAATTGATCAAAATTAGCTTCTGCCCTTTAATCAACCATCTCCCCAGCACTATTACCCTATGTTCTTAATTTAGACTCCGCTCACAACATATGGCTCATGATTGAGTGTCAATTGTAGTCCACAAATCGCTCCAAACTTCTGCAACGAAGAATGAACTACACCATATGCAACCCAGAGACAGAACAATGGTTTAGTACCTTTTCAAAATAAAACACAAGATAGATGCCATTCCTGATGTAGGCTCCTCCATATATGCATAAGATATCATCCTTTATACATTAAATGGTTTTCCCTCTACATACCAGTTCTTCAAGACAGTCATTCACACATAATTAAACCCAATCAACATTGACGATTTCTATGCTCTGCTATATAGTGAAGAGCTCAACCTTATTGTTGGTTCTACTCTTTAAACTCCTTCCCCTATTGCAGATTCACAGTTTGCCTTATCTGATACATGAGGACAATATCATGGTCATCCTATCTTTAATTCATCAGCTTGTGGTTGTAATCCAACTGGTCGTTCCAACACCAGACAAATGAGGGATGGCCGTTGTTCTCGCCCATACATTGAGTGCCAAATTTGTAGGAAACCAGGTCAATCAGCTCTTTACTACTAGCATCGTCATGATTCCATATTCTCATCCAAAATGCAAGCATATCTTGCTACAGACAACACACCAAATACCGACTGGTTATTAGACTCTAGAGCTACATACCATCTCATGTCTGATTCATCACAACTTCATAATGTTCAGCCTTATTTTGGTTCATCCTAGGTTCAAGTTGGAAATAGAAAGCAACTTCTTATTGCTCATACATGACAAGGCATCCTTCCCACCCTATCACTTTTGCTCCATCTCCCTAACGTTCTTCATGTTCCCAAACTATCCCATAATATTCTTTTCATTCACAAGCTAACTTCTGATCATCTTTGTTTTGTACTTCTTGATACTAATGAGTTTGCCATTAAGGACTCCCTAACCAACAAAATTCTTCTCCAAGGACCCAGCCGACATGATCTATATCCTAGTAACTCCTCCAAGACATTTCCTCGACAACCACTACACACATCACCTACAATATTTATTACATCTTCGACTTCCTTCATAATCTGGCATTAACGTTTAGGACATCCATTTGCTTCAACTCAGCAACTCATATCAAAATTTCTACAACTTAGCTCACTATCACCACCTTCCTCCCACTGCTCAGCATGTGCTCGTGCCAAATGTGTGGACAAATTAAATGTTGAATGTGCCACTTGATTTGATTTAATATTTTGCTAGACAAATTCGTATAATTAGTATTAATTATTCTGAAGAATTAACTAACATTGTATTATCATTTTGAGGAAAGAAATCATTTATTTTTATATTCAAACTTGGCATAGGGAATGTAAGAATTATCCCAAAGGATAAATGTCACGTTCACCTATCATTGTAAATACGAAATCGACTAGGGATAAGCTTGATTGACGTCCAGAGATTTTTCCCCTCTTAGCGAACTAAGAGAAAGTTTATTTTATATTGGGATCTTAAGAAACAAGTCTTTACAGTCAATTACATCTCTGAAGAGAAAACTTTTAGTTAAAGTAGATATTAGACTCTAAAATTATAATACAATTGTATATAAAAAAGTTGTCTTAGATGTTTGAAAATACTAATCATCCCTTCCAAATTATTATTAGATTTTATAGAAAATATATTTGTAATTAAATTATATAAGTATTTATTAATTATTAGGACTAGGAGGTGTGCAAATACAGCTAGGCTTATGCTGGCTTGGAATGAGCAGCCAGCTAACAACTTAATCCACAAGAAATAATCTTAGATTAAATGCAGGATAAAGGTGTCTCTATCCTAAGAGTGGAAAGGAATAAACCATACTCCAAATTAGTTACTCAAGATGAATATTTACTTTAAGTTCAAGTGACACTATTGAGAAGACTAATTAAGAACTCTAACTTTTATCTTATTTAATTAACCTAACTTTATTTTCTAAAAACCAAAAAATTTTGGCAGCATAACGGTCCTATACCAACAGGAATAGTGTAGCATGATTCGAGCGGAAGAGGATCCCACTACCTTGTCATAGGCACATGTTGGGCTAGTGTATGTTGCAAAAGTGTGTATTTGTATTTTGAATTAATTTATTGAGTAAGATTTAATTTTGTTAAAAAATTATAAGTAGGCCTAATTCGAAAAAATTGATAATATAAGGATATGATTAAAAAGAAATATAAAAAAGAGATGAGAAAGAATATACACAAAATATTCTTTTTTGTTGTTAAGAAATAGAATTTGATTAGAGATGAGTTACTATTTGATGTGACTATTACTGTAGTTTGAAGTGAAAAATGAGTTTTTGGAGATGCCCTAAGTGCTTTGATTTGTATCTTTACAAAACCTCTTTGATTTGTTTCCCTAAAGACTTTTCAACAAAAAATATATGTTCTCATCTACATGCATGCATGCGTATATTTTCTAAAGCAAAATTGTTTTCATTATCTTATAAATTCTATCTTTTGACCGACAACAATATCAAATAATATTAGACATATGTAAGAAGATAGAAGAAGTTTATAAGAAATAATCCCAACCATATGGTCCACCAATGATAAGCAGTCCATATTGTTGAAAAAAGTTAGCTTTCAAGATATCTGGTTATGGAACTTTTATTCTATCCAGTGAACGTACGCAGAGGAATGTTCGATTTTAGGCAAAAAAGCGCCTGTACCGAGTTTTTTTAAACTCGGTACAGGTGCGAAAAACTCGGTACAGGCGCGAAAAACTCGGTACAGACGTTTTTTTGCCTAAAACCGAACATTCCTCTGCGTACGTTCACTGGATAGAATAAAAGTTCCTGGTTATGGCTTCGCTTGTATAATTTTTTGTCACTTTTTTTTTTTTTTTTTTTGTTATTTAAAAAAAATATATTTTATGCTAGAAAGTTATTGTAAAAAGTAGTATGAAAATTATCTTAAATGAAGCATTATGTTACTTTTTTGCCGTTTTTTTAAACAACTTTTTAGTACATAAATTTTTTGAATTAAAATTTTTTGTACTATAAAGCTACTTTAGAAAGTAATAAAAAAGATGCCAAAGCGAAGCCTAAATTTTTATCAGAATAGGCTTAAAATTTTGAGACTTATAAATTATTCTATAAGATTTAGTATGTTAATTATATATAACTATCTCAATACTTATTTATTGTCATTAATTTTACAGTAATTTTGTTCATTATTTTTTTAATTAATTTGAGAAATCAAAGTCACATAATGTTATATCATTCATGTCATTTAAATTCTAACGGTCAAAATCTTGGTGTCTTTTAAAACCATTGCACCCATCCCTCTTATTTGTCTGCGTGCTGGATTTTGTACAAAGCTTGGAATTTAAACTCTATATCTTTCTACTACTGTGAATGTTCCAGGATGCAACAAATATTATAATGTGTTAGAAAATATGTGACAGTATAATACATTTATTATATCATAGCTTTGTATAAAAATTTAGAACGCATAGATAAAAGTTGTGAGAGATCAATATTTTTAACTTGTAAAACCAAAAAAATGGGAATATCATAGGTCTTTCAAGTAATATTTATTTGAAGATTATTTGGTCTTTTAATTAATATTCAAAATTTTTAAATTAAAATATTATCTCATTTGATCAATTGAATTTTGGAAGCTTTTCAAATATTGGATAAAATCAAGCAAAATTAGAATGAAATTTGTACATGCATTTTTCAAAAAATCTTAGTTGCACAAGTTGAGACTATGGGTGTCAAAATGGGTTGATGGGTCTGGTTTACTTCCAAACCGAATCCAATCAATTTGAACCTGGCCAGTTTAATAAACTGATCAAAAACCAGCCTGAACCTGACCCGCTAGCAATCTTAATTTCTTAAATCTGACTTGTTAACATGTTTTCATTAAAAAATATTAATTATTAACTAAAAATTTAATTATATTTGATAAAAATGAGAAGATTATACTTACAAGCAAAATATATATATATATATATATATATATATATATATATATATATATATATATATATATATATCAAGTCATTTTCTGATAAAAAATGGGTTCACAATTGTTGCGTCCAGGAGTATTCGCGGCGGTAGAGAAATATAAGATTTAACGTCTTAGCGTTGTACGAAAATCCGGCACGCAATCAGATAAGTGAGAGAGGGTCTAGCATTTATGAAACACCAAGATTTTTACGTGGAAAACCCCTGTAAAAGGGGGAAAAACCACGGGGCCTAGCCCAGTTTTAATGAATCCACTAGTATTGCAGTCGATTACAAATGAGGTCCTTCCTTGGTGGAAGGCCTTAGCTTGATGTACATCTTATGGAGTACATTACATGATGTAAATACAAAGGATCACTATTGACATGTTCACTTTGTTAGAAGGACTGCAGTCGGCGGGCGACGTAGGTCAGAAGGACCGTAGTCAGCTGGCGACGGAGGACTGTAATCGGCGGGCGACATAAGTCAGGAGGACCGTAGTTGACGGGCGACGGATGTCGGAAAGACTGTAGTCGGCGGGCGACGTAAGTCAGGAGGACCGTAGTCGACGGGCGACGGATGTAGGAAAGACTGTAGTCGGCGGGCGACGTAAGTCAGGAGGACCGTAGTCGGCTGGCGACGGGGGTCGGAAGGACTGTAGTCTGACAACGAAGATCAGTAGGACAGCGTCAGGTAGAAGTCCAGCAATGAAAAGAAATGCATCTTCGCATAGATGTCCATTGAAGTCCGATAACCGGTAGAAGTCTGGCATCGGGTAGAGACTTGGAGAAGAGTGAAGGTCCGACGTCGGGTAGAAGTCCGACGTCGTTGGTGGCAGAGGAGAACTCCGTCTTCACTTGGGCGGAGTTTCGGCGTCAGGAGGGAACTCTCTTGTAAATTGGGAAGAATTTAAGCATCTCATGGAAGTTGTGCAGAATTCTTGCGTTTCCTGAAAATCCGGCAGAGTTCCGGCGTCTTTAGGCGGCAGGAAGAGCTCCGGCGGTGGTCGAGGAGGTGAGGAATCTCCTTTTCCCCTTTCTCCTCTTCTTCTTCTCTCTCTTCACTTGAGCCCCCTGGTGTAGAATGAGGGCTCTATTTATAGTTTTTCTGGAGTGGCATAGCCCGTAAATAGGCGTGAGATCAAGGGCGAACAGGGAGTGGTTTGAATGGACGGTCGATATCGAATCTTTTAATCATGCACCGTTTGTTGGACATTTGATGGCCTTAATGATGTCGGAATTTGATGATCTTGGGCTCGTTGGATTCGTCTCGTCGAGCCGCTCGATTCGAGTATAAGCTCGTCAAAATCGGAGACCGTTTGGTAACTCAAATTGCGGTTTGAACTTTCCAACAGCGCTTCGAACCTTTGATTCGGACTCATTTGGGCTCGGATTGGGTTGATCTTGGTGTCGTTGGGTTTGTATTTCCGAGACGCTCAGTTTGACTGTAAGCTCGCTGAAATCGGAGTTCATATGCTCCCGAAATTAATTTTTGAAGTTTCCAACTAGGTTTTGCCTCGAGATTCGTGCCCGATCAAGATGATTTTGCGATGCCGTATCAGTTGCCCCCCTATTTTCGGACATCGTAGCTTCAGGGGTCCGAAAATATGTGTCACAAATTTCGGAAAATTTTTCTGAGTGACCCAGGATTGATCGGGATTGTAGAAGCCCCGAACGGCTCTGAAAATGCCAAAATTGAGTCCGGAACGTCGAAAAACGGGTCCGGGGACCCCAAAAACGTCCAAATCGGACTTGTCGGGAGAGAAAACGGATCCGAAACGGGCTGAGCGGTCGAACCGGCCGGACTGGCCGGCCGGCCACCGCCGCCGGCGACCGCGCGCGCCTGCGGCCGAACCGCGCACCCGCGCTAGGACCGCTCCCGCGCTCGCGCTGGGACGGCGCCCGAGCCCGCGCTGGGACCGCGCCCGGGCTAGCCTCGCCTGCGTCCGCGCGCGTGTCGCGCGCGCCTGCTGCACGCGTCCGCCTGCTGCGCGTGGCCAGCCGCGATCCGCGGCTTCCGACCGCGGATCAGTGAGCTGGCCGCGCCGTTTCGCGCGGCCGGTTGGCTGCACCGCCATTGTGGTCCCCACAGTTGCTGAAAATGGTCGTTTTTTGCTATTTTTGGGTCCAAAAAATCCCAAAAAATCCGAAAAAATTCAAAAAATTTTCTAAAAATAGAAAAAAAATTTAAAATCATTGTAACTTCCCTTCTTTCTCTCAAAAACCTATAAATAGGACTCCTAGGCCCTTAGTAAACTTGCACCTTCTCCTCTCTCTCCCTCTGGCTCTCTGGCATTGAGGCTACCGCTATTTTTGCGCGTGGGAAATGTCCCTCGCTCGAATTAGCGCTCCCTCTCTGGTGCAGGAGTTACGGGATTTCTTCCTCTCCCTCTGGCTCTCTGACATTGAGGCTACCGCTGTTTTGCGCGTGGGAAATGTCCCTCGCTCGAATTAGCGCTCCCTCTCTGGTGCAGGAGTTACGGGATTTCTTCCTCTCCCTCTGGCTCTCTGACATTGAGGCTATCGCTGTTTTGCACGTGGGAAATGTCCCTAGCTCGAATTAGCGCTCCCTCTCTGGTGCAGGAGTTACGGGATTTCTTCCTCTCCCTCTGGCTCTCTGACATTGAGGCTACCGCTGTTTTACGCGTGGGAAATGTCCCTAGCTCGAATTAGCGCTCCCTCTCTGGTGCAGGAGTTACGGGATTTCTTCCTCTCCCTCTGAGCGGAGGTTTTCTGGCAATGGACGATCGAGTTGAAGCCCGTTAGTAGTCAACGATCGAGTGTGGAGCCAAAGGGGAGAGTTCGAGAATGCGTTGCAAATAGCATTCAAGCGAGAAGCCGATGGCGAGTAGCAGTCTGCCAACGAGCAAAAGTCCGACGACAGGAAGAAGTCTGACTTCGGGTAGAATACCGACGAAAATTCGTCGACGACCAGGAGTCTGGCGACGAGTAGAAGTCCGCTGACGAGCAGAAGTCCGACGTCGGGTAGAAGTCCGCTGACGAGCAGATGTCCGACGTCGGGTAGAAGTCTGCTGACAAGCAGAAGTCCGACGTCGGGTAGAAGTTCAACGTCGGGTAGAAGACCGACGAAGATTCGTCGACGAGCAGAAGTCTGACGACGAGTAGAAGTCTGCTGACGAGCAGAAGTCCGACGACGAGTAGGAGTCTGCTGACGAGCAGAAGTCCGATGTCGGGTAGAAGACCAACGAAGGTTCGTCGACGAGCAGAAGTCTGACGACGAGTAGAAGTCCGCTGATGAGCAGAAGTCCGACGACGAGTAGGAGTCCGCTGACGAGCAGAAGTCCGATGTCAGGTAGAAGTTCAACGTCGGGTAGAAGACCGACGAAGATTCATCGACGAGCAGAAGTCTGACGACGAGTAGAAGTCCGCTGACGAGCAGAAGTCCGACGACGAGTAGGAGTCCGCTGACGAGCAGAAGTCCGATGTCGGGTAGAAGTTCAATGTCGGGTAGAAGACCGACGAAGATTCGTCGACGAGCAGAAGTTTGACGACGAGTAGAAGTCCGCTGACGAGCAGAAGTCCGACGACGAGAAGGAGTCCGCTGACGAGCAGAAGTTCGACGACGAGTAGGAATCCGCTGACGAGCAGAAGTCCGACGACGAGTAGGAGTCCGCTGACGAGCAGAAGTCCGACGTCGGGTAGAAGACCGCTCTGCTGACGAGCAGAAGTCCGACGATGAGTAGGAGTCCGCTGACGAGCAGAAGTCTGACGACGAGTAGGAGTCCGCTGACGAGCAGAAGTCCGATGTCGGGTAGAAGACCGACGAAGATTCGTCGACGAGCAGAAGTCTGACGACGAGTAGAAGTCCGCTGACGAGCAGAAGTCCGATGTCGGGTAGAAGTTCAACGTCGGGTAGAAGACCGACGAAGATTCGTCGATGAGCAGAAGTCTGACGACGAGTAGAAGTCCGCTGACGAGCAGAAGTCTGACGACGAGTAGAAGTCCGCTGACGAGCAGAAGTCCGACGACGAGAAGGAGTCCGCTGACGAGCAGAAGTTCGACGACGAGTAGGAATCCGCTGACGAGCAGAAGTCCGACGACGAGTAGGAGTCCGCTGACGAGCAGAAGTCCGACGTCGGGTAGAAGTTCAACGTCGGGTAGAAGACCGCTCTGCTGACGAGCAGAAGTCCGACGATGAGTAGGAGTCCGCTGACGAGCAGAAGTCCGACGACGAGTAGGAGTCCGCTGACGAGCAGAAGTCCGATGTCGGGTAAGAGTCCGCTGACGAGCAGAAACCTGACGACAGGGAGAAGTACGACGTCGGGTAGAAGTCCGCTGACGAGCAGAATTCCGACAAAAGTCCTTGACGGCATTCTGGCGACGTTAACCAAGGATGTATGACCTATCCGAGGTTGTATGTTAAAACATTTGTTCGATGACATTAACATGTGCGAAAAAGGTCGAGAGAATCCACCAAGGATGTGAGACCTTTCCAAGGTTGTATGCCGGAGCCCTGCTCGACGACGTTAACCTGTGTGGAAGAGGTCAGGAGAATCCACCAAGGATGTGAAACCTTTCCGAGGTTGTATGCCGGAGCCCTGCTCGACGACGTTAACCTGTGTGGAAGAGGCCGAGAGAATCCACCAAGGATGTAGGACCTTTCCGAGGTTGTATGTCGGAGCCTTTGCTCGACGACGTTAACCTGTGTGGAAGAGGTCGGGAGAATCCACCAAGGATGTGAGACCTTTCCGAGGTTGTATGTCGGAGCCTTTACTCGACGACGTTAACCTGTATGGAAGAGGTCGAATCGAATCCCCCTGGGATTGATTTTGCTTTGATTGGGAGAGGGCGAACGCCACGTATATCCCGAATCAAATGTGAAGAAAGTCTATCTTTAGACCGTTATTGTCTTTTTGAGGTCGAGGTTAAGACCTTGCCCAATGAGTAGAAGTCCAACAAGAGACTGTATAAAGCTTGCAATTGATTTGAAGTATCCTTGCATTTGCTCGGATATTCTTGAAATATCAACTTGGTGTTGAAGGTATTGGAGGATCTATTTGACCATGGTTTGAGTCAAAGTTGCCCCCAGTCCGCATCTGCTTCTTATGATATTGATGTTATGAGTGATCTTTTGAGATTGGAGCAAAAGTTGCCCCCCATTCGAGAACCACGTTCCCACAGACGGCGCCAAACTGTTGCGTCCAGGAGTATTCGCGGCGGTAGAGAAATATAAGATTTAACGTCTTAGCGTTGTACGAAAATCCGGCACGCAATCAGATAAGTGAGAGAGGGTCTAGCATTTATGAAACACCAAGATTTTTACGTGGAAAACCCCTGTAAAAGGGGGAAAAACCACGGGGCCTAGCCCAGTTTTAATGAATCCACTAGTATTGCAGTCGATTACAAATGAGGTCCTTCCTTGGTGGAAGGCCTTAGCTTGATGTACATCTTATGGAGTACATTACATGATGTAAATACAAAGGATCACTATTGACATGTTCACTTTGTTAGAAGGACTGCAGTCGGCGGGCGACGTAGGTCAGAAGGACCGTAGTCAGCTGGCGACGGAGGACTGTAATCGGCGGGCGACATAAGTCAGGAGGACCGTAGTTGACGGGCGACGGATGTCGGAAAGACTGTAGTCGGCGGGCGACGTAAGTCAGGAGGACCGTAGTCGACGGGCGACGGATGTAGGAAAGACTGTAGTCGGCGGGCGACGTAAGTCAGGAGGACCGTAGTCGGCTGGCGACGGGGGTCGGAAGGACTGTAGTCTGACAACGAAGATCAGTAGGACAGCGTCAGGTAGAAGTCCAGCAATGAAAAGAAATGCATCTTCGCATAGATGTCCATTGAAGTCCGATAACCGGTAGAAGTCTGGCATCGGGTAGAGACTTGGCGAAGAGTGAAGGTCCGACGTCGGGTAGAAGTCCGACGTCGTTGGTGGCAGAGGAGAACTCCGTCTTCACTTGGGCGGAGTTTCGGCGTCAGGAGGGAACTCTCTTGTAAATTGGGAAGAATTTAAGCATCTCATGGAAGTTGTGCAGAATTCCTGCGTTTCCTGAAAATCCGGCAGAGTTCCGGCGTCTTTAGGCGGCAGGAAGAGCTCCGGCGGTGGTCGAGGAGGTGAGGAATCTCCTTTTCCCCTTTCTCCTCTTCTTCTTCTCTCTCTTCACTTGAGCCCCCTGGTGTAGAATGAGGGCTCTATTTATAGTTTTTCTGGAGTGGCATAGCCCGTAAATAGGCGTGAGATCAAGGGCGAACAGGGAGTGGTTTGAATGGACGGTCGATATCGAATCTTTTAATCATGCACCGTTTGTTGGACATTTGATGGCCTTAATGATGTCGGAATTTGATGATCTTGGGCTCGTTGGATTCGTCTCGTCGAGCCGCTCGATTCGAGTATAAGCTCGTCAAAATCGGAGACCGTTTGGTAACTCAAATTGCGGTTTGAACTTTCCAACAGCGCTTCGAACCTTTGATTCGGACTCATTTGGGCTCGGATTGGGTTGATCTTGGTGTCGTTGGGTTTGTATTTCCGAGACGCTCAGTTTGACTGTAAGCTCGCTGAAATCGGAGTTCATATGCTCCCGAAATTAATTTTTGAAGTTTCCAACTAGGTTTTGCCTCGAGATTCGTGCCCGATCAAGATGATTTTGCGATGCCGTATCAACAATCAATCGGAATCTAACCCATTTATTAAATAGGTTAATCCGAATAAGAATTTTTTGAATTGGGTTAGAAGAAGAAATTTTTGACCAAAATGTTGATAAAATTTTATTTGGACTAATTTAAAAGGGAATTTACGTATATATATTAATTTATTTGGATAAATCCCCACAAGAAAAAAATATGCCAATAGAAAAAACAAGGCCTTTCGATTACTCAATTGGTTCACATCAGAGGTAGCTGATGCTGCGGTTCATTGAGGAAAGAAAATATATTTAATTGGCCCTAATGAAGATTGACTAAACTTAAAGATAACAGAAAAAATTGACTCAAATATTATATTTTTTTTATTAAATTACTTTTTTCATATCATTTAAATGTGTTAATATTTTATTATTTGTGATACTTTTCATAAATAACTATATTAATTATTTTTAATATAATATAATAAAAGTATTATTTTGCGTCATGGAACATTCATGTCGATAGCGTGATATAGAATTTTCCAGCACATTGACATGTAAGAGAGAGAGAAACATCATTCATAAGAGACATCAAAATTTTTACGTGAAAATCCTCGAAATGGGGTAAAAATCAATGGATCTTGTCATGTTCGAATAAATTCCTTAGTATTTATTGTTATTTACAAATGATGTCCTTCCTCAAAGGAAGACGTTGGCTCAATGTAGCAAAAATGCATTATATAGAATATTTTATATGGTTGGGGCTGGAAGAACTTAATGTCATGAGAACTATTCTCAAGATAATGTTGACATATTCATTGGATTGATAGGACTATGCTTGGGCGACAGAGGTCGGAAGGCACATAGTACTCGTTAAGTGACAGAAGTTAGAAGGATTATAATTAGGCAATGATGTTCGGAGGGATCATAGTCATTAGGCGACGGTGGTCATAATGATTATAGTCAGAAAGTGACAAAGGTCAGAAAGACCGTAGTTCGGCGACGATGGTCAGAAGGACGATGTTGGTCGGAGGGACCATAGTTCGCGGGCGATGAAAGTTGAAAAGACTTAAATCAGAATTTAGATGATGCCAAATTTAATTTGAAAGTTTTTAATTCATATTTACATCTAAATTCATGTCCAATCAAAACTACTTTTTTGAGTGACATATCAACTATATATCAAATTTATATCCTTATCAATTTTTTTATTTAGAAATCTCCCCCAAATTGTGAGTCAAAATATATGCATATTGTAAATTTATATTAAAGAAAAATTGCAACTCGAAGGTTAGCAAAACTATTTACCTTATTCGATTCATTCAATTGGGCAGATCCCTAATTCTTTATTTTATATTAGCAAAGAGCACAATTTCCCAGCTTTGCTCTTTTCAAAGCATTGATGATCATATAAGACCGACATAGCTATCACCCCATTTTAACCTTAAAATTTTTTATTTCTTTAAATAATTATGATTAAATAATGAGACAATCTTGATTCTTATCACATTAAATGATTTAATCACAGCCGTTAAAAATAATTATAAGATTATAAATATGCAGGAATTATTTATTATTTAAAAATATTATTAAAAATTAAAATAGTTAAATTTTTTATCAATAATCAAGAAAATCAAGTGCTCAAATGGCATCATCGTTCTCCATCTCAGTCAAAGATAGAATTTTCAATTTCCCCCCCAAATAATTACAGAAATGGACATTTCAATGCATGTAAGAGTATAGTTATAAATGAAGAAATAAAAGAAACAAAGAAAATATTACATAAATATATTTTAATTAAAACTGGTTATAATTCAACCCATCGTTTAACTAAAAAGTTGAGCTTTTATTGATAAAAGCTGGAATCCTCGTCTTCGGCTTCAAGAGCAACGTTGATGTCTGGCACAGAACGAATCAATACAGAACATGAAGCCGGAGTCGAAGCAGACGCAGCCGCCCCCGCCGCCGGCGATGGTTTTCCGGTGAGCCGCTGAACCAGTCCCATAAACTCCTGGGGCTTCGCATAGATGATCCTCGCCGGCTCCATATGAACGATCAGAGGCAGCCGGCGGTCGGGACTGGTAGGCTTCTTCAGCTTCCATGAATCCTTGGCTGGTCTCAGGGTTGTAGGAGTTGAAGTTTGGGGTTTGGAGGAAGAAGGAGACATTTTTTTCAAATATAATAATGAGATGAAGGTGGGTTACGGCTTGTATGCCTATGTGGGAACATATTTATAATCATGGAGGAGGAAGGAGAGGAAGAAGACAAAGGAAAGGTTGTGAGAAGGTAGAAGGCAGTTTCCTTTAGTGAGTGTGGAGCAGGGCAAATCTTATCTTAAAGGGGCTTATTTTGTTGGTCAAAATACTATTGACTAAAATAATGGAAATTGGGAGGAGGAAGGAGGGGTGGAAACATGGGTGATGATGGTGACTAGCTCAGAATTTCAAACATGGGGGCCAAATTTTCTCAACTTCTTATTGCATGCAATGATTGAATGGAACAATTTGAATGAGATTTGGCTTATTGATCTGAAAATTCTTCAATAAGAATGTGGAATGAGAGAAATGGGGAGAGAATCCTCATTTTCATGATGATTTTAAGTGTAGGAAATGAGTTCGATGAGGGGCCAAAGTATTTTCTTTGGCATCATCTGGGACGGCTTTCTTATTGCTTCTTAAAGCAAATATTTAGTATTAAAATTTTATTTATTGTACTAAAAAGTTGCTTGATGGGAACAAAAATAATAGCATAAAAAAGACAACATTCCCTTCTTAAAGCATAGATAAACATAAACAAGATAACAATAATATTAAAACAAAAGCACCCTACAACTTATAAAAACTTAAGAAGAAAATACCAAAAAACTGACCAACAAAAACACCTCTTACACCTTTTGTAGAGAAGAAAGATACAGTCAGGTGGAAACTTGTGGAGAGAAGAAAGGGTTAGAAAGCATTAAAGGAAGACATAGGTAGAAGGAGAAGCTCTCAAGCTTAGGAAAAAACCCTTAGGTTTTATAGACAAATATTAAGCTTTTAACAACCTTCCAACACCATATTTCATCATCTATAAATAGGGAAAAGGAGCCCAAAAGACACCCAAAACAGCCGCCCAAAACAGCCAATCAGAACAGGGAAAAACCCAAGAGAAAAGGCACGACAACACTACAAACCGAACAAACAGGAGCCGAACATCCACCAAGAAAGGAGCTCGCCACTCAAGAACCCAACAATAAATGCCAACAAAGACAGCCCTCAATCAGCCCCAATCCTCCAAACACCAAACCGCCAAAGAACTATGGGCCAAGCCCATTTAGATGAAAATCAGCCCATAAATAATTACCTAAGGAACCAAGGAAGCTAGCAAACCAAAGGTTTGCCTACATCAATTCTCCCCAGGTAGAGAATCTCATCTCTTGATGAGAACACTTCAATCATCTGTTGAGAGATATCATGATGATGAAGTTGTAACACCTCATCTTCTAGAGTCAATTATGGAGGCGACCATTCCATCCAACCAAGAGTCGTTGGTGCACTCCATGTTTTGCTTGGGTTGTACAGATATCTGCAACATAATTAGGAATAAAAAGGGGCAAAAGTCTCACACAATTGTTTGGTTTTAGCAGCACCTGTGAATATATTTTCAACAATTAAAGGATTTTTCTCAAAATAAGATTTTTCATGATATGTGATTGAACCAACTCTTTCAAAAAGCTCAACATCTTTTGATATAGTACTACTAACCAAAGTATACTTGTTAAGGAAAATAATGAATGATAAACCTTTACTTGATGCAGCTAGATTCATCAATTCAAGTTATTCATCCTCTATAAAATGCATGTTTCCTTCAATATTTTGATGAGCTATAAAGGCTTTATCAACAGCTTCCTCCATGGTCATTGTTCCCAATTGAAATTCTTATGGCTGCCTCACCTTCTCTTCTTCTATGTTTACTTCATTTAGCGGTATTTTGCAACAGACAAGTTAATCAACATATTGCAATGTCACTTCATCAGATAGCCTTTAAAGAATAACAACTTCTCCATTATGCCTTTCATAGTCTTGCATATCTTTGTCAGTCGGTGTCTGTACTTCACTCATTCTTTTAATACATTATTCCTCACACGCTATCAACCTATCCACAACTTCAACTTTTTCTACTGTTTGAGTCTCAAATTTACCCACAATATTTTTGACTTGATAAATGATAAACTGAGCTTCTTGAAGGGCATAACTTGGTTGCATTTCTTCTTTTTTTTTAAAATGTTGCTTTGCAGGAGGAAAACATGAAAATTTATTGGATCCCACTTTTTGTTTCAAAATGGGTTTGCCTTTTGGATTTAGTGCAGCCAGGGTATTAGTTACTTATTCCATTTGTTGTTGTACGTTAAACATTTATTGTATAAACATATGTTTCCATTCAGCTTGCTGATTATCCATATTTTATAAAGAGAATGGAAGACTAAAACGACAACCAAGGGCTCTAATACCAACTTGATGGGAACAAAAATAATTGCACAAAAAAGACAACTAATTTCCTTTCTTAAAACATAGACAAACATAAACAAGATAATAATATTATTAAAACAAAGACACCCTACAACTTATAAAAACTTAAGAAGAAAATACCAACAAACCGACATCCAAAAACACCTCTTACACCTTTTGTAGAGAAGAAAGATACAATTGGGTGGAAACTTGTGAAGAGAAGAAACAGTTAGAAGCCTTGGAGGAAGAAATAGGTAGAATGAGAAGCTCTCAAACTTAGGAAGAAACCCTTGGGTTTTAGAGGCAAATATTAAGCTTTTAACAACCTTCCAACAACAGATTTCATCATTTATAAATAGGGAAAAGGAGCCCAAAAGACACCCAAAATAGCCGCCCAAAACAGCCAACCCGAACAAGGGAAAAATCTAAGAGAAAAGACACGACAACACCACAAACCGAACAGCCAGAAACAGAACAGCCATGAGCCGAATAGACACCAAGAAAAGAGATTGGCACACAAGAACCCAACAATAAATGCCAAAAAATGGCCCCCAATTAGCCCCAATCCTCCAAACACCAAACAGCCGTCCCAAACGAAGTTTTTATCATCCACCAAATAGAGTAATATGATCAAATTAGGTAAAAGCATTTTTTGCACTACACAAATATGAAGCAAAATAATAAAACACAATAATTATCAATGGCGTAATCAATGACATTTTGGCTCAAATTTCTCCTGAAATAATTGTAGAATTCTCGATGAAAATATGGCAGAAATATTTTTGATTACGCTTGAATCGATCATTTTTTCCATATTGCCTCATTTCTCCCTCTTTGGATCGTTTCGCCCACTTTCCGTTTAATCCATGATGGCGCTCATCGTCTTCTTATTTTGACCTAATTTGCATGATTTCTTAGTAGATGTAAAGGTAAAACACCTCATCTAATTCCTATAAAGTTTCAGATTGAAACTCTATAGATAGAGTTTTTTCAATTTTTACTTGATACTTTTAAGGTATATTTTGTTAATGAAATAATTAGATCTGTATCATCCTATTCAATATTAAATATAACATTTTATCTTATATCTATAGTTATTTTTTGCTTGATCCATGTTTTATTTCTTTGATCAATAGTTTCTAGTTATAGTCATATTTAATTTATTATTTCTATAATGTTAAATTCAAAATTTTCCATGTTTTTTGTTACACTAATATTTTTTTTATTTAGGTCCAATTTATATTTTTTTTGAAAAACTTTTTTTTTAACACTATCGTTGTCAGGTCCCAAGTTCTTGATGAGAAAAGTGAAGGGTTGCATTAAGTAGTCGATAACAAAAAAAAAATATTTATTGAATAATCATAACATGAATATTTAATACATTAGGTTAATGTTAGAGTGTTTCCTAGAAGCAAAGCATTGTATGAAACTAGGATTATGATAGAAACTTGGAGTATAGGCTCTACATATAAATTAATGAAATTAATATATATTATTATTCATAGGAAAATAATATCCTACGCAGTCAAAAAATTACATAGGTTAGAGAGAAGACTAAGAAGATTGAAATTTTATGATTTAAATTATGACACTCATGTAGGAGCCGTACTAGAAATAGTATATGTGTTATTATAAATAAGAGTTTGAAAGATAATGTTGTAGATATTAATAGAAGTTGAGATAAAATTATCATTTTAAAGATTATTGTTAATTTTAAGATTATTAATATTATAAGAATTATACTCCTCAAATAGATTTGGATATGTGTTCAAAATTAAAATTTTGAAATGAATTAAAGAATTAATAGAAAATATACCTCTTGAAAGAATTTTTACTGAAGAAGATTTAAATAGACATGTTGATAGAGTGGTAGAAGATTTTAAAATTATTCATGGCGGCTATGAGTTAAGAGTAATTAATAAAATTGGTAGGACCATATTATATTTTGCATTAGCTTAGACTTTATGATTGCTAATACCTTATTTAAGAAAAAGAGAGGATCACCTCATCACTTATAATAATGGATATATTAAAAATCATATTGATTATTTTCTTATTGAAAAATAGATCGTTTAGATTACAAAGATTATAAAATCTTTATGAGTAAAAATTTATGTATTCAATATTGCTTATTAGTTTGGAACTTTAACATGAATGTGTGAAATATAAAAAATAAAATGAAATATTTTCCTAGGATTATATGAGAGCATTTAAAGAATAATAATAAAAAAAATATTTTTAAGAGTAAGATTGAAGATCTTAAGATTTTAACTGTGTATGAGAAAGCTAATTTTATATTAAAAAATATAGCTAGTGATATTAAAAATATTGCAAATAATGTGCTTAGAGTATCAAAAGAAAAATACCCTAATAGTAAAAGTAGTTAGTGGTGAATCAAAATGTGTAAGAAAAGATAAAAAATAAAAAAAGCTTTGTTATAAAAATTGGTTTATATATAAAATCTTGAAAATTTGAGAAATATATAAAGGAGTTGCAAGGAATAAATAAAAAGGTAAAATGCGATGCAAAAAATTTAACTTTTAATGACTTATATAATATATTAGATACTATGGAGGGTGAAAGATGTATATATAAGCTAGTCAAACAATGAGATATGAAAAGTAAATATTTAATTCAAGTGAAATGAAATAAGGATGAAGATCAAAAAGTATTTTTATTAGAGGAGAATATTCAATGAAGAGGAATGAGATATTTCAATAAATTTTTCAATAAAGATGGTAAGAATAAGATTGACTTTAGTGATATTTGCATCATAAATAAAAAATAGATAATTGTTTTTAATTGTCGTATTAGAAAAATCAATGTTAGAGATGCCTTAAGAAAATGAAGTGTGAAAAAAATGTTTGATTCAACTTGATATCCCAATAGAGGTGTGAAAATTCTTAGGGGATGAAGGAATTTATTGGCTTAACAAACTTTTTAATATTATTTTAAATACTAAAAAGATGTTAGATGAGTGAAAAAGGAGTGTGTTGATTAATATTTTCAAGAATAAAGGTGATGCACAAAGTATGTGAATTATAGAAGAATTAAGTTAATGTGTCATACAATAAAATCATGGGAGAGAGTAATTAAGCATAGGTTACAATGTGATACTAATGTTTCTCAAAATCAATTTGGATTCATGGCAAGTATGTCTACTATGGAAGTTATACTTTTATTAAGAGGTTTGATTGAGAAATATAAAGATAATAAAGAGGATTTACATATGATATTTATTGATTTAGAGAAAACATATGATAAAGTTCCAAGAGAAGTGCTCTAGAGAGTTCTAGAAAGAAAGGAGTTAAAAATGCTTGTATTCAAGTCATTAAGGTATGCATTAGCTGTTACTTGTGTTCAAAAACAAGATGGTTTGACCAAGTTTTATTTATTTCAGTTGGTTTGCATAAAGGACTAGCTTTAATCACATACATGTTTGCTTTAGTCATGAATGTTCTAACTAGACAATTATAAGAGGATGTATCTAGCTGGTATATGCTTTTTGTTGATGCTATTCTTCTTATTGATAAGACTAGAGAGAGTTGAAGGAAAACTTGAATTATAGAGGTGTACCTTAGAGTCTAAAGATTTTCATTTGAGCAAATAAAAAATCAAATACATTAAATCTCGTAATTTTAGTAGTAATTGATCTATTGAGGGGTTACAACTTTGAGCGATCAAGTCAATAAAAAGAGTACATATTTTAGATATATAGTGTCTATTGTTCAAAGTGATTGTGAAATAGTTGTGACTATTATTAGTAGAATTCAAGTAGGATCATTGAAATGGAGGAATGCATCGGGTCTTTTGTGTGATAAAAAAGCGTCCTCAAACTTATAAGAAAATTCTATAAAATAGTGGTGAGATATGCAATGATTTAGGGCACATAATGTTTGCCATTAAAAGAGAAGCATAAAATTAAGTTAAGTGTTGTAGAGATGAGGATGCTCGGTTGGATGAGTGGCTTCACTCGTAGAAATAGAATGCAAAATGAGTATATACATAAAAAGGTTGGAATAGCTCCAGTGACAGTTGTCTTAGATGGTTCGGTCATATAAAACGTCGACATTCTGATGATCTAGTTAGGAGAGTAGATATATTAGATTTGTCCTATGTTAAGAAAGGTAGAGGTAGACCTAAAAAGACTTGGCTACAAAATATTAAAAATGTCCCTTTTTATTAAATTTAAATGATAATTTGACTCTTAACATGATATAATTTAAAAAATGATTCATGTAGCTAACCCCAAGTAGTGGGATAAAGACTTGTTGTTGTTGTAATTATTTTTTTATTTTCTTATTTATTTTGATCAAGGCTATAATGCAAAAACTTTATTTTATTGTTTGTATATAATGTACTAAAATAACTACATGTAAATTTTAAATTAAATTTTTTTTCATATTTATAATTAATTTATTTTATTAATTAAATGTAGGTTTTTATTTATAGATATATAATTTATGATCATACATGCAAGTGATTAATGATATGTTTTCAAGCAGTGGCGGAGCCAGGATTTTTTATCTACAAGCAGACAAAATTTTTATTTTAAAAATACCCTCAAGCTTTTCATTTTAGCATGAAATTGACATTATAGTTTTAATTTTTTTAAAGTTATTTTTAATTATAAGAAACTAAATTTGATGATAATGAAAAAAAAAATTATTGTCATGCTCATCTAAATTAATTTCAACACAAATTTATTTAAATTATATATTATCATACTAATCTATTTTAACTACTCTTCTATCGTATATTTTCATATCTAATTTAAATAAAAATATAACTAAAAATATTTTACGAGCAATAAATATTTAAAAAACTACATCTTATTATTATAAAAGTATATAAAAAATATATAAAAATGTACGATAAGCATAGTTTAAGCTACTTGATTTAAATTTAAATATTATAATTTTCCTCTAATGTAATTTGTTCGCTTTAATTACGTAAATATTTTATAAACTAGTATTTGAGTTTTTAAAATATAAAAATTTTTAATGATTTTTTTAATTAAAAAAAAAACTAGTAATGTGAAGATGCAGAGAGAAAAGCTGTCTCACCCCTCATGGAGAGGAGCAATTATTAGGTCCTTTCACTGGATGTAGAGGAAGGTTCGGTTTTAGCAAAAATAGGTAAAAAAGTGCAAATACCGAGTTTTTTGAAAAACTCGGTATTTTTTCAAAAAACTCGGTATTTGCACTTTTTTAGGCAAAACCGAACCTTCCTCTAGCTCCTTGCACCGGACAAAATAAAAATCCCATGGAGAGAGAGAGAGAGAGGAGGTTGCCATCTATAAAAATAAAATGACAACAAAAGAGAGAGAGAGAGAGAGAGAGAGAGAGAGAGAGAGAGAGAGAGAGAGAGGCTAGTAGAGGAGGTTGTCATCTATAAAAATAAAATGGCAACAAAAGAGAGAGAGAGAGAGGAACTTTTATTTGGTCCAGTGAACGTACGTTCCTCTACGTTCGGCCACCAATGTATTAGCGCCACGTAGCAGGAAGAAAAGACGCCGACCCGACCCGCTGTTTTTTGGGTTCTCGCACATGCATTTTTTTAACTCTCTCTCCCAAAGGATTTGGCTGAAGAACCGCGTATAAGAGAGATACAGCGAGCTCCCGTTTTTGCTTGCGATCAAAATGGAGTAACTTTCCATCCTGAAAAAGGGAATGACGTCGGAGAGTATGGGGAAGAAGCTCTCTCTCTCTCTCTCTCTCTCTCTCTCTCTGTGTTTTTTCTAGCAATACCGAGCAAATTCCTAGCAAATACCGAGCAAATCCTGAGCAAATACTGAGTTTTTTCTAGCAATACCGAGTTGTACTGAGTTTTTTCTAGCAATACCGAGTTGTACCGAGTTGTACTGAGTTTTTTCTAGCAAATCCTGAGCAAATACCGAGCAAATCCTGAGCAATACCGAGTTGTACTGAGTTTTTTCTAGCAATACCGAGCAAATCCCTAGCAATACCGAGCAAATACTGAGTTTTTTCTAGCAATACCGAGTTGTACTGAGTTTTTCTAGCAATACCGAATTGTACCGAGTTGTACTGAGTTTTTTCTAGCAAATCCTGAGCAAATACCGAGCAAATCCTGAGCAATACCGAGTTGTACTGAGTTTTTTCTAACAATATCGAGCAAATACCTAGCAATATCGAGCAAATCCTGAGCAAATACTGAGTTTTTTCTAGCAATACCGAGTTGTACTGAGTTTTTTCTAGCAATACCGAGCAAATCCTGAGCAAATACTGAGTTTTTTCTAGCAATACCGAGTTGTACTGAGATTTTTCTTGCAATACCGAATTGTACCGAGTTGTACTAAGTTTTTTCTAGCAAATACCGAGCAAATCCTGAGCAATACCGAGTTGTACTGAGTTTTTTCAAACAATACCGAGCAAATACCTAGCAATACCGAGCAAATCCTGAGCAAATACTGAGTTTTTTCTAGCAATACCGAGTTTTACTGAGTTTTTTCTAGCAATACCGAGAAAATCGCGAACATAGCATTTCCGGGTTCCGCTCCGGGTCAAGTCGTCGGGCCGCGCGGTTTAGAGTAAGAGCACGTGGCGACATGTTATTGGCGGCCGAACGTAGCTCTACGTCAGGTCAGAGGACGTAATAATTGTTGACATAAGAGAGAGGTAGGAGAGAGATGGAAAGAAAGGATGATAGCACGTAAGGAGGTCTCTATAAAACATTTTTTTAGGGGGGGGGGGGCACGTGTTTTCAAGAAGATTTTTTGAAATGCAATTAAGGCTTAGTTTGGAATGACTTTTTTATTGCTTCTTAAAACAGTTTTTTAGTACAAAAATTAAAAAAATTTGTACTATAAAGCTGCTTTAAGAAGTAGTAAGAAAGTCCAAACAAAACCTAAAACAAATGATTTAGGGTGCGTTTGGGACGGCTGCAGCTGTCGGTAAAGCAGGTTGTGAAATTGTTGTACATAAAGTTACTTTTTAAAGTTGTTATATAGAAATCAGTCAATTTTATTTGGATAGTATTACTGTCGAACTGCTGTGCTACTGCTGTTTGACAACAAATTACCTTGTTACCCTTACATATATGAAGATGAATAAAATTTGTTCAAATTTAATTTTTTTAACTCATATGTTAACCATTCTTGAATTTCATGCAATCCAAATTTAATTTTTTTTTAACTCAAATTTAATTTTTTTTAACTCATAGTGATCTTCTCCCGTGTCCGTCATCAAAATCTCATCTCCTTATACGGTTGCACATCACCGAGAAGCCGAGAGCTCGTCCTCGTCTACGAGTTCGTTCCCAACGGCACCGTTGCTGACATCTCCACGGCAGCCTCGCCAGCGAAGGCCGGCTAACTTGGCCATTTCGCCTTTCCATCGCCGTCGAGACGGCGATTGCGCTCACCTACCTCCACGCCATCGACTTCGGTAATGCTCACGCCATCGACTTCGGTAATGCTCTCCTCGTCCAACCTTGAAGCCCAGCGATCGTCGATCTTAAGGGACGATAAGAAGTGCGAAAAGGCTAGTTGGCTCCGTCGACTACGACAAGGGCGTTAGCCGCATCTCCGTTGAGGTGACCGGCCTCGGTCGGGACCAGATACCAACAAGGAATCGTCTTCATGTCTACGGCACTCGATGGCAGAAGGATTGGAAGGTATCAGAGGTCGTGGAGCGCCTGCTCAGGCTCAACGACTGGGACGATGTCGACGCTGTCCTCAATTGCTGGGTCGGCCGCTTTGCGAAGAAGAAAAATGCCGATTTACGGATCCTTGGGGCAGCGGAACGAAGAAAGGTCGCATTATGGCATTTACGACATTTTTGCGCTGGAAATTGCGGAAAGCAGCGGACCGCGGGAGGCACCGAGAGGTCGCAAAAAGCAGCCACGGCCCGCAGAAATTTTTCTAACTCGACTCTGCCGCAATGTCCCAAACGAACATTTACCAACTTTTTATAAAGCAAAGCAGCCGTGAAGCAGTCCCAAAAGGACCCTTAGACTTCATTTGGAACAGCTTTTTGACAACCTTTATGGTAAGTGAAACAACTAGTAAAAAATAGTATGTCTTTGGAAGTCAATTTTTTTTAATCTTTAAAAAGTTGTTTAAAAAAAAAAAACAATTTTGAAACTATGGTTAAGAAAAGAGCTTTAAAAAGAAAAAATAGAAAAAACTTACCCAACCCCAAACAAAGTCTTAGTAGTTCATTATAATGGATAATTACAGTATGTGGACATCCAAAGTTGATGATTACCGATGTAAAATGGACTCTTAGGGTGCGTTTGGGACGGCTTCACGGCTGCTTTGCTTCAGAAAAATTTATTAAGGGTGCGTTTGGGGCATTGCGGTAGAACCACGTTAGAAAAATTTCTGCGGCCCGCTGCTGCTTCTCGCGACCATTCATTGCGTCCCGCGGTCCGCTGCAGTTGCTGCTTTCCGCCGTTATGAAGGGCGTAAATGACGAAAAAATCCAATCGCAATGTTTACTGCAGATCAACGTCGACCTTCTCAAGCTCATCCATCTCAACTCACCTTCTCCTCTACGTTGTCGCCATCGCTGCGAAACCCAGACGGAGACAACCCCTTCCTTCTTCGGCGCTCGAGCGGGAGATGAAGCCGGAGTGTAAAACATCGGGGACTCGCACGGTGTCGTCGTCACCTCTGTCATCTACGACAATGCCGATTCGATTATAGCCCGCTTCCAAGAATACCTTCGCATCAATACTGCTCACCCGTCGCCGGACTATGCCACTTCCACCCGGTTTATCCTGGCCCAATCCGCCTCCATTGGCCTTGAAGCCGAAACCCTGGAGTTCGCCGCTGGTAAGCCCCTCGTTCTTCTCACTTGGCCCGGCCGTCTTCCGTCGCTCCCTTCACTCCTCCTCAACTCCCATACCGACGTCGTCTCCGCTGAACCCCACAAGTGGCGTTACCCTCCCTTCTCTGCATCCACTGATTCCGCTGGAAAAAATCTTCGCTCGAGGTTCTCAGGACCTGAAGTGCGTTGGCCTTCAATATTTAGAAGCCATTCGAGGCCTGAAAGCCAAGGGGTTTTCACCTGATAGGACCATTCATGTCTCCTTCGTGCCAGATGAGGAGATCGGCGGCCATGATGGTGCCGAAGCCTTCGCCAAATCTGAGAAGTTTCGGGGACTGAATGTTGGGGTGGTGTTTGATGAGGGCTTGGCCTCGCCGAACACCGAGCTTTGCGATTTCCCAGGGGATGCCCATGTCTTCATAATGGAAGAGAAGAACCTCGCAGGCGGTAGTGTGACAGTTTCCTCGCCTCGATTCGACTGAAAATAATGGTGTTAATATCAAGAACTTGAGCAAAATGTGGAGGTAGGTGAGCGCAATTGCCGTCTCGACGGCGATGGAAAGGCGAAATGGCAAAGTTAGCCGGCCTTCGCTGGCGAGGCTGCCGTGGAGATGTCAGCAACAGTGCCGTTGGGAACAAACTCGTAGACGAGGACGAGCTCGCGGCTTCTCGGCGATGTGCAGCCGTATAAGGAGACGAGATTTTGATGACGGACACGGGAGATGATCACTATGACTTTAAAAAAATTAAATTTGAGTTTAAAAAAAAATTAAATTTGGATTGCATGAAATTCAAGAATTGTTAACATATGAGTTAAAAAAAAATTAAATTTGAGCAAATTTTATTCTTCTTCACATATGTAAGGGTAACAAGGTAATTGGTTGTCAAACAGCAGCAGCACAGCAGTTCGACAGTAATACTACTCAAACAAAATTGACTGATTTCTATACATCAACTTTAAAAAGCAACTTTATGTACAACAATTTCACAACCTGCTTTACCGACAGCTGCAGCCGTCCCAAACGCACCCTTACTTGAACCAAAAGTACTAACAGATAAATTTTTTTTAGCCCACATCTTCTCATCAACTTAATATGGACAATAATTTTCATATAGTGACACCCATTTTCCACAATCATTTTACATCAACTTTGGATTTATAAATTTACACTGAATAATGCAAATATACACAATTTATTAGTTCAATCAAATTAACATTTCATACAAGAGGAAACTCTTACAATTAATTATATCCTAAGTATCATACTTTGAAACACTCCATTGGAATAAATGTTAGAGTTAATTTGCAAAGATGATTTCATAGAATGACCAAAAGTATAGAGGTTAGTGGCTTTAAAAATGATATTTAGAAATTCAAAAGGACGAACTAAGAGATTAGAGATTAAATTTTTGAGCTTAATTAAAAGAAAATAAAATGGTATTGTTTGTGTTAAATATTTTCAATATTCTTTTAAATTGATCTCAGAAGTATTAAGTATTTTTAAAGAGGTTTATGTAATGAGGATTGATTTAGGTTTTTCTCTTATTTTCCTATTTGAATTAATCTCCATAATAATATAATATTTATGAATATATATGCAAATAAGATCTTTAAATAAAGTTACATAAAGCAAATAGGACAACCTACTAGGTAATGTGTTAGGAAAGTTGCTATTTGCATATTTTACATTATTGCAACTTGTATAGTTTTGATGTTTCCAAATATTATTGTTTTATGTGTTGTTATCTCCTAACATTTTTTGGAAGATTTGTTTTTGCTCTTGTGTGTACTAATATTTCAGGAAAATCGAATCCCATACTACGAAGACTTCAAATCAGATTCAGCATGAGATACTTTGTGAATTTGAAGCTTGTATGTTTTATTTGAATTAAATTTGAGAGGGAGTGATTGTAATTGAGTGAATAAATATACACACACTTAAAGGAGATATTGAAAAAGTTTTTGTACTGATCGTACGGGGCGAAGATTGTTCGTACGGGACGATCAGATGAGTTATTTCCTTGTAAGAGCAATAGAACGGACAGGAACTGAACTGGAAAATTTTTCTAAGGACTGATCGTCCAGACGAAATCATTTTTCGTCCCAGGACGAGTTTCTCACTGTAAAAATTTCGTCCAGACGAAGTCCAGTTCGTCCAGGACGATGGGAACCGACTATGACAGTTTCTGGCAATGTTCTGCAGTTTTCGGAACCAACTTTTGATATAACTGTTCATACCGGACAAAATTTTTTGTCCCGGGACGAACCAATTTCATCCAGGACGAAATTGGTTCGTACAGATGAACAAATGGTTTGTACGGGACGATCCGGTGCGCAGAAAAACATGAATTTTAGCAGTTTTTTGAGCGATTTTTCATGTCCTTTCTATATAAGGAGTCCTATAAACTATTACATGTGCCTTTGGAGTTGTTTTCTCTTGAGAGGGATCATTGAGAGTGAGAGTTTGGGAGAGATTGTAAGAGTGAAGAGTGAGAGATCAAGTGAGGGGTTTGTGAGGGATTCACAAGGTTACTTGAAGAAGAAGATCTCTTTGTTTCTTCTCATCTCCTTTGAAGGATCTCAAGTGAAGTTCAACAACATTGGTCCGGTTCTCTGCCGACACTTGGAGAGTGTAAAAGGACGACAAAGTGTATCTTTGACAGTCATTGTGTCTTCGTTCTTTGGGAGAAAACTAGAAGAGAGAACTTGAAAGGGAGAGAGGAAAGGGTGGAGTTTGAGAGGGAAAAGATCCTTGGAGGGGATTTCAAGGGAGTGTGAAAGGGATATTCACATGGTTGCTCCGGCAAACTTGCACTTCAGTACCATCGGATTCAAGGGTCGTCTTGAGGGAAGTTTTGGCGAGAAGAAGATCTCTTTGGTGTCAAAGAACCCGGCTACTCCGCCGCACCGGGGAAGGTGAAAGTGATTTTGTATAGGCTTCTCCGCCTTGCTGTGGGGGCAAAAGGAGAGTCACTTTGTGGTATTAGTGCAATACTCGGAGGGTGCCTCCGGGGAGTGGACGTAGGTCAAGATTTGACCGAACCACTATAAATCTGGTGTGTTCTTTCTTATTTTTCTTCTGCATTTAATTTCATTGCAAGTTGTTTACTCTGGTTGAAAAGTTTATTTTTTAAACTTTTAATTTAACTTGCATTAATAATTAAAAAGGTTTTCTAAAAATCCAAGAGTAGAAGTATAATTTTTAATTACCAATTCACCCCCCTCTTGGTTAGCCTTGGGACATTTAGTTAGGCTTAACAACCTAATTACTAGACCCAACATAATGCCCATGTAATGATCCTCATTTGTATTATATTAATAAATTACTAATGACCTGTTAATGACCAAACAAAACTAAAAGGAAATTCTTACTTGTCATAACACTGTCCTCTTTTTTTCTTTATATCCTTTAATGTTTTTAATTACTAATTTTTAACTTAGATTTTTTTAAGTATACACATCAACCATGCTAAAAAACCTAATGATAACAAGATACTGATCAAAATTGGCCCTTGACTCTTTACAAAAGATCAAAATAGTCCCAAACTTTTTAAAAGTCTCATTTTAGTTCCTTGACTTTTTAAATAGAGACATAAATGATCATACAGAAAGATTAATTTAGTCCTTATTTAACGAGTCAAAGGACAAAATTGATACTTTTATACAATTATGAATTATTTTAGCCCTTCAAAAAAAGAGTTTGATGATCAATACGATCATTTTCATAATGAATAACATATACTTACAGATATTTAATATGTTAGTGTGTATTTGCACTTTAACACTCAATTTCTTGCTCTCTTTCTTTTTAAAGAATAATTCAAACAATTAGATTTCTCTTTTATTATCATATATATTTACTTTTTGTTACTTCATATATAGTTAGCCTGCAAGGTATATAATTAGAACTCCCAATTCAAATGAATACTCTCTCCAACATGAAGTTCTCTAAAAGAAAGTTCGAGTTTCTTCAATAGCTAAAAGTCTGTGGTGCTGACTAATAACTTGTTTAGATTGTGCATTATGTCATGAATTATGACAATGATCAATTATAAGTGTGTATGATTCCCTTTTCATTCCTTTTTTATTTTCGAATATGATAGTGGAATTGAAAGGAGAGACTTAAGGATAAAATTTTGGAAATTTGGATCGAACAAATAGAAATTTATTGGCCTATTGACTCTCTTCATTCCTTCTCAACAACATTAAGATTTCATTTGGAACAGCTTTTTGGCCATTATTTTTTCGTTCTTTCAAGAAATTTTTGTATGAAAATGCTATTGAAGAAAGCAGAAAGAAAATTGTTCCAAACGAAACCTTAATGATAATTAGAAACCTTCAACACTTACAAACTAAAAGGTTTTGCGTACACATCATTGTCTTACAAATAGATAGCATGTGATGAACAGTTCCCAATAATTTGAATACTCATAAAATATCCGTAGGATGAAATAGATGCTTAATAAATCATATAATAATTTGTAATCTCTTTAATGAAAGTTTTGTATAATTTATAATAATAGAAAGATTGAAAATTGATTTTGACTAATTATAAAATTTACTTGTGCTAGATCTTTGTGCGCGCAAATGTTTATGTGCTCAACATGTTAGTCATTATTGCAATAGCTTTGTGTATGACTTAAAAACTCTTGAATATTTTACTACTATGCGACATAAACTTTTATAACCAATTCAATGTCCATAAAGGCCAAATGACAAAGATTAACTATTAATTTATTTTTTAAAGTGTGAATAAAATATCTTGTCACACTTCTTAGTCATAAAGTTTTTCAACTATGATTAAGATTTATTAGGGTAAAATAATAAGAATATGTACAATTTTCAGCTCAATGACAAAATTGATGGCCAAAAGACAAAAACTAAGCATACAAGCCAAGTTTTAGTCAAGTCGACTCGTGAACTAGCTCTAGCTTGGTTTGATAAATGAGTTATGAACCAAGGTCTATGAATTAACGTACAAGCCAAGCTTGAGTCAACCTTGCCCTGATTTGTTAGCTCATCAACTCGTTTAAAAATATTTATTTAAAATACACTTAAAATATATAAAGAATTCAAGAGCTCAAATATAAGCAATCAAGAACATTTAAATATCTCATTTACTTATATCAAGTTATTTTTTATTATTTATCTATAATTTTTCATTTATTTTATATGGTTATTATAATACTTACTTGAATCATAATCATTTTTTTTCTCTTATTATAAATGAGCTTACTCGAAACCGTAGAATTAATTTGGAGCTCAAACTCAGTCTCAATTAATTAATCAATATGAAGCTCAAATTAAGGGTGACTCGAGTTCAACTCGACTCGTTTACACCCCTAAGTAATTGAATTGTTCTTTGAACAATAGCTTTGAATTTTAGCACAATTAAGATTTTTGCAAGATTATTATTTATCACTTCTTTGTTTTGTGAGATGACACATCATAAATAAAATAAAATAAATACCATATAAATTTGGGTACATTAGCTGTAAGAAAAAGAATGGGCTTTTAATATGTTGATTGTTCATATATGGTTGCCAGTTAATAGGCTGCCTTTGTTGATACTTAGTTGAATTTCATTTGAATATCCAAAGGGTTAGACTTAGAGAATGCTTCAAATTTCTCGGCTAAAATGTGTCTCCTTTGCATATGACCAATGTTGAACTATTCGTTCTATATATGAAGTTTGAAAGATGAATTCTTCAATGATTTGCTACTCTTCATTCATGACCAAGTGAAAAAAAAGGGGAAAAGTTTGAACTGTTATGCAATTGGTGTTCCCATAGGTGTATAGAGGTTAGATGTTCCCCGGTAGCGACTCATTGAAACAAGGGAAGTGGTAGACAAAATTTTAAAGACAAGTATGAATAAGGGAGTGTTGGGGATGACTGCAATGTTTCATAAAGTTGGTTGTGAAGTTATTGTAGTAAAAGCAACTTAGGTTTCGTTGGGGCATCTTTCTTACTACTTCTTAAAGAAGCTTTCTAAGTCAAAAAAATTTAATTTTGTACTTAAAAGCTGCCTTAAGAAACGGTAAGAAAGCCGTCTCAAACGAAGCCTTACTTAGGCTTCGTTTGGGACGGCTTTTTTATTGCTTTCTAAAACGGAGTTTTAGTGCAAAAATAAAAATTTTGTACTAAAACTCCGATTTAGAAAGCAGTAAAAAAGCCGTCTCAAACGAAGCCTTATTCTAGTTGCAAAAAGCATTTTTCTAATACACAAGTTTTAAAAAAGTAGAGAGAAAACAACAAGAAAGTAATTGCCAAGTGAAATTATAGTAATTGTCTGAAAAACATAGTGAGAAAGTTGTCCAAAACAGACATTAAAGTTGTGTTTGAATTTTTGATAATTTGAATGAAAAAATGAAGGAGAAAAAAAAATCTCAATTGAGTGACTATTAATTCATTATCAAATTTTAATTTTTTATTTATTTTATATTATTTCCTTCAGCACAAATATAATGTGATAAAATGAGTGTTAAACTCATTAGTCAATCACAAAAAATTGAGATAAGGATGATTGTTGGCTTCATGTATTCAAACAATTCTAAAAAGATAGTGAAATTCTTTAGACCAACGAAGTTATAATGATTTGAATTGATCAAATATGTGATCATATGAGCCCCTTTTAGCTCTTGAATAGGTTCAAATTAGGCCAACCAATGACCCTAAAAGTTTCAATCAATCAAGCATTAGTTATATAAGCATACAAAAATTAAGGCTTCATTTGGGTTGACTTTCTTTCTGCTTTTTAAAGCAGCTTATTAGTACAAATATTAAATTTTTTAACTAAGAAGCTACTTTAAGAAGCAATAAAAAAGCTGTCCCAAGCGAAGCCTTACTCAATGCTAAATAAAAGATACAAAATATATAGCAATTCGACTCTAAGAAGCCTATATCCATTCCTTGATAGTTATCCTAGTTCAATCCTTCATGAATCATAAGTAGAGAAACCTAATGCTTCCTCTTAAAGGAGAGAAGTAGTCCATTCCTATCATATATTGCTAGGCCTTGATAAATTAGTAGAATACATTTGGGATTCTAACACCAAATTTTCACAACTCACAAAATTCTTAAGAGAAATATTAGTATAATCATATATCTTTTAAAGAGGAAGGAGTGAATTTTAGTGTAGAAAGCATGAATTAACTTAGAATGACTTGTTGGGACTTATTTGTCTAGCCAAGTTAAGCAAACCATCCAAATCTCAAACCAAACTTATTTTGGCAATTATCACTTCATTTTTTTAATCATTTTCTTTTGCTCTCAATTTATGTATAATCTAATATTCTTCAATTACAAGGAAGGGAGGGTTTTTGCATCTTTCATTATTTAATGAATTTATTCAATTGGGATAGGTCATGTAGTTTTTATCTTTTTATGTTTTTCATGTAACAAAATAATAGCGTCTCTTATAAAGTCTTATTTATACGTGCTAAATATTTATACAAAGGTAATACATTTTATATTCTATTCTAGCAAATTTTCTAGCATGTAGTAAACTTGATTTCATGCATTTTGATGTCCTTGATGTACTTTATTATTTACTTAGATTCAATCGACAAGGCCTTGGCTACTCTCTCTTTTTATGTTCTGCTTCTATATTTTCTTGAAACTAAATTATATAGGCTTCATTTAGGACAACTTTCATATTGTTTTATAAAACATAGTTTTAGTACAAAATTTTTTTGAAAAAAAAAATTGTACTAAAATTCTGTTTTACAAAGCAGTAAGAAAGCTGTCCCAAATGAAGAGATAGTCTTAGAAGAAAATTTTTGGCTTCTAATATATTTTGTCGAATTATTAATGACTTTCTCTCTCTCTCTCTCTATATATATATATATTACTTTGCTTAAATTTAAAGTTGAAATAATTAAATTTATTGATTAGGAGCTTAGATGTTTAAATAAAAAATTTTGAGTTAAATACTTTTATATGTGATGTGTGCAAAATTTATAATTTAGGTTTCGTTTGGGACGGCTTTTTTATTGTTTTATAAAATGGAGTTTTAATAAAAAAATTTGTATTAAAACTTCGTTTTAGAAAGCAATAAAAAAGCTGTCCCAAATGAAGCGTTAATCGGCCCAATCTCAACAAGCTAAGGAAAAAAAAAAAAGAAAAAAAAAAGGAAAAGCCGCTCTCGCTCACTCCCAAAGCCTTCGATCCTTAAAAAAAAAAAAAAAAAAAAACATTTCGATCTCCATTTTCTTAGAACCCGCTTTTCTTCTACGAATTCTTTTCCTGTTTGCGTTGCAGTCTCTTTCTTTCTGTAAGCAACAAGGGTTTTGGATCGAGCGTGAGCTGTTGGAGACTGGAGGGGAGCGATGTTTAACACGATGATGGATCCGGAGATCATGAGGCTTGCTCAGGAGCAGATAAGCAAAATGCCACCGGCGGAGTTAGCAAGGATCCAGCAGCAGGTCGTCCCTCCCATCTTCTCATCTTGACATATATATTTTTTCCAATTAAGGTTGGTTTTATGCTTTTAGTGCGATCGGATGCCCTATTGTCATCCATAGGGATATCCTCCTAGTTAGATTAGCTGGGATTTTTCGCAGGGCATCTTCAAATTTGATTTTTCCAGGTTCTGGTTTTGGCCATCCTGGCAGGGACATGGATTGGTTGCTGTTGTTTTTTGAGTGATTTTTCTGTAATTCAGATATAAATTGAGTTTTGGTGGATTTTTTTTTTTATTGAATTGATAAAGCATCATCTAGGTAGTTTTGTTCATTCGTATATAGCGTTATTATTTTATTTATGATAAAAAAGATGCATTTTTAGGCAATTTGTCTAAAGAGAATGAGCGCAAGATGTTCTCATGTATTATCTTGGTTTGAACTTGATTCAAGAAACTTGGCAATGGACATTTGAAGTATCAAAGTCGTCAATCCCTAACCATGACCCAATTGGTTGTACATTATTACCTTTTACCTTTAGAGTAGAGGGTAGTGGTTCGAGTCTCTAGTGAAAATAAATAAATAAATAACTTCCATACCATTCTCTTCCTAATGATCATTTGTGGTCTTGAATATTTTCTTAGGCTTCCACAGAAAACTAAAAGAGGGATTTGGTATATTTATTTGCTTATGATGAGCTGAAGTTTGTGTGTTGACTGCACAGTTTTAAGGATTTAATGATCAATAGAACAACATGAGTTGATGCATTCTAGATCTATCATCTAGGCAATTCCATTAGCACGTAAGATAAGGAAGTATAATGTCCTCTTTTAGTTCATTATAACAATAAATGTTAGGCGGTTAAAAAAGAAAAATATCTTAGGAATACTACACCATAAAAGAAGATCATGGGGACTTAATAGTAAGACCTATAAAAATGCTATCAAGCCATCTATCTTTTATGTTTTTGAGTGGTAGAAGCTATTGATAGCTAACTTAAGCATGTAAAAAATGTGAATTAATATGGATGTGTAGAAAAATTTTGGAGTGATAGTTTGAAAAATGATTATGTTAGAGGAATATTGAGAATAAGATCTATTGAAGATAAGGTAGTGAAAAATAAACTTTACGGTATTTAGATGTACAACAAAGGCTCAGACACACAATCCTAAGAGGATTAAAATCATAATTGTAGCAACTGGCTTATGTGAGCGCCATTTGTTGTAGTTTCTTCTATATTGTGTGTTGCTCCAATTTATGTGCGTGTCTAGTTCTTAGTTAGCATATGGTTCTTGAGTTGCGACTAGTTCCTACATTGTTTGGTTCTTGTATTGCAGCTGGTTCCGGTATTGTAGCTGGTTCTATTCGTGTGAGGTTCCTTCAAAACTAAATGTGGTTCTTTGCCTGCAGTTCCTTCAACTATTACATGCGGTTTCCTTTGTGACTTCCTTGCAAGTTTTTTAGCTTTCTTTTTGTTGGTTTTTTTTTAAGGATTGTGTTGCATCCTATGCAGGTTTTCTTATTTTATATAAAAATTCTATAAATAGATAGTTTGAGCCATGTAATAGATAATTTTTATCTATAAAATTTCTATTTCCACTTTCAGTCTTGTGTGCATGTTGGATATGTGATTTCATTGAGTGCGATATAAGTACAATTACCTAATTTTGGGGGCAGTTATACTGATGCGAGTAATTGATTTTCATTACTTTGGTAAAGTTTTTTTAAACGAAGTTCTTCTAAATATCTTGTTATCAACTTGCTTCTATTCTTGATTTTGTTCAAACTTGATACAACTAATATTTCAATTATGGTGGAAAAATTTTAATTACTCCTTGATTTTGCTTGGCTCAGAATTATTATTTTTTAATTACTTCAAATTTATTCAATTGTTGCATTATCTTTGTTATTCAATTTCTTACTTTTTCTATTTTTCATTAAAGAAAAGAAGTTATTTTGTATGTAGCAGCTTGGATAGGCGAACCTTAATTTTTTTTATGTCATCTAGATATATTGCATCATCCTAGTTGAATTAGGAAGCATAAGCCCTAAACCATCCCACATCAAATTGATATTAAAGTTTATGTTGGCATTGCCATGTTTATTAAAAATAGGAAATTTAATTGGGTTAATTAAACTATTTTATTAGTGACGCAATTTAACATAAATAGGGTAGTTTATGGTTTTAGTCAATAATATTAAAATTATTGTGAGCTTCAGTATTATATAACTACTTTTGATGTGAGGTATAACATTGGGTGATTTTTTTGGGGTGAATTAATAATTTAAAAGTTTTTGTTGACTTTGTTATTTTAATAAAATATCTATATCAATATATTTCAAAACCCTCACCCCACCAACCCCAATTCCCCCCTTTTTGCATACCAGCTGAGAGAGGAGGAGAGGAGAAGAGGAGAAGAGAGAATGAGAGAAGAGGGAGAGAGAAAGAAGGGTTCGAGCTAGTATTTTTCACCATTCTAGTTAAAATAATGCTTTGATCGTGGTAGGTAACGTTAACCATTTTTGTTTTCGATGATTTTGAGTTCTTACTATTTTATCTCTCCTAAATTTGATAAAAATATAAGATTTATTGTTTTAGTAAACTTTCACCTTATAACTTTTGATATGTAATAGATATCATTATCATGAATATTTTAATAGATTCATATTGAGACTTCATTAGTTAATTTTGTATATGTCATTTTATTAGAAATGATTAGGGTAATAACTAGTATTAAATGATTTGGAGTTAGTATATTAAATATGAACATGAAATATATAATATGCATACAATTACTGTTCATTTGGTATAACATGCATTTTGGCATAATACATGTATACTGATGGATACGCTTGACAAATTTATGTCTAAATTTGCTTTATAACCATTAAAAGCTCATTTTTTTAAAAACAAATTTTCTTAAGCTAGGTAGATTAATGCGTTATTATAACAACTAGCCTATTTGGGCGTCATTTGTTGTAGCTCCACTTGCTGCGATTCTTTTGCCACCTCTAATTTGCGTGCACATCCAATTTATGTGTTGCATATGATTCTTGAGCTACATTCAAATCCTGTGCCATGCAATTCCTATGTTATGTTTGTTTCTTGTGTGCATATGATTCCTTGTGTGCGGGTCCTGCAGTTTTATGTTCCTTAATTACAAGTCTTGTAATGTTGCTTGTGGTTTCTTTAGCGGCTCTTTTTGCAAATCTACATCCAACTTTCTTGACAATTCTTTAGGTTTTTTTTTTTTTTGGTTGACATTATCTGCTGATGATTGTGGCCACCTCCTATACTAGTTTGCTTTTCATATTCCATATGAAAATTTTATAAATAGATAGTCTGAGGTGTGTAATTGATAGCTTTTGATTAAATAAATTTTTTTCCACTTTCAATCTTATATGCATGTTGGATGTGTGATTTTTGTTAGTGCAGTGTTGGTACAACTAGCTAATTTGGGGGGAAGTTGTCTCTCTATATTTGATATGATGCCTAGATTTTTTTTTTCACTTCGGTGAAAATTTCTTAACATAATTTCTTCTAAATATATTTCTTTTGGCTTGTTGATTAAATAATTTCTTAAGGGAAAATTCTATAAGATGGTAGTGAGGCCTGCAATGCTTTATGGTGCCGAATGTTGGCCTTTAAAAGAGAAGCATAATACTAAGTTAAGTGTGGCATAGATGAGGATACTCAGGTGGATGAGTGGCTTTACCCTTAGAGATAGGATACGAAATGAGCATATACGTGAAAAGGTTGGAGTAGCTCCAGTAGAAGATAAGATTAGAGAAAGTCGCCTTAGATGGTTTGTTGACATAAAACGGCGGCCTTGCGATGACCCGGTTAGGAGAGTAGAGGTATTAGATTTGACTTATGTTAAGAAAGGTAGGGGTAGACCTAAAAAGACTTGGTTAGAAAATATTAGGAATGACCTTTCTTTATTAGATTTAAACGAGAATTTGACTTTTAATAGGACACAATGGAGAAAAAGGATTCATGTAGCCGACCCCACGTAGTGGGATAAAGGCTTGATGTTGTTGTTGTTGTTGTGTTATTGTATATTTCTATTGGCTTGTTGAATTTTGTTCAAATTTGATACTGTTTAGTTGCAATTGTGATGAAAAATTTTGAATTGCTCTTTGATTTTGCGTGATTTAAAGTTTTCATTGATTTCTTCAATTTACTAAATCATTGCTTTATCGTTGTTGTTCAAATTCTCTTATTTTTGGTTTGCACCTAAAGGAAGTGAGTTATTATGTATTTGATGACCATGGATCTACGAATCTTAATTTCCTTTGTGTGGTTTACATCGATAGCATCAACCTAGTTGTGCATACGCCCTTATTTGCATTAGGAAGAAAAATGTATATATTGAAGGTAACTCATGGACAAGATTTGATGAGGACATCGTCAGATATTTCGACACATGTACCATCAGGAGGCGTCGGAGATCAACGGCCACGATCATGAGTTTTATTTTGAGTCATTTTATGTAGTAGTTTATTTGATTTTTATGTTTTTCCTTTTTTGCCCTTATGGGTATTTAGTCGTTATTGTAGCCCGAGGGGCATTTTAGTCTTTTGCTTTCTTGTCATTTTGAGGCCTATTTATATGGCCCTTTTCTTATGTAATAGTTAGTTTTGATGAATGAAAATTATTTGCCACTTATGATCTCTTTGTGAGTTCACCCTCCTCGATCTCTTAGTGAGTTCGTAGGAGAAGCTAGATCTCTTTGTGAGTTCTAGATCTTCTTGTTCTACAATTTTTTTCTTTATTTCTTGTGATCGATTCGTCGTCGTGGAGATCCGGTTGAAGCATTTGTCGGAGATTGGAATTCGCTCCCTGGATCCCTAAATTTTCCTTCCTCTTCCCCTCCCTTGCTCACTGCCGCCGCCCCCCCTTCCTTTGGATTACCCAGCCGCCGGCCTGCAGCAGCAACCCGCCGGCCAGCCCAACCCGCCTGCCAGCAGCCGCCGGCCAGCCCGCCAGCTCCCCTTGCCGCCGGCCACCTTGAGCCCTTGCCGCCGGCCTCCCTTTAGCCCTCCTTGCAATTTGAATTTCCCTCCCTTAATGACCTTCCTAATTGAGTCCCTTAAATTAGGGAATTAATTAAGAGGAGTTACAGTTTTGAAATTCAAATTCCCTTTTATTTTAAATTGTGGGAAGTTATTTAAGCCCAATTAAATCTGAAATTAAAATTCAGATTTAATTGAATTTCTTACTTAAACTTGGGCCTCACTCTCATAACTCCTAAATCTCTCTCTCTCCTCCTTATTGGGCCGACCACTCTTAGTGGGCCACTTTCTCCTTCCAAATGACATATGAACACCACAAATTCAGCCCAAAGCTTCTCCCCATTGCCGCCCCTCTCTCCCTCCTTGGATTAATTTGAAATTCCAATTAAATCCCTCTCCTAAACCACTAAAATCTGAACTTTATTTCAGATTTCCTGCATTTGCCTCTTAGCCCCCACCATAGCCGTCAAGGAAGAAAGGATAAGACGTTAGATGCTCACTGGTCATCCCACGGACTACCCGCCACCGGCTATCGCTCCAACGGACTACGCTTTTGTGCGTCATTTGTCTCCTAGTGGCATCGCTCGGTTGATCTCAATCTTCCTCCATTAAAGTGCCACCAACAAGAGAGTGAGTGAGAGACCCAAGGTGAAAAGTTCTACTTGTTAATTGTGGATTATTGTTTCTCCTTATAGCATTACTCTTTAATTCTATGTTGTCAATTTGATATTGTCCCGTTAATCTAGCTATAACTGCATGCCTTACTTAATTTTGAATTGATAATTCTGAAAACCTAACTTGGGTAAGCATTAGTTCTATAACTAGCAAAGCTTTAACAATCTGATATTAAAATCTCCAAGCAGTTCTTGTTTCCATGCATTACGTTTCACATCAAGATTTGTATAGAATAGATTTACCATTTCATGCAACATTCACTTGGAATAAAATGGAAAATGAAAATTCATGTAGTTGAGCCCAAATAGTCAAGATAAGGATGATAAAGCAAAGGCATGCACATTAAGGGGGGAATGCACTTTTAGAATTAGGAAGCAAAAAAAAAAAAAAGAATAAAATTGATGCACTCTAGTTTTATCATCTATGCAATTTCACTAATGGCTAGATAAGGAATAATAGTTTCTTCTTTTAGCATATTATAGCAGACTTTAGGTTAGGTTGTTAAAATAGAGAAGTGGCTCAATTCTACTATATGATAAGATAACATCATTGAGACTTGACTTTAATATTTTTAAAATTGCAATTTAGTGGGCTATATTTTTTGTTTCTAATGAGTTGAGCTAAAGAATTCATTAATAGCTAACTTAAGCTTGGCATAAATGAGAATGTTGAGATGAATGTATGGCAACATGAAGAATGGTAGATTGAAAAATGATTATATTAAATGTAAGCTAGAAATAGCTTATATTAAAGATAAGATACTGACAAATAAATTGTTTATTTGGATATCAAAAGAAGGCTAGAAAATACACCCCTAATATGAACTATTAAATTAAGTTGAAAATTAGAATGGAAAATATGTAGAATGAACGTAACACATTCAATCAACAACAACAACATCAAGCGGGCTTTTATCCCACTATGTGGGGTTGACTACATGAATCATTTTTCTCCATTGTGCCATGTTTAAAAGTTAAATTCTCATTTAAATCTAATAAAGAAATGTCATTTCTAATATTTTCTAACCAAAGTCTTTTTAGGTCTACCTCTACCTTTCTTACATAAGTCAAATCTAATACATTTACTTTCCTAAGTGGGTCATCAAAAGGCCGCCATTTTGTGTGACCAAACCATCTATGGTGACTTTCTCTAATCTTATCTTCCATTCGAGCTACTCCAACTTTTTCATGTATATGCTCATTTCGTATCCTGTCTCTAAGAGTAAAACCACTCATCCACCTGAGCATCCTCATCTCTTCAACACTTAACTTAATATTATGCTTCTCTTTTAATGACCAACATTTTGCACCATAAAGCATTGCAGGTCTAACCACCATCTTATAGAATTTTCCCTTAAGTTTGATGGGGACTTTTTCTATCACACAATAAACCCGATGCATTCCTTCACTTAAACTATCCAACTTGAATTCTACTAATAATATTTTTTCCTGAAATTTATCTTGAATTCTACTAATAACATCCCCATCTATTTCACCATCACTCTAAACAACAGATCCAAGATACCTAAAATGTGTACTCTTATTAATGACTTAATCACCCAAAGTCACAATCCCCCACTAGAACTATTATTACTAAAATTACACTCCATATATTTAGTTTTAGATCTACTCAAATGAAAGCTTTTAGACCCTAAGGTTGACCTCCATAATTCAAGTTTACCTTTAACTCCCTCTCCAGTCTTTTCAACAAGAAGAATATCATCAGCAAAAAGCATATACCAGGGTACAACCTCTTGCAAATGTCTAGTGAGAACATCCATGACTAAAGCAAAAAGATATGGGCTTAAGGTTGATCCTCTATGTAATCCAACTGAAATAGGAAAATAATTGGTCAAACCACCTTGTGTCTGAACACAAGTAACAGCTCCTACGTACATATCCTTAATGACTTGAATATAAAAATTATTAACATCTTTCTTTTCTTGAATTCTCCATATCACTTCTCTTGGAACTTTATCATATGCTTTGTCTAAATCAATAAATATCATATGTAGATCCTCCTTATTCTCTCTATACTTCTCCATCAAATCTCTCAATAGATGTATAGCTTCCATAGTAGACCTACCCGACATGAATCCAAATTGATTTTGAGAAACATTAGTATCACGCCGCAACATATGCTCCATAACTCTCTCCCATAATTTTAAAGTATGACATTTTTACTTAACTCCTCTATAATTCGCACAATCTTGTGCATCACTTTTATTCTTAAAAATAGGAAATTAGGAATCAACACACTCATTCTCCACTCATTTGACTTCTTTTAGTCTTCAAAATAATATTAAAAAGTTTAATAAGCTAAGAAATTCTTTCATTTCCTAAGCATTTCCACACCTCTATTGGAATATCATAAGGTCCAATAGCTTTTCCACACTTCATTTTTATTAAAGCCTCTAACTTTCGTTTTATTAATATGCTGATAAAAACAAAAATCTTTATTTTCATTTAGGGTGCTAAGTTCACTAAAGTCAATCACATTCTCATAATCTTCATTGAAGAGTTTATAAAAATATTTCCTTCACATTTGTTGAATATATTTTTCTAATAAAAGCATTTTTTCATCATTAATACACTTCACCTGAACTAAATTTTTACTACTCTTATCTCTTTGTTTGGCTAACTTATACATATATGTTTCATTCTTCTTAGTATCCATTCTATTATATATACCATTAAAAGGTAAAAATTTTGTATTGCATATTACTTTCTTAGACTCCTTACGGGTCTCTTTATATCTTTTTCAATTATCAAAATTTTTACATCTAAACTAATTTTTATAACAATTCTTATTTTTATCTTTTCTTGAATATTTCGATTCCACCACCAACTATTTTTTACTATTAAAAACTTTTCCCTTTGATAATCCAAGCACATCTTTTGCAATATTATTAATATGACTAGCTATTTTTTTCCACACAATATTAGCTTTTTCATGCACGGACAAAATCTTAAGATCTAGTATTTTACTCTCAATTTTTTTTTTGTTAATATTCTTTAAATGCCCTCATCTAATCCTAAATCAACACATTCAATCAACAATTGTGCAAAAATATTTTTAAGATTGAACATCTCATGGAACACTTAGTAGGGACAAATGGAGTGAGGATTCATAAAGCTAACATCAAATAATTAAGATAAGGCTTAATGATGATGATGAAGCAAAGGCATACAGTGCAAAAGGGAGCATGCACTTCTAGATTGAGGAGACAAATAGATGAATAAAGACTATAAAGTTGATGCATTCTAATTTTATCATCTATGCAATTCCACTAGAGGCAATGTGAAGAATTATGCTTACAAAAATGGCTTATAAATTTTATGTGAGAACAAAATATCCTGGGGATTTAAAGGTAATATTTATAAAATTGTAATTAAGCTGATTTGTTTTATGGATGATAAAAAAATTATTGATAACTAAATTAATTTTACTGAAATAGGTATGTTAAAATTGACATATGACAAAATTTATAATGATAGATTAAAAAATGGTCATATTTAAGAGCTGGTGGGAATATCATCTATAAAAGATAAGACAACAAAAGTAGACTTAGGTTATTTTGATATATAATTAAGTATCGGAACTGCATCTATAAAATGAACGATTAAAATTATGTTGAGGGATTTGAAAGAAAAAATGATAGATTGAAGGTAATATGAAAATCGATTGTGCAAAAAGATTTGTATATATAATAGATTTAATACCTATTGCAATGCTTAACGTAATAAGTGGAGAATCGAGATTCATAAAATTAATCCCAAATAATGGCGTTGTGACATTGTGACAGTGGCTAAAAGGATATATAATAAAAAGTTATTGGTCCAACACTAGCTTTTTTAAAATAGATGTTTCTAACTTTCTATCATGTGGTCTAGTATATGTATATTACTTAAACAAAAGATTTCATTTGATAAGAGCATTCCATTTTAACCACAACGTTTATGTTTTTAGCTTAAGGAGGATGATCCATGAAGCTAGCCCCAATTATCGCTAGTAATGATGATCAATGTGCTGCTTTCCTTATTATTTAATTTGGTAAATTACGATATCTAATATGCAATCTCTAATTTTAAATATAATTTAGGATGATTTACATATATGACACCTAAAACATTAGGATTTACAAATTTAATACTTAAATTTAACTATTTAAATCATCTAGCACCCCCTTAACTATGGCACATCACCTGAACTGTCAATGCTATCGCTTGTCAACTTGTCGGGCACATCGACTAGACTCATTGTTGGCCTAGCCCACAAGCTCCTCCAAATCTAACCATCACTATGCACATCAATGCCTTCTTGCACCACCTTGACCCATCCATTCCATCTCCTTTAAGATATCGTGTGAGATATGGAGCGTGAGGGTGAATGCTTCGTGGTGAACGATAGGATTGGATGCAATCTATGTTGCATGAATACGCTTATTTATGAGGTATGTTGTATCGGACACGTGTCAGATACGGATACGCCTCTGATACGGCACCGATACGGCTTTACCGTGTCTAATTAAAATATTATTTAAATTTGATTGGACATGCGTATCGGATACGCGTGTCCTATTACAAAAAATAGAGCCGCGATTTGCCCTATTCATTTCGCCTATTCGCTCGGTATCGCTCGGTACTCGGCACTGCTTAGTACTCGGTACTGCTCGGTACTCGGTACTTGGTACTCATTACTGCTCGGTTTCAGAACTCGGTACCGCTCGGTACTGCTCGGTACAGAGGGGTGCCGAATGATACCATGCCAAGTAGTACCGAGATGTTAGAGAAAACTTTAAAGCAACTCTTATAATAAAATTTTGTTCCAGATCAAACCCCGCCAGGGGGCAACGCCCCCTTGGACCCGTGGCATAGGCGCAACATATATACACTTTTAATTAAAAGTTTTCATATTTCAAATTCATGTGGATTAATTTGTGTCGATCCTTTGTAGGATAATGAGCTCTAGTGGTGTAGGATGAGCTCTAGTGGTGTAGGAATTGAGTCTACTGATGGTCCATCAGAGACCAATATTGAAGATAACAAACCTCTGTGTGGTTATGTGACAAAAATAGGTAAAACGTCAGAAGGGGGTGACAATATGGCATTCAAATGCAATTTTTGTAATGTTACATACAAAGGATCATATTATAGAGTGAAAGCTCATTTGTTGAAGATTAGTGGTCATGGAATTAAAGTATGCTTGAATATAAGCTCCTCACAAATGTCTGAATTGCAAAGAAAAATCAGTGAAGCTGAGCAAAAAAGTAAAAAAGAGCTTCTAAAATATATTCCACTTCCAAGCACTCATGCTTCATATCCTTCATTATCTTCTTCGATTAGAAGTGATGACAATACTGTTAATAAGGGGCCTTTTCGAATGAAGGGATTTGAACCAAAAAGAGAAAATATATTGTAGATAGTGCTTTGGAGAAAACATTTAATTTACAAATTAGAGAACAACTAGATTGAGAAATAGCTAGAATATTTTACTCTGCTGGACTTTCTTTTAACCTAGCAAGGAATCCACATTACAAGAATGCCTTTACCTATGCATGCAATAATAATCTTACAGGATACATGCCACCTGAATAGAATGTCATTAGAACGAAGTTGTTGCAAAGAGAGGGATAATATTGAGAAGTTGCTCGAGTCTACTAGAGGAGTTTGGAAGGAAAAAAGGAGTTACTTTGGTTTGTGATGGGTGGACAGATCCACAAAGAAGACCACTTATCAACTTCATGGCTGTAACAGAGAGTTATCCACAGAAAGATTTAGAAATTTCAAATATGAGGAAGACATGTTTGAAGCGTTATTTTCCAAATGAGGAGGAGAGAAGAAGTGTCAATATTGAGCTTGCTAAATTTTTTGGTTATTTAGAGGACTTTGGTGACCAAGAGTCATTGCGTGATAGGTGGATAATTGATCCGAAAATGTGGTGGATTATACATGGAGCTTCAGCGCATTTACTTCAAACAATCGCCATTAAATTGCTTAGCCAAGTTTCATCCTCATCTTGTTGTGAAAGAAATTGGAGTATATACTCGTTCATCCAATCAATGAAGAGAAATAAAATTACTCCACAACGGGCTGAAGATTTAGTTTATGTGCATACAAACCTTCAGCTTCTCTCAAGGAAAACTCTAACTTATATGGAAGGAGACAAGAGGATGTGGGATGTTGCTGGAGATAGATTTGAATCTCTTGAGGATATGGGAATATTAGAAATTCTAATCTTTCACTTGATGAGCCCGAATTAGAATCTATGATATTTATTGAAGATGATATAAAACTTAAAGACAAACCACTGAGGAAGCTAATCCTATCATTCCTTCTATTGAATAGTTGAAATTTCATGTGCTGGACTATTTATCTTCTTGTTTTTGTTGTTGTATTAGTCATTTAAATATTTAATGCTTACTTTTATTTCAAATTTTTGTCATTTCAAATATTACACTTTGATTATTTTTTTATTTTTTATGTATTATTTATATATTATAATGTCGTATCCACGCCGTATCCGTATCCTGTATTTTAAGAATTGGCGTGTCCGTATCCGTATTGTTGTATCCGTATCGGTGCAACATAGGTTGCAATGAAGGGCAACAAGACCGACGATGTGGTGGCAAGGTGATAACGATTCTAATGGGGGGAGGGGTGTTATTTTTCATTTTATTTTAATATTGTTTAGCGCTATGCATTTAAATAGTAATGTTTGTATTGAATATGTAAATCCTAATGTCTTAGATGCTATGTATATATATTCCCCTATCAATTAACACTTAACTAATGTTTTGGGGATTATTAAAATATCTCCATGAATTTTCTTGTGGGGCTCAATTGTATCATTAAATGTTTTTTCAGTAGAAACTATTAAATTGTGCATTTTCTAGTAAATGCCCTATCTTTACCCATGTCATAATAACTCCCTGCCACCTTTGGATTTTGGTTGGGTAAAAAAATAAGAGAAAAAGATGCATGTACTATGATGATCATTTTTTGTTCTTTAATGTATATATACATATATATATATACATATATATATATATATACATATATATATATATATATACATATATATATATATATATATACATATATATATATATATATATATACATATATATATATATATATATATGTATGTATATGTATGTATGTATTTACCTTTATGATAATGCAGTTGTAAAATAATTGCAGGTGAAATTTTTGGGTTTTTACCTTTATTTATATTTATATTTATGTATTCATTTTTGTTCCAGTTGGTACTTCTAGTTCATATTCTTATTCTCATCTTTGACAGGGCTGCAAAATTTTAATATTTTCTTGGGTTGTATTTAAATGATGACAGATGTTTTCGAATCCTGAATTGATGAAATTAGCAACAGAAAGTATGAAGAATATGAGACCTGAGGATGTGCGACTTGCAGCAGAGCAACTGAAACATACTAAGCAAGAAGATATTGCTGAGTTGACCGAAAAGATGGCCAATGCTTCACCTGAAGAGCTTGCTTCCCTCAGGACCCGTGCAGAAGCTCATATCTCTTACCAAATTAGTGCAGCCGAGATGCTAAAGAAACAGGTATCAGATATATATTTCTTGAAAGAAATTCATTTCCTTCTGTAAATGCTATCTAAAAGTATCCGGAAGAGAATAAACAGAGGATCCGTACATGCTCAATGTATCTTTTCCTTCCCTTGCCTTTTGTCTTTGGTTTAGCCACATTAGATTAGTCCTGTTCCTGATGCAGGACTACGTATGCAATGTTTAATTCACTTAGATTTTGCACAACTTATGATCAGAATAATTCTAGAACTAATCTATTAGCAAATTCAAACAACGAAATAAAGCAATTAGTGGTTATCCGCTTAGGTTTAAAATCACATGATAAGAATTTTGAAGCTTCCAAAATAAATAGAAAAACAACACGATGAGCAGTAGTAGTTTTCAAAACTAATCCCTAATCTAACAATGAGAAAATGCATTGAGGTGCACTCAAATCCTACGATTACTAAGCTTAAGCAAGAGCAATGCGGAATAGTCCGTCATGACTGCAATCAAACCAAAGAGAGTTTAGACTAAAAGGAATAAGATGCAAGGGAAAAGAGAAACCTTCGTTAGGGAGAGGTGGAGATCTTCCACTCGATGACTTCGAAGTGTTCGTCAATAGCTTCCACCAAAGTATCTAGGATCCTCTCCAAGTAGTCTTCAACGGTGTGGTCAATCCTTAGATTCACGTCGAAGAAAGTGGATCGTAGGATGTCGGTGAAGCCGTCGTTGTCCCAAGTTATCCCGTACTCAGTCTCCGGATCCGCCATTCATGGATGATTGGGAGTAGAATCGCCTTGGCTCTTGATACACTTCTCGAATGGTAGCAAAGAGAAAGAAGTTTCTCTTTACAAGTAGAGAGAGAACAATTCCTAAGTTCCCTTTTCAAAGTTCTGAAAATAATCTCAGATTCTAACAATAGGGATTGAGGATTGGAGCAAGCCGCTCAAGCAGCAACTTTGTTTGAAAGATTAGAAGGGGGAGAGAGAGGAGCGGAGAGAGAGGTTGGAGAGAAAACCAAAGTGGGAATCCAGGGAAATTCGGCCAGCAGCAGTAGGAAGCGTTTAAACTCTTTCCCAAGGAAGGCAATGCATATAGGGAAAGATTTTAGAATAATTCCAGTAAGGGGCCAAGCCGTCAGGTTGATGGGAGGATTAGGAATTTATTTCCTAATCCTGAAATCAGGTTTTATGAAATAAATTAAGGCCATGAGCTCATGTGAATTTCGGTTCCAGCAATTGGGAAATCTTTCCAAATATACGGGTAGGTGTTTAGGAAAGGTTTCTTAATTCAAGCCAAAAGGGAGGGGTGGGGCTGGCTGTAGTAAAAGCGAAGGAGGGGATTGGGGAGAGAAATAGGAGTTCCTAATTTGGGATTTAGAAATAAGGGAAGACTTAATTAAATCCAATTTGAATTTAAAATTCAAATAGAATTACTTTTGTAACTTTCCAAAAAATAGATTTGGATAAATTTGGAAAGATTTCAAAATTCAAACTAAAGGAATTTGAGTCTTAAAATCTGCCCAAAATAGGTTCGTCCAAATTAGGCAAAGGGATCCAATGGGGAAAGGGGAAGTGGTGGCCGGCGGCTATGGGAGTTGGAGCCGGCGGCAATGAGGGTCGGTTTCGGGGATTTGGCCGTGGGAAATGGATAGGAAGAGGGATTCAGTTGGGGTGTCTTGCCGTGAACCTGAAGGGGAGCAAGGGGAGCTCGGGTTGAGAGAAAAGTATGTCCGGTAATGGGGAAGATTATGAGGGAAAGTTTAAAGAACAAAGACCATGAACCCGGCCGTCTCCAAGGTTGATGGGTAGTGCGCAAATCTCCCTCTCCTAGGGATCTCTCTCCATTAGAACTCACAAGTTCTCACAAACTCATTCAAGAAGACAATATCATAAGTAATCATTCATTACCCAATAAGATGAAAGAAAGGGCTATAAATAGCCGGGTACAATGACTCAACGAAATAAAAGACACTCTTGCCCTTTGGGCTTACATACGACGCTTCCATTAAAGGGGTACAAACGGAAAACATAAAACACTCAATAAATAAAATGCATGAATAATAAAATAATATAAATTACTCAAAAATATAAAGACTCGATCGTGGCCGTAGATCGTCGGCCACGTCTCTGATAAACCTTCCACGATCTGATGTCCCCATCAGTTCCCCAACCTGGCACGGTCAAGCAAATCAATCCAAACAAGTTTGACATCTAGTGATTTAATTTAGATTGTTTTTACAACAAGATTAGAAATCTTACCAAAGATCTCAAGTAGTAGACATTAAATTTCAAACATAATAGAAGGATCAATTGTAGCAATATTCATTGTATTAGCAGGAGCTGGTAATCTGCTTATATTTTCTTTTTAAGAGGATCGTACGCTATTTAAATAAGGGAATTTTTTGTTTTTCCTGAGAACTGGTTGAAAGTATGCCATTGGCAATATAACCGAATTTTTTACTTCAGCTTGGAAGATTCGGTCATGTAATTCGTCAGGTTCCCTCAAAGTTTGTCTAGTAATGGCTTGAAATTCACATGGGGACATCCCGATTAATGACAAAGAAGTTTTATACACATCTGAGTTTAAAATAAATCTAATAAGGAAGTCTTTTAAGATTTTTGGATTCAACGAACTTGAAGCTTTGACCAAGAGGAAGGTTCCGGACCATCTTTTAAGGCCCATACAGCATCAAGATGTGTAGTTATTTGACAAAGGCATGATCACTTGGGAAGAATCTATCGCTTTGAGAAATCCCACCCATGTCTTTGACATGAAACGTCGATGTCCAACCCACTGTGGAAAGGGACTAAACTTCTGCATATAGCTGAGCTTGTCGCCTTTTTTAATTGAGATCAGATGTGGTGGGAATCCACTTGCTTTGTCTATGGCTCTTGTTAGGAGGACACTTCCTCTCCACCATAGCAACCCCATGAGAGGTCTAATGCAAATACTTTTTATAGAGGGTTAAGTGTTTTAAATATGGTTGATCTTTGTTTAGGGGATACGGGGTACTGGTTCATGGGAAATAAGACGGCTGAGTACTAGGAAAGAAAGGATGAGAAATTTTGAGCAACAAATTAGATATTGATCTCATACACTCTTTGAAGTAATCAGTTGTGACGAGTATGCATTTGTGTTACTTGATGGCGGCTTAGCAATCAGAGCTCTGCTCATCCACAAGTAGCAGCAGTTAGCACTTAGCAGCTGTAACCCGGATGATCCCTTGCTTCTAAGTTCTAACATGTAAGGATAAATCTACGGTAGATATTTTCTTAATTTTTCTTGCTGTTAAAAAATTGCAAGCAAGCCAATATTTTTTTTTACATAAGAGTTGCATCATTCAAAGATGTAATGAAATAAAGTTATTCATTTCAAGCACTGCACTTGGGGTCTTTTTTATTTTTTTTTCTTTTATTTTTTTTTTATTTTTTATTTCACTGCGCTTGGGGTCTTAAGTTTGTGTTCGATGCTTACATAAAAGGCAAAACAAAAAAAGAGAGTGATAATTGTCTGCTATATTTTTGCTATTGTAACACGGTAATCAGAGTTATTTTAACATGAGATACTTCATTAACTTGCAAAAAGTTTTTGAATTACCATCTTATAAACTCAAATTCACCTCCCTAATGGAGGTTTATCTTGATTAAGTACACTCCTTGAAGGGGAAGGCATTTGTGATCGTACACACCTATGGGTAATGTATAGAAATAAATGAATTGTATAAAACATAAATGTTTGTCTTTACTATTTTGTTGACTTTTATATTTTGAATCATATAATCACGTTTCATAGTCTGCTCCATATTGTTTTGTTTTACCCACCAAAATATTGGTCTGTGTTTTTTTTTTGTTAACTTTCAATTAATTGTGATCACAGTTTTTTGAGAAAACTGTTTTAAATGATTTTGCGCTATAATTTAAAATTGTTTCTTAATTGGTTTATCCTTTTTTCAATAGTTGTTTTTCATCATAATTTCTTTAATGTTCTTTTAGTTTTATCTAGATCTTCATTTACTGCCGTCACTGACAAATTGAACTGCATATCTTCTATTCATTTCAGGTGCTCTAAAAATGTAAAAAACTTTGTAAAGTTTTCTTTTGCTTGGAAATGATTTCATTGTATCTACTAAGACCTTAATTATGCTCAAATTAGGATCTTAAATACTTATTTTCCATTTATGCTTAGTATCCTATTAACTATATATTAATTAAAAAATATATAAATATTCTAGTAAATGAATCTATATTTCATGTTACTATTGACTCAATTCAGCAGAACACTATAATTTTTTGTTTAGATTAATTGATATACCTGATCCGCGCAATACACATGCGGTTTGCTGCTTATTAGTTATATTTTGAATATTTCATAAATAAGATATTTTAATTAGATTTTTTTTAACATTTAGGCCAATTAAGTTAAACTCATAAATATATCATATACGCAAGACCCGAACCCAAGACCTCTTGGTTGATAGATAAAGCTCCCAACTAATAAATCAAGGTGAGCAGCGTGATATTTTAATTAGTAAGAATTAATTAAAGAAATAATCTAAGGAATAATTAATGTTTGTAGTACTTAGTGAGTCCTATCATTTATGTTAATTGGTGATTAATTGGGATAATTATTCAATGATTAATTCTTACATTGAAACATTATTTTTATTACTTTCTATTCATAAAAAATAATTAGTATATTAATCATTTCTTAGGATATATATTCAGTTTTATATGAGAGTTATACATGTTGCTATTTTGGTCAACAAATTTACTTTATTCACAACAGTTTTGAACAAACAACCTGAATTCGTATATTAGATTAGATAAAAACTTTATTAGTATTTCATCACAAAAGTGTCATTTGTTTTACTCAATAGTAAATCGCTGCACATGGCAATATAAAAGTGTAGAGCATAACATAACACACAACAACATTGATAAACTAAGTCTGTAGAGGAGTCGAAGCAGAGGATGTCTAGAGGATAGCAACCAAAGGATGGTTAGAAAAGCGCATGAGGCTGAGGACTACGGTTTAGAGGATGATATGATAAGGGTTTAAAAAGGTTGATTTGAACGAAATGGGAGAATTTAGATAAACAGAAGATATGAACCTATGTTGCACCGATACGGATACGGCGATACGGATACGACACGATACGGATATGGGACACGCCAATTCTTAAAAATACAAGATACGGATACGGCACGGATACGGCATTATAATATATAAATAATACATAAAAATTAATAAAGTAATCAAAGTGTAATATTTGAAATGACAAAAAAATTGAAATAAAAGTAAGAAGATAAATTGCCCAGCATATGAAATTTCAACTATTCAATAGAAGGAATGATAGGATTAGCTTCTTCAGTGGTTTGTCTTTGAGTTTCTATATCATCTTCAATAAATATCATAGCTTCTAATTCAGGCTCATCAAGTGAAAGATTAGCAATTTCTAATATTCCCATATCCTCAAGAGATTCAAATCCATCTCCAGCAACATCCCACATCCTGTTGTCTCCTTCCATATAAGTTGGAGTTTTCCTTGAGAGAAGTCGAAGGTTTGTATGCACGTAAACTAAATCTTCAGCCCGTTGTGGAGTAATTTTATTTCTCTTCATTGATTGGATGAATGAGTATGTGCTCCAATTTCTTTCACAACAGGATGAGGATGAAACTTGGCCAAGCAATTTTATGGCGATTGTTTGTAGTATAGGTGCTGAAGCTCCATGTATAATCCACCACATTTTCGGATCAATTCTCCACCTATCACGCAATGACTCTTGGTCACCAAAGTCCTCTAAATAACCAAAAAATTTAGCAAGCTCAATATTGACACTTATTCTCTCCTCCTTATTTGGAAAATAACGCTTCAAACATGTCTTCCTCATATTTGAAATTTCTAAATCTTTCTGTGGAGAAACTCTTTGAGGATCCTCTTGAAGCCATTCTTTAGTTGAATATCTTCAAATAACATTAAAATGAAATAATGAAAAAATGTTGAAATTACAAAACAACAAATTGTGAATTCATAATGAAAAAATGTTGAAATTTACCTTGGATTTAGTGAGTGAGCCAAGCAATGTAAATGTGTATTACTTTTGCTCCACCTATCTTCTAGAATATCATAGATAACATCCCAAAAGCTTGAGTCTTCCTCTCATGTCTATATATAATTTCTTTTACTTTGGCTAGCATTGAATCCCACATCTCATAAATGAGATGTAAACAAGACTTATCCGTATCAGCTACTCTCAACATCTCATAAATTGGGTCTGTGAAATTTATGATGTATTCAATCTCATTCCACCATAAATCATCTAAAAGCTTCTCTTTTACATACCTAGCCTTTCCAACATCATCTTCCCTATAACATGTCCATTTGTCACTGATCATCATAGCTTGAAGAACATTTTTTTATTTTTTTGAATCTTCTCAACATCACTATTACTGAGGCAAACCGAGTTTCAGCAACTGCAAGCATCTTTAAATTAGAGAAATCATTGAACATAGAGAGTCTCATGGAGTGATTCATAATAAAATTTCTAATTACAATTGCATATCCAGCAATCACTGTGATCCAATGACATTCATTACAGCTTTGATAAACATAAGATAACTCTCTGTTACAGCCATGAAGTTGATAAGTGGTCTTCTTTGTGGATCTGTCCACCCATCACAAACCAAAGTAACTCCTTTTTCCTTCCAAACTCCTCTAGTAGGCTCGAGCAACTTCTCAATATTGTCCCTCTCTCTTTGCAACAACTTTGTTCTAATGACATTATATCCTGGTGGCACGTATCCTGCAAGATTGTTATTGCATGCATATGTAAAGGCATTTTTGTAATGTGGATTCCTTGCTAGGTTAAAAGCAAGTCCAGCTGAGTAAAACATTCTAGCTATTTCCCCGTCTAGTTGTTCTCTCATTTGTAAATTAAATGCTTTCTCCAAAGCACTATCTACAACATGTTTTCTTTTTTTTTGTTCAAATCCCTCCATTCGAAAAGGTTCTTTGTTTACAGTACTGTCATCACATCTAATTGAAGAAGATGATGAAGGATAGGAAGCATGAGTGCTTGGAAGTGAAATATATTTTGGAAGCTCTTTTTTACTCCTTTGCTCAGCTTCACTGATTTTTCTTTGTAATTCAGCCATTTGTGATGAGCTTATCTTCGGGCAAACTTTGATTCCATGACCACTAATCTTCAACAAATGAGCTTTCACTCTATAATATGATCCTTTGTATGATGCATTACAAAAATTGCATTTGAATGCAATATTGCCTCCCCTTTCTGATGTTTTATCTATTTTTGTAACATAACCCCATAAAGGTTTGTTATCTTCAATATTAATTTCTGATGGACCATCATCAGAATCAATTCCTGCTCCACTAGAACTCATTATCCTACAAAGGATCTATACAAATTAAAACATATGAATTTGAAACATGAAAAAATTTAAGTGAAAGTGTAGATATGTTGCGACTCTGCCGGGGGTCCAAGGGGGCGCTGCCTCCTGGCGGGGTTCGACCTGAGTTCCAATACCGAGCAGTACCGAGTAATACCAAGTTACAGTACCGAGCGATACTGAGTTCCAATACCGAGCAGTACCGAGTTCCAATACCGAGCAGTACTGAGTTCCAATACCGCTCGATACCGAGTAGTACCGAGCAATACTGAGTTGTAATACCGAGCGGTACCGAGTTCCAATACCGAGCAATACCGAGTTCCAATACCGAGCAATACCAAGTTCCAATACCGAGCGGTACCGAGTTCCAATACCGAGCAGTACTAAGTTCTAATACTGCTCGGTACCGAGTACCGAGCAATACCGAGTTCCAGTAATGTTCGGTACCAAGCGGTACCAAGTTTCAATACCGAGCCTATGATTAAGAAAACGAAGAACGATGAAGAAAACGAACCTACACTGCTCACGTCGCCTTCACTGTTCGCGTTGTCAAGCCGCTTCGTCGACGAAGGATGATCCTATCGACTTTAATGCTCGCGTCGTCAAGCCTCTTTGTCGACAAAGGATGATCCTGTTTGCTTCTATGCTCGGGTCATCGAGCCGCTCCTTCAACTATAACGAAGAAGATGAACACGTTTGTGGAAACGAAAGACCTAGCTCTTTGAAATGTTTCAGCCGCATAAATGAATATGGATATTGAGCGGAAACGGTGGAAAGTCGAAAAGAAAATGGTAAATCGTGGCTCAGTGTTTTTTTTTAATAGGACACGCGTATCGGATACGCGTGTCCAGTCAAATTTAAATAATATTTTAATCGGACACGGCAAGGCCGTATCCGACACGTATCCATATATATATAATTTTTTATTAAAATTTACCTAAACCCTAATCTAAATCCCCTAACAAATCACGCCTTCATGCACCCCCAAGTTGCAGCAATTTCCTCTCAACAGCCTCGACCTCTTGCCCACCTCTTTACCGTTGCCACCACCAAGAATCACTTGAAATCCACACACTACCACCACCACCTCTAAAATTTTTGGAGTATTATTCTCATCTTCATGTTGATGAAAAATATTTATGAAATAAAAAGATGATTGAAATAAATGAAGAAGAAATATATTGAGAGACATTGAACTTAACAGGATGAGACATATGAGATATCAATTTGTTATGACGACGACTCAAATAAAGACCCCTCATTAATGACAGTGCAGGTGATTTATGAGTTGTTGTCAATTATGTAAGATTTTTTTAGTAAATGTGAATGAGTAGGGAACTATGAAAGAAGGAATTTGTAGCTAAACTTAATGCTATAGGATACTTTTATGTTATTCCTATATTTAATGTTATTTTATTCTTGTAATATTTGGATTTTAATTCTATTTCAAACAATTTATCATTTGTCATTTTACGTCTTGTTCAAGTTTTTGTTTCATATGTATATCAATTAGTTACGTGATAGTTAAATAGAAAGTTAATATGCTATTCTTTAGTATATTATTTGAGTATTATATTAAAAAATCAATTTTAACTTTTATTTTCACTTTACACAATTTTTGGATTTTGAGGCTTATGCCTTGCTTCACAAAAGAAAAATGCCTCAATACCCAATTATGCAATTTTAGACCATGATTACAAATAAATAGGTGTATTTTCATAATTTTAAATTTCTCTTTTCTCGCTCAAAATAATTGTTATAACATTTTCAATTAATGTTCATGTCTTGTTTCAAATCCACCTAAATAACAAATATTTGCCATATATATTTAAATTTGTAACTTATAACCTATATAATTATTTTCTAAATCAATCACTTAATTTATAAAAATAAATTATTCTTAACATAATACTTTATATATATAATTTTTAAATATTTTATTTTTAGCAATTATAAGCAATTATTCTAAAAATTTAATAACCATACATATATATATTCACAAAAGTTTTTACAAACAAACTTTCTTACATTCGCTCCACATGTGCATCCGCTTGTACCCTAACCTCTCACCCAAGAGTGTCTTCCCCTCTCGTTGTCACAGGTCATGAGAAGCATACGTCCTCCACGTACTCAGTAAATTGTTATATCCATAGGTTTCTTCTCCCTTGCGCTCAATCTCTCTCTCTTTCATGTTAAATAAATAACATGTATTTTCTATATTCTTAATATTTTGAAAAGATAGAAATTAAGTAAACGAATTTTATAACTTTAATTTTCGAAAATAAAATAAAGAATCAAACCCAACACCACAGCATACAAGGGCTTAAGTTTAACAACTTATACAACTACTGGACCATTATTTTTTTTATCGACTATTTTGAACTATATATATATATCTTAATAAGCTTTTAACAAGCCAAACACAAACATACAAAGTTTGTTTGTTTCAATTCATTAAATAATTGAGGTTAAATATTGTGTTCGTGTTGAGCTCGTACTTGATGAAACTGGCAAACACGAGCTGCTTAACAAGCCAAACATGGGTTTGCAAAGTCATGCTAGTTGTACACCCCTAGTGGTGGAGAAGATGGTTTAGTTGGTAGATGGATTATGGTGTGAGTTGGAAGGCTGCTAGAATATGAGATGGCAGCTTCTGAAATAATTAGATATTCACATGTTCCGTTGGCCATAACCCATAATTGTTAAATGGAGGTTAAGGTTTTACTGAAAAGAAACCTGGAAGTCTGTTTTTCTGACAGTTTTCAATTATGGTGGTGTTTTTTTGATGCATGATCAGACATTTAAACCCATCTTGAAATGAGGCATCTGTTGGAATTTCATGTGATGTTTCTTCATACGTGCAAACATTTATTTTATTTTTCTTAAGTTTGGGTGCATCACATTGTCAAGAAGGATAAACATGGTGCTTTCTTGATTTGTTTTGTACTATATATATATATATATATATATATATATATTTAGGGTGCATGTAATATTAAAGCTTAATGCAAAATTTTTATAAGAAAAATAAGAGAATGAGGTATAATTATTCGGTCACCATTTTTATTACATGTATTATATTCATAAAAAATAGTTATAGAATTTATTGATCAATTATTTTTTGGTCAAAATATATCTTAAAAGTATTATATTTATTTTGATATATGTGTAATACATATTTTAATTAAATTTTTTATGTTTTGCACTCATTGTAAAGCAAATTTAAGTATGGAGGATCAATTTACATAAAAAAATTACAATTATTTTTATAAAAAATAAAACCTAACAATGATTTAACATGCAAGAACATGTTTTAGACTTTGTTCAGAATAGTTTTCTTACTAATTTTCACAATAATTTTCTTATGAAATTTTTTAATCTGACAATAATATCATATCACATGGCCAAACAGAGACCGCTCCCAAATGCTTTCTTTCCCTCGACCCAAACTGTCTGTTTCGTTTTCCCTTTTGCTCCTCTCTCACAACTCGCAACCTCAAGCACAACTTTCGTTTTCTCTTTCGCTCCTCTCTCGCCATGTTATTTGCATCTTTAATTTTGATCTTACAGATCCTCTTAGCTCTAGTAAATTGACCGTCGGAAAATTGTTTGTCAGAAAATCGTCGAAAAATTAACCGCCCAAAAATTCTGAATGTAATGGGTGATTTTCCTATAGTGGTTAATTTAGGGCCCCCCCCCCCCCCCCCCCCCCCCCCCCCCCCCCCCCCCCCCCCCGAATAAAAAAAAAAAAAAAAAAAATATATATATATATATATATATATATATATATATATATATATATATATATATATATATATATATATATATATTCCAGATAGGACTGACTTCACACTATCAATATCTATACTATATGCCCGTTTATGTGCATTCTCACTCAATGCACCCATTCCCATATATATGAGTTTCATACTGGTTTATGGAGGCATGCATTGATTAACTTTACAAATTCTCTATTTAATTGTTAACTGACAGTATTTTGTGAATTTTTTAATTCATATTTTTTCCTAATAATGAGAAAAGCTTACAATCGTTTATAACTAGGCTAAACTGTGCAAAGCATGAGCCACTTCATGTCTATGCGATGAATTAGTTATACAGTTATGCTAACTTAATTCCTATTTTTATATTTTACTTTAATGTTAGATAAATCCATTTTCTATTCTTGTCTAATTGAACTTTTTTTACCTTTTAAGGCTTACATATTTTTGTCGTCGGGCATGCAAACCATGTTTTGTTTTTTCTCAGGGGAATGAGCTTCATGCCAGCATGCAGTATCATGATGCAGCTAATAAGTACTTACGAGTATGTTGTACTACATTCAAGTATTTACTTTTAAATTTCTTTGTAGATTGATAGTTATGTTTCGTAACTAGTTTATGTATATACATTAACATTAGGCTAAGGACAATTTGAAAGGCGTCCCTTCAGCTAAATCTAGCACTCTGAGTTTGCAATGCTCTCTTAACCTCATGTCATGCTACTTGAAGACAATGCAGTATGAAGACTGCATCAAGGAAGGTTCAGAGGTATGCTATGCAACGTCCTTGCCTTTCAATTACTTAAATTCATGATTGATGAAGCAATTATCTGATAGAAAACAAGCCACCATAACAGGAAAAAATTGCAGAAATTCAGAGAAAAACAACAAATTTGAGCAGATTTTGATGAAAACTGTAGGGAAAACCCAAAAAAACAGCACTTGAAATTCACTAATAGTTGAAAAGAAACAACCCGATAAAATGAATCTTCAATTCCAGAGGAAGATTCAACTCTCCAAATCTCTAGCATAAGTTTAGAGCCCCTAAAAGCAAACACGAGATCTCAAATTTCAGCCCCCAAATTCAAGATAATCTTAACCCTAGCCAAAAGGAAAATACTTAAAACAATAATACAATTACTTAATACTTAATCCCTAAACAGCCCCCACATTTGAATTTTTCCCCCTAAACCCATGCTCCCATCAATGCTTGGGCCCCACCCCTGTTCCGCCCCCCTCTAGGGGCCCACCTCCTGTAGCAGAGGAGGGACCGGTTCAGCTTGGGATGTTGGCCTAACATATTCATCATAAAATACTTGCATCTCATTGCATCAATCTTTTCTGAAAGCTGCTTGAAAGTTCCTGTGAGTATTTGGTGCTTGTAACTGTGTACAAAATCTTCCCTTGTAATTACTATGTAGAATAGTTGAAATATTAGGTGATCGAGACTCAGTTTAGGGCTTCTTTTATGATTTATGAACAAAAAGTACAAATATGTTTGTGACTCTAGAGGCATATATTTACACAATCACATAAAATCATAAAGGGTATATAAGTGATTATTGTTAAATAAATTATACTTGCTGTTTTTTTCATCTTATTATAAGTGGGCGTACAATGGACCTCATGATAATGAATGAATAAAGTTATTTCCAAAACTTGGTTGCTCGTAATTTGGTTGAGAAGTCAATTGAAGCTGTCTGTGATGCGGGAATCATGAAGTAATTTTGTTGGACTAGTAAGAGAATGGTAGCATTTGGTGTGATATGATTAGCAATGAAAAAAAAGAGAGTTTTCTGTTCAAGAGATAAAAAGGATTGGGTAGATATTGATAGGTTAATGAGTATGAAGACAATTAGAGCTAAAGGATGTTGAGAGAATGATGGAGTTTTTGTAAGGAAGGACACAGAACAGAGAGGGGCTTTAAGAATACATGATAAAGTGGGGTGTAAAGGGAGAAATATTGGGATTTGGGGAAGAGGAAGTGGGACAATATCAAGAGAAGGCATTTCAAATAGCTTGCTATGAAAGGAGAGGGAAGTGAGTTGGTGATGTGGTCACTGAGAGAGAGAGAGGAAGTGAGAGGCCTTAATAATTGATGATGAAGTGGGGTGTAAAGGGAGAAACATTGGGAATTGGGGAAGAGGAAGTGGGACAATAAGGCATTACAAATAGCTTACATAGCGACTCAAATCTTTTTTATTCTAATTACTTCTCTTTGAAGAGTATTAGTTCCCTTCAAATGTGCAAGGCAATGTTCTGATCCTTGTAAGCTCATTCATATTTCTTCTCTTCAAATTAACACGTACTTATTTTTTTCAACTCTCTTTTTGGTTTTAAAGCTTTTAGTATAAACTTCAGTTATGTTCTAGCTACAATTATCCACTAAACGGAACTAAATTTAATCTCAGGTTTTAAAAAATGACTATAAGAATGTCAAAGCTCTCTATCGTAGAGGTCAAGCGTACAAGGAACTTGGGAAATTGGAGGTGAGTGTCGCTGCTGCTTGTAGTTGAACTTGCTACTTTTTTTTTCTCTCTATAAGAGCACCTAATGTTCATTGAGCAAATATATTGAAGTTTTATTGGAAGGCTTATATCCAATAACTTCTTTTTTCATCAGGCTGCAGTATCTGACTTGAGCAACGCTCATAATTTTTCCCCAGAAGATGAGACTATTGCAGGTGTCTTAAGGTACGAACTAGAATTCCATCTCCCAACTATTAGAAGTAGCCTATTCAGTAAGGTCATCACAATATTACAAATATGCCCAACTTTCACAGAGATGCTAAGGAAATGATAATGAAGGGTGGAGATCTAAATGCATCACAAGGTGGGTTTAGCTACTTCTTATCGCTAACTTTAGTTGGACTTATAAATATTTTTATTCATATGCGTTATCAGGGGTTGTAATTGAGGAAATAGACGAAGATGAAACCAGAACAGTGCCATCAAATTGTCATAGTGCCGTTGAATATTCTGTGACGCAGCCAGTTGAAAGCAGTGAAACCAACGAAAATGGCGGATCTTATGGTGAGCCTTCCACAGCTAATCCTGAAACTTTGCGAAATTTCAGGGAAGATCCTGAAACCATCAGGTATTGCAAACTTTTTACTGTTTTATATGTAATATTTTCTTTCTATTTAAGTTTCAAAAACATGCCCTTATATTTTGACTATATGAAGAATGAGTTTCTGTTTAGTTTTTCGAACTACTTGGTTGCTTGTTAAACATAATTGATATGCAGAGAATGTGAATATCAGTTTTTTTTTTTTTTTTCACACCAATGATCCTATAAATTCAAATCAAATAAATATATAGTTGAAGATCTGATTGTTCCCTGACTGAATTGTGATAATTGGAGATCCTGATTGGCACCTCTCTCGATTGTGAGAAAATTCCAGGTTATTCCAGAAATATGTCTCAAATGCTAATGCAGAATCTCTTTCTTCCATGGGTCTTGGTGGAATGTCACCTGAAATTATTAAAACAACCACAGAAATGATTAGCAGCATGAAGGCTGAGGAGCTGCAGAAAATGCTTGAGGTTGCTTCTTCACTTAAAGGAAACGGGCCATCATTCTCAAACATGAATGGCCATGCCATGACCCCGGAAATGATAAGAATGGCTTCAGAAAAGATCAGTACTATGCCTCCTGATGAGCTGAAGAAGATGTATGAATCTTCATCGTCCTTTAATGCAAACAGCATGAAAGCTGCATCTGATTTCAGTACCCAGAGATCAGAAATCTCCTCTCAATCATCAATTCCTGCAGTTAATACCTCTGCAGGAACAAGAAATACCAGTGGACAGTCTTCAAGTACCACTTTGAGTCAGCCACCATCTGATTTGCAGGAGACCTTGATGAATTCTATGAATGATCCAGCCATGCGGCAGGTTCATCAGTTCAATTTCAATACAAGCTCACGTCCTTTGACATCTATTTTTCTCACAACCATCTAACCTATTACTGGTTTTCTTGCAATAATTCACTTGCAGATGTTTACATCTATGATGAAGAACATGAGCCCAGAAATGATGACTACTATGAGTGAACAGTTTGGTATGAAGCTCTCCAAAGAGGATGCAACAAAGGCTCAACAAGCCATGGCCGCACTATCACCAGAGGACTTGGATAGAATGGTATGAAATCTTCCATGTTACTGTATTAGTCCATATAAAAGTTTCATGTTAGCTCCATATGTTTGTTACGTATGAATATTAATCAAGATTTTTAGATTCAAAGATTCAACTTAAATGTAACTAGGACTTCATTCATGATGTTAAAATCATTATTAAAATTACTTTAAATTATTTAAATGATGTAATTGTGATAGGAAGTGCTTGTAGAACTCAATAAAAACCTTGGCTGAATTTTAATTTCAGCAATCTTCCACAAAAACCACGAGAAGATCAAAGAGGAATAACAAGAGAAAACTTTGTAATTGATGTATTAGGGAAGAAAACAACAAGATACAATGGGTCCTCAATTGGAGAGGAGAATCCGGCTCTCCCAATTCTCCACCGGCTAAAGCTGAAATCACCTTAAAAATACTCCAAATTCAGCCAAAACAGTAGATAATCTAATCCTAGGTTTAAAAATACTACTTAAAGCATAAAATACATAGCAAAATACCCAAAACAACTCTCCCAATTTGAATTTCCCTCCTACCGACCCCTCCTCCCTTTGCCTTAATTGTTGGGCCCCACCCCAAGGGGGGGACGGATATGGCTGGGATGGACTAGGCTTTCGCCTGGTGTAAAAACAGTCTGGTCCAATCTAGACCAGTTGGATCAATCCCTTTTGGACCGGCAGGGCCGGTCTAACAATACTCCCACCCAAAGACCCATTTTATCCTCAAGATGAAAGGATGAGAACTGATGCTTCACTCTCTCGTTCGGCTCTCATGCGACTTCATAGTTGGGTAGGTTCTTTTATTTTATCAGCAATTTCTTGATTTGTTCTCCCTGTCGTACCCCTTTCAGCTCTAGTAGTTCTAGCACCACCTATAAATCTTATGTTAGTATCACTGGTAACTCTGAACTAGATGCATGATCTCCAATGGCTCTTCTCAACTATGACACGTGGAACATTGGGTGTATGGTAGCTATCGGGAACTTCAATCAATAAGCCACTATTCAATCTTCTCTAATATGTCATAAGGGCCAAAGTATCTCAGAGCCAGCTTCTCATTTATTCTATTAGTTATCATTCGTTATTTGTAGGGATGAAGCTTTAAGTATACCCTATCTCTTATCTCGAATTGGATGTCCCTGCTATGCTCATTTTTTTTCTTCTTCATGATATGTTGAGCCCTCAACAAGTGTCTTTTTAATTCATCCAACACTCTGTCCCTCTCCTCTAAATACTGCTCCTCTGAAGACATTGGTGTGTTACTCTTTCCAAAGTGCACCAAGTGAGGTGGGTCCCTTCCATACAATTCTTTGAAATGAGTCATCTGAGAATTTGAATGATACGAAGTATTATACCAGTATTCTGCCCATCCTAGCCCCTTGATTCACGACCGAGATGCCTTTAAAGAAAAACATCGTAGGTATGTTGTTAGATCGGTCCACTGGACCGGTCCAGCCGGTCCAGGCGGGATCGGTTCACGGGCGGAATCGCAGAACAGGCGGAGCTTCCGCCAGAACGAGCGGCCCGACCGCTCATTTAGAGCGTTTTAGGAAGGATTTTTGGGGAGTTTTGGAGAGAAATTTGAATGTAGGGACTGTTTAGGGAATTCCTTTTGATTTGTATGCATTAAATAGTTGTTTTTTCTAGGGTTTGAGTATCTTGAATTTGGCTGAAATTTGAGATCTCGTAGATTTAGGTTTTCTTTGGGCTCTAGCGGCGTCTAGAGATTTGGGAGAGATCGATCCTCCTCTCGAATTGAGGATCAATTGTATCTTTGCTATTTTCCTTGCAACTACTAGTAAAATACAAGTCTCTTCTCTGATTTTTCTGCAGTTTTTCCCTGCTTTCCTACTGTTTTTGGCTGTTTTTCTGCTGTGGACAGCAGTTTTACATTGGATCTACTTGGTTTTGGTGAGAAACACTTGGAAATCCAAGTGTTTCCTATCATATGTCTTCAGGCTCCTGTCTATCACCTCTATTTGCCGTCTGTCTAGGGGTGGTATGCATTGCTCCTCTTCAACACTGTCCCCTACAACCTGAACAACTCTCTCCAAAATTGACAGAGGAAAACCTTATCTCGGTTGGACACTATAAACTCCAGTATCCCATGTGGTCTGACCACCTCTCTAATGAATGTTGCTGCCATTGTCACTGCCGTGTAAGGATATCGTAGTGGAATGAAATGAGCCTACTTGCTATAAATCTCTCAGATCGGGATAACCCATCTATAAAATCAATGGTGACCTCCTTCTACACTCTGTCTTAAAGAGTAAGCTCCCTAGAGTTGTGGCCATGTATTTGTTCCTATGGCATATCTCACGTTTGGCCACCATCTCCTCCATATTCTCATTCATCACCTTCCAATACAACTTTGTTGTCAATCTCTTGTATGTCTTTTATACATTAGAATGACCCCCAATAGTGCTCTCATGGAATTCCTGCAGCAGGTGTGGAATATGGACTGAGGTCCGTGGCAACACAAACCTCCCCTTGTACAATAGTCTCTACCCGTCTAGGGAATAGCCAGGGTGGCTACTTTCATTCTTTAGCAGATCAGCCCTAATCATCCTTAGCTCCTCATCCTGCTTACTCTCTTCTATAATAGGCTCCCAATCTGGCATCTGTGGTATCGAAATTGTTAACTTATGGAGCTCCACTACACATTTGTACAAGGCATTTGTCGCCTTGTTCTCTAATCCTGGCCTATACTGGATCTCACAGTCATAACCCAACAACTTTGACAACTACCTCTGATGCTCCTCGGTCACTATCCTCTGCTCTAATAGGTATTTTAAGTTCCTCTATCGATGAAGTGTCAGCCTAACAAGTAAGGCCGCCAGTTCTAAATAACTAACATAATGGTCATCAACTCCCTCTCATAGACTGACTTCAGACGAGCTTTAGCTGAAGTAAGGTATGGGTATGTGATTCTGTATCAGCACTGTCCCTAATCTGTACCCTGATGCATCAGACTTTTCCACAAAAATTTGGCTAAAATTTGGTAGGGCCAGGACCAGTACTGTGGCCATGACCTGCTTTAATCTCTCAAAGGCATGGGTAGTTGCCTCTCTCCACAAGAAGTTATCCTTCTTCAGGTACTCTGTCAATGGCCACTTGGCCAGGCTATGATGTTGTATTCCCTCATAAATCTCTTGTAGTACCCAATCAGCCTTAGAAACCCCTCAGCTCCCTCAAATTCCTAGGTAGAGGCCATTTCAACATTGCCTTAATTTGGCCTGATCAGCGGCCACCCCCTCCTAAGATACTACGTGCCATAAGTACTTCATACTAGCCTGTGCAAAACAATATTTCTTTATGTTAGCTCTCAACTGATGCTCCTGTAACATCTCTAATACCACCCTCAAGTGCTTCAAATGCTCCTTATCCATCTTGTTGCACATCAGCATGCCATCAAAGAAAATCATCATAAATTTTCTGATGTATGGTTGGAGCACCTTTTTAATGAGGGATTGGAATGTAGCAGGGGTGTTAGTGAGGCCAAACGACATCGCTAAGAACTCGAGTGTCCCTCATGTGTCTCGAATGTCGTCTTCGGAACATTCTCCTCTTTTGTCTTGATCTGATAGTACTCAGACTTTATATTCATCTTTGTGAGCATCATCGCTCCACAAAGCTTGTCCAACAATTCACCGATCACAAAAATAGGAAAATTGTCTGGCACAGTCTCCTTGTTTAGGATCCTGTAATATATGCAAAATCTCCATCTCGCATCCTTCTTCTTGATTGTTTGCTCGGGAAGCGCACAAATTAATTATAATTGTTTTTTTGGGAAATTTTGATTATAGATTTTTTTTTTAAATTAATTTTGAAATTGAACACATTACTATGAACGGTATATCACCTCTAAAGATGAAAATACCATTCTTTAATGGTTTCAAATTACAAAACTGTGAATTTCATCCTAACTATCGTAGTCAAATTAAAAAAGGAAATACGAATGACCCCGAATGGTCAAACATCATTCGATTATATATTTAGCTACAATAATCTAGATGTACTATAATTAATTTCATATTCAAATGCATTTTAATAAATGATATATCTCACCAGATAAAGAAAATATCGTTTATTATCAACGATTTGAATGTGCCGATAATGATCATCTTTTAATCTTATTTTTTCCAAAATAACATTTTTCCCCTATCCTATTTGGGAGCTAAGTAGGATGTGTTTATTTTATCTGGGGTCTTAAATCTCCTACGAAGGCAAGCCTTCATAATTAATTAAATCATAGAAAGTTTTAGGCCTCCTATGAATACTCTCGATTAAAATAATAATATAAATTTTATTTGAATTTTTAAGAAGTGATATGAAGGGAATGATGTTGGAATTTCAATTGGGATTGGATTAACTTTAAGCACATATTTTGGAAGCCAAATGATGAAAGGTAGGGAGCGCTTTGAGATTCTGAAAACAATTCAGAAGCACCCTATCCTATCTTATGTTAGGCTTTAAATTTTGGAATAGAGAAAATTTTAGTTTTTGTTGATATTTTATTAAAAATTTGGGATTAAATTTTCGATTTTGGGGTCTTATGATTTTGGATCTACCTCGAAACCTAAATCTAAGTTGGGTTAATAATAGTAGACCTGAACCTAACTAATGACATACAAATCTGAGCTTACCTCGAGCTAAATTGGAGAGCCAGCTAAACCAGCTAAGTGCTTTAAAATCATGAATATGGTCTTATGAATAATGGGTAAGATTCATTATATATATATATATACACACACACACACGTACTTAAATTGAATTTATTTCAAACATTATATTAAAAGGGATTTTTATTTGAATTTATTATTTAATTCTTGCATTTAATTTAAATATTAGTGTTTTTTTATTTAATAGGTGAATTTTTAGCTATCACTTAAGTTGATTTTTTTTTTTTGTGTATATTTCATGATTTATCAGAATTAGGATTTTAAATTGTCAAATTAATAGACCTTAAAAATTTAGAACCTAATAATCTAGTGGGAGATAAATTAAGGTTATTAATCAATTCTAGCACTCCTAACGCTAACGTGACCGCCAGCATGCATATGATGGTTTCAGGATTACAAAAAAATGAATACATATGAAATGCAGAGACATGGACCTAAGGTTGGAAGAGCGCACATAATATGGCTAAAAGATCTAAGGCTCTCTAAGTTTAGAAAAACTTACCTAACTGGAGCAAATCAACGGTGGTTCCGGCCGTAACACCCCCATTTGGAAGAAATGGAGGTGACCAACCCCAATTTGGAAGAAATGGAGGTGACCAATCTTCTTAGCTTTAAAATTAGCTCTATCATTCCCTCGCAAATAACGCAAAGAGAGAGAGAGAGAGAGATGCATTAGAATTTAATGTATCCACATACATAGGTTAGCATGAATTGATATGTATTCAAATAGTTAGAGATTTATGAGAATTTAAGTGCATAGCCTTGTTGTTTCTCATCTCGATAATCTTTTTTTCTTAGATTTATGTATACTTGTCAAAATAACCATGCCAACAACTGCTTCAAAACTATTGCACATCTATATTATGAAAACATAATAACCAGATGCTCACATAACTTTGACTTTTTCATGCTATCGTATGTCAGATGAGTCTAAGGAGCGTGTACGGGAAGATAATAGAAATATAATCATGTTTACAAATATTGTATTCAATTATAATTGAATACGCATGTCAAAGAGATAGAAACATGATTTCAAGTTATTCAGCATGATTATTCATTTTCATATTGAATGCATAGAACAGATTATCAAAAATTCTCCCATAATTCATTATAAACCCAAACTTGTAACAAGTAACCACATATAAAATATTATTGACAAAAGAAAACTACTCATCATTCTCACTTGATGAATATATTCAATGTGAACCAAGTATTGAAACCCAATGCAACTTAATTTCTTTTAAGGATTCACATAAAATATAAAAATAGCCTTTAATATGAGTAGATGTGATGGGGACATTAGATCATGGAAGGTTTATCAGAGACGTGGCCACCGATTTACGGTCACGATTGAGTCATTGTATTTTTGATTTATTCTATGTATATTTCTTATTTATGTAGTCGTATTTTATTTGTTTTATTTAGTTTCCTGTTGTACCCTTTTATTAAGTGATGTCGTATGCAAGCCCGAGGGGCATTGTTGGCTTTTGTCTTTGAGTCATTTGTATGAGGCTTTATATAGCCCTCCTTGTTCTCTTTTGAGGTTAATGAAGATTTATCAAAGAAATTTCTGCACTTTTGTTTTCTTGTGGAAGTTGGAGAATCATGGAGAGAGATCCCTAGGAGAGGGAAGACTTGTGCATCACCCACCAACCTAGATAAGAGGGGTTCGTGGTTCTACTTCCTATCTTTCCTCTTTCTTTCTCAACCCCACAGCCGACACTACCCTCCCTTTCCCGGATCCCTTAAACCACCCGGCCACCCCTAATTCTTTTCCATCCACCACCAACTTCAAGCCCACCCCATTAATTCCTTTTCATCCCCACGGCAAAGCCCCACCTGCCGGCCCCTCTACCCACTTCCCTCCCTTTCCCTCTCAAAGCCTCATGCCCAAATTTAGAATTGGATAAATTTGGACAGAATTTTGAATTCAAAATAATTAATTTGAAATTCAAAATCTTTCATAATTTATCAAATATATTTTAGGAAAGCTCTTAAATTAAATCCATTTGAATTTCAAATTCAAATTGCAAATTGGATTTATTTAAAAACTTTCCTAATTCCTAAAAGCCAAATTAAGCAAGCATTAATACTTGCATTTCATCCCTCCTCCCCTCTTGATGTCGCCGGCCCCCCTTCATTAAATCCAATTGGATTTATTTCCAAACTACCCCACCCTTCCCTATTTAACTCCACTTGATTTTGAAAAGTATTTGAATTTGAAATAAATCCAATCTAGATCTCAAATCTTTCCTATTTCCTCTTAATTCTTTTTGGAAGGGTCATAATTTAAATCAATCAATCAACTCATGATGGATTGATTAAATTAAATCCATAATTCCAAATACATTGCATCTAGACACTTGCCCCCTTCTCTTACTTGGCCGAAACCCCCATGCCCCACCTCTTGATTTCTTTCTCAAATTAGAGCTTCTCCTATTGGAATTAAAATTCAAATTAATTCCTAAATCCCTCCAATTAAAAATCTGAAATTTATCTCAGATTTTTCACTTGTTCTTCCCTATTTAACCTACTACTCCCCAACCCTCCTCCCTTGGCCTGCCACACCTTGTCATCCCACTTCAAGTTGGAGAAAAACTTCTTTCTCTTCAACAAAGTTCAAGACTTCTTTCTCTTATGACGAACACGGTTTTGTGCACATTCTCCATTCAACCTTCTTCGACGTCAACCCGAGGGATCGTCCACACGGTAGAAGACTACATAGAGCGCATCTTGGATACCTTGGTGGAAGCAATCGAAGAGCAATTGGAGATCGTCGAGTGGAGGATTGCAACCGATCCTTGACGAAGGTTTTCTAATCACTACTTTTCTTGTATTTTCTAAGTCTAATTTTTTCTTTGTGATATTGATTGTAATCTCGAAGGTCGCATCTGTCTACTTCTGCCAAGCTTAGTAAACGTAGAGATTTGAGTGCATTCATTAGCTTCCTAATCTCATTGTTAGACTAGAGACTTTTGTCGTTGAAAACTACTACGTTTGCATGATGTTATTTTCCTACATTATTTTGATGGTTTAAAATCTCTTTATGTGCAATTTAACCTAAACAACACTGACTGCCCTTACGTTTTGATTCTTCGTTTTATCTGCTAATTGGCATATTTGTTATTTCTCTAATCAATAAGTTGTGCAAACTCTTCATAAATTCATTACAAGCATTGTAGTCCTACATCAATATGTCTCTTATGATGCCAACATTCGGGAGAAAGAATAGTGGTTGAAGCTCAAAACAGTGGCAAACATACATCCAACAACCCATTCAAACTATCATATGAATAACTTCAGCGCACAATTTATCTTCAATTTTGGAATTATTCTCCACTGTTTAAAGAACAACATCTAGATATCAAAATAAAAGAAATAGAGTAATAACAATATATTCCTTTATTCCCATAAGAAATCTATTTCAAACCATTTTTATGAAAACTCTGATTCAAAATATTTCCACAAGAAAATTTGATTTGAAATATTCCCACAAGAAATCTGATTAAAACACTCCCATAAGGAATTTTGCTTCAAGAGTAATAGTTACTGATTTCAACAGTAAGAAAATTCTATTCCATTTCTTTTCTAAACAATAACACCAATCCTCATCACTTCTTTTGCCATCAAGATGATCAAAAGAAAGGGAAAGAAACATAGCCTATTAAAATAAATAAAACTGAAGAATGCAGCCATCAAACCTAATGAATCTAGATTATTTGTGTTGAGAAATTAAAAAAAAAAAAACTTATTTGAATAAAGAAAAAATGATATACATGTATTTGTAAATTCCAATAGATTTTTTCTATCACAAGCATAACTCATAGCTAAGGGATTCAATCCATAGAAAACTCATATTAAGAGAAAGAAATATGAACTGCCTTTGCCTTAAGATAAAAGAGAAATGAAATCCCACTTTTCATTTTTCCCTTTTTTTTTAAAGCATAGATTTCTTTCATTCTTCAAAGAAATAATGGAGAGAAGGAGATTGCTAGATAGAAAGTAAAGAAAGGAAGAAGAAGACGATTTAGAAGAAGGAGAAGAGTATATCTCGCTTTCTCCCCCTCCAAATCGCACGAACAAGCCCGTTGCACTCCGCCTCTCTCGCTCTCTGGTTCGGCTGAACAAACAAGCAGATAAGAGTCGAATGGGAGAGTTTTTCTAATCAACCCTCTTTCTGTCCTAATGTTATTTCAAATAATTACCATCATGCCTTTGATTTAATTTCAAAGTAATGGGCTAATGGATGAGATTATTTGCTTGTTTTGAAGAAACTTTGAGGCTGAATTTAAGACAAAATCTGAATGAAATAGTCACAAATTTTTTTTTTTTTTTTGAAGATTTGTATTCAGATTCATTTGGTTAAATCAATTCGAGTTAATTGGCGTTGATTCAATTTAGATTGATTTGATTCGCATTAAATTGAGTTGATTGAAGCTAACGAGCTTCAAATCGTTTTTTATTCGAGCTAATTGACATCAATCTGATTTAAATTGGGTCAAGTCATATTAAACTGAGTCGATTGAAATTGACGAGCATCATATCGCATCTGATTCGAGTCGAATTGGCTCGATTTTGCTCGTTTAAATATGTTTAATTAATAATCAAATTAATTTTTTTTGGAAATTTTGTGCTCTAGTCGCATCAAATTGACTCGACGAGGCTCAAATGAATTTATTTGATTATTAATTGCATCGATTTGGGCGTGTTTCGACTCAATTTAATAATCGGTGATGACATCGAGGTCAAATAGGCCTCAAATTGAGTCGAATTAGATTTGACGTCGTCGAATTAATTTTATGTGATCAAATAGACTTTGATTAACTCGAATATGGTTCAATTTGAATTTAATAGTGATCAACGAGGTAATTTAAGTTTGCCAAATTCGAGGTCAACATTTGCTAGTAAGATTGGGCTAGAAAAAGGACTCGTGCTCGGTCTGATTATGCCTTCCTCCAACATTTTCCGGATCAGCTTCTTAATTTCATCATTCTGAATCTGAGAGTATCGGTAAGGCTTGACGCTTATTGGTGATACCCCCTCCTCTCCTTCAAAGTGATAGCGTGCTCCTACTCCGTCTGTGGTGGCAATCCCTATAGTGGCTGAAAAACCTCACTGAAATGCTGGGTAAGCGGCTGTACGAAGGAGAATGTCTCCCCCTTCCTTCAATCTGCTCCCCTCTAAGCTATGCTGCTCCACCAGAAAATCCTCCTCCCATCTCCTATAGGGTTCTCACCATGATTTTGAGAGACACCATGGATTCGAATAACCCTGCATCTCCCCTGATCACCACCCTTCTTTCCAGTGCTCCCCAATTGACCTTGGTATCCCTGTAGATCTGTAGCCATTTCATCTCTAGGATGACATTCGTGCTCCCTAGCTCCAATGGAAGAAAGTCTTCCCTCACTGGAACCCCCTGTATGGTCAGAATCACTCCCCTACACACTCTTCTTCACGTCTCCACCTTTTAAGTGCCCATCATCACTCCATAGCATCATGTATCCACCAATTTAACCCTCAATTGGTCAACAATCTGTTTATAAATGAAGTTATGGGTAGCCCCACTGTCTATCAACACCACAACCTCTCCCTGTTAGCTTTTCCTCTTCACCTTCATGGTGGGATTTGGAGTGAATCCTAGCACTGAGTTCAAGGAGACCTCCTCTACGTCTAGATGTAGATCTTTCTCCTTTACCAATGACTCCCTTTTCCGTCTCTCCTCAACTTCCTCATCATTACAGACGGTGAGAACCTGAAGAGTTAGGTCCTTACACCTATGCCCCGGAGTATGCCTCTCATCATATCTGAAGCACAATCCTTTTGTCCTCTTCTCCGGAGCTCCCTCTCGGTGAGCTTCTTGAAGCTTCTCTCTCCTATAGGCTTCTCCTTTGAGATCTCCAGAGGAACACCCAGTGGTGGCCCCTTGGGTGTCAAAAATGTGGTGGTCATACTGACGAGCATCCTGAACTGCTGCCTCTGGAATCCCTCTCCAAATGCTTATGGTCCTCCACTAGTTGTGATATCTCCATAGCCTCTCTCAAATCATAAGGCCTCGTTACTCTAGCTGTTGCCCTAATTTCTAGTTTAAGTCCTTTCTTATAATTATCCTCTAATACAGTCTCAGCCAGCCGGTCCAGTTCGCTAGCCATATACTCAAACTTCTCCGGGTACTCTACCACTGATCATTCTTATGTCAAAGCGAAAAATTGCTCTTCCCTTCCTAGTTCGAAAACGTTCTAGCAAGCAATCCTTGAACTCTCTCCAACTCTGTATTGGTCGCCTCATATCTCTCAATTGGTACCATGTCAATGCTTTCCCCTCCAAACACAGGTCAGCTGTCGTCAATCTATTCTCCTTCGTCAACCCATTGACGGTGAAATACCTCTTCACCTTGTAGATTCGCCAATGTGCATCCTCTTCCTCAAAAAGAGGCATCTTCAGCTTCCTTACCCTCAAATCTCCTCTGTTTCCCCTAGGTGGTCGTCCATAATTTTTCATTCCCCAAGTGGGTGGTCCTCCTTAAATATCCCAAGCATCCCTTCCACGGCCGTATCCAAACCTATCTTCAAGTTTCCTCCTCCTTTCAAAGTCAGCACCTCTCCGATCATGATTAGCTCATCTCCTTTCAAAATTTGCGCCCCTTTGCTCATACCCAACATGGTCATGCCTCTCCCCATCCCTTATACCTATCCCATCCCTATGAATAGGCTCTTGAGGAGGTCTTCTTTCTGTTCACTCTAAGATCTCCACATCGTGATCATCCCTCTGATTGCCAAAATTTGTATTTCCTCCTGCCTTCACTCTTGCCATCGATGCCGACATTTGGTTGTGAAAATCCAACACCTTCTTCACCATCTCTTCTAGGTTGGAGAACTTATTCTCCATGGAGAAAATTCTGTCCTCCACTGTTGCTTTGATTTGACTCATCTCTCATCCAAGGCATCAACCTTCTTGGCTGCCATAGATATCTGAATCTTGGCCAAATAGCAAAAAACAATAATTCTGGCTTTAAACAGCAAAAATCTGCACTTTAGAGGGGGAAACTCCGTAGATATTGACAAGGAAAGGCCTCAATTTAGCTCAGGATACTGCTCTAATACCAATTTGAAAGGAAGTGCTTATAGAATCACACAAACCATGAGAAGATCAAAGACGGATAAAAAATATAAAACTTTGTAATTGATGTAATAGGGAAGAAAACAACTAGATATAATGATTTAACAATACTACTTAAAACATACAATACTCAACAAAATTATCCAAAAAAAACCCTCCCACTGCCTTCTCCCTTTACCTTTGGGGGGGGGGAGAGGGTGGCGGGGGGTGGACTAGGCTTCCGCCTGGTGTAAAAACAGCTAATAAATTGATAAATAAGTGATATTATATATAAATACATTATTTGACATGAAATACTATGTTTATATATAGAATAAGTCCAAAAAATTATTATATTTTTACATTATCCGGTTTTCTACAAATCCAATTTTTTATTCTGAGCAAACTAATTTGAGGATTGGATCAGTCCAACTGGATCCAATGATATTCTCACACCCATGATATTAGTTTTGAATGCTGGAAGTTGAGTTATCCCTCCTTGACCTCCATGTTTACTTTGTGTAAAGCCACTGAATCTTATTTATTTGACACGCAATTTTCAGATGCGATGGGCACAGAGAGCACAGAAAGGATTCGAGATTGCAAAGAAGACTAAGCACTGGTTCTTGGGAAGGCCTGGTATGGTACTCGCCATTGTCATGTTAATCCTAGCCTTCATTCTCCACCAACTGGGCTACATTGGTCGCTAAAATAGAGTGAGTTGACCTATAATGAAGATAAATTTAGTTCATTTATAATGGTTTTCTAAACTATGAAAGAAAACTTAATAGCTCTAAGTGACAAATTATCTTCATATATGTTTATAAACCGGTGAAACGTTTAACACATCATGGTAATCTGCCCTTTTGAATATAATGTCAGTTAACGGCTACAGTCATTTGCTTCGTAGGTCGGTGAGGTTGTACTCAAAAGCATTCTTTTTATTAACAAATTGTGTTGTATAATTGATGCGGACATCCAACAGTCCATGCCTATCCGCGGAAGAGCTGAAGATCGACGGCCGAGATCCCTTCATTTTATCTTATTTTATTAATTGTAATTCTTATTTAATTATGCATTTTTCTTTTTGCCCTTACTTAAGGGATTTGTTTTATGTAAGCCCAAGGGGCAAAATTGTCTTTTAGTTTCTTTTAAGGCCTATATATAGAGGCATTTGCTCTTGTATTAGGAGGAGGGATTAATAAAAAAAAATTGTGTTTTGCACTTGTGTTCTTTGGGAAGAACTTTAGTGAAATTCCTATGGGAGGGAGTCGGAGTTTCCACCAGCCGCAGGATGGGTCCGGGCTCGTGGCGTAAAGTCCCTTGGAGAAGGGCAACGTAGTACCCGTCAGCCGCAGGATGTGTCCGGGCTCGCGGTTGTATCTTTTATATTTTGTTTAATTGTTTGGTTCCGTCTTATTACTCATAGTCGTTATCTTCATCCTCTTCCTACTTCCACCAAACCGGACTTAGCTCCACCACCTTTCACGGCCAAGCCATAAGCCGTCGGCCATCCCCTTGGTTTCCTCCCCTCTCCACTTGCCATCAAGTTTTTCCTAAATTAGCTTTCATAATTTAGGTAACTACTAATGATCAAATTCAAATTTATTTACATTTGAATAGTTGCCTAATTTCTAAACCCTATTTTAGGAAACTTACTAATTCATAGTCTATTTAAATTTTGAATTAAATTGGGATGAAATCTTTTCATGCCAAATTTAGTTTATTAATTTAAGTTGGCATTGAATGCCTCATTAATTCATTCCATCCCTTTCCCTCTCTAAGCCTCATGCTCAATTTAGAATTGGATAAATTTTGGACAGAATTTTGAATTTTAAATACTTAATTTGAAATTCAAAATCTTTCCTAATTTACCAAATCTATTTTAGGAATGCTCTTAAATTAAATCTATTTGAAATTCAAATTCAAATTAGATTTATTTAGTCACTTTCCTAATTTCTAAAGGCCTTAATTAAAAATCCAAATCATCTCCCCAATCTCCTCCCTCATCATTATGCCGCTGGTCCCCCCCTTTATAATAAATACAATGATTTATTTCCTAAGCCCTATGTGCCTTGGAAAGAATTCAAAATCCTTTCCCTAAAACCTGGCTGAAATTCTTCTCTGGCCTGCACCGTTCAAATCTTGCCAAAATCAGGGGACTTAAATCCTTTCTCTAATTTCCTTTGCTGGCTGAAATTCCTCAGGCTTTGCCGTGGGATTTTTCTTTCATTACAGCTCTCCAAACTCCACTTGATAGTGTTTCCCCTCCTTCCCCCAACTGCAGCTTGAATTTCCAGCCCCTGTCCTTGCATCCCCACCCTACGGAAGCCTCAAAACTTGCTGTTTGATTAGTGAAACCTGCTGAGAACAGCAAGGGAACTCTCAATCCCTTACACCACTTCCTTTCCTCCAATTGATCACGTAAGCTTGATATTTTTTTTAAGTGGGATTGCTGCCCAGAAATCCTAAAAGTTGGAGAACTGATGTCCAAGATTTCTAAAGCTGATTTTGGGAAGAAAATCTGAGAATTTCCAAATTCTTTCTTCTCCCTAGCAAAGCCACCTCCCCGTTCTACATCAGTTTGGTATCAGAGCATGGTTGCTCACCCGGGAACGCGAACTCGACGGAGTCGAGTCTTTTCCACCCCGGGAGAATGATGCGGACATCCAACAGTCCATGCCTATCCGCGGAAGAGCTGAAGATCGACGGCCGAGATCCCTTCATTTTATCTTATTTTATTAATTGTAATTCTTATTTAATTATGCATTTTTCTTTTTGCCCTTACTTAAGGGATTTGTTTTATGTAAGCCCAAGGGGCAAAATTGTCTTTTAGTTTCTTTTAAGGCCTATATATAGAGGCATTTGCTCTTGTATTAGGAGGAGGGATTAATAAAAAAAAATTGTGTTTTGCACTTGTGTTCTTTGGGAAGAACTTTAGTGAAATTCCTATGGGAGGGAGTCGGAGTTTCCACCAGCCGCAGGATGGGTCCGGGCTCGTGGCGTAAAGTCCCTTGGAGAAGGGCAACGTAGTACCCATCAGCCGCAGGATGTGTCCGGGCTCGCGGTTGTATCTTTTATATTTTGTTTAATTGTTTGGTTCCGTCTTATTACTCATAGTCGTTATCTTCATCCTCTTCCTACTTCCACCAAACCGGACTTAGCTCCACCACCTTTCACGGCCAAGCCATAAGCCGTCGGCCATCCCCTTGGTTTCCTCCCCTCTCCACTTGCCATCAAGTTTTTCCTAAATTAGCTTTCATAATTTAGGTAACTACTAATGATCAAATTCAAATTTATTTACATTTGAATAGTTGCCTAATTTCTAAACCCTATTTTAGGAAACTTACTAATTCATAGTCTATTTAAATTTTGAATTAAATTGGGATGAAATCTTTTCATGCCAAATTTAGTTTATTAATTTAAGTTGGCATTGAATGCCTCATTAATTCATTCCATCCCTTTCCCTCTCTAAGCCTCATGCTCAATTTAGAATTGGATAAATTTTGGACAGAATTTTGAATTTTAAATACTTAATTTGAAATTCAAAATCTTTCCTAATTTACCAAATCTATTTTAGGAATGCTCTTAAATTAAATCTATTTGAAATTCAAATTCAAATTAGATTTATTTAGTCACTTTCCTAATTTCTAAAGGCCTTAATTAAAAATCCAAATCATCTCCCCAATCTCCTCCCTCATCATTATGCCGCTGGTCCCCCCCTTTATAATAAATACAATGATTTATTTCCTAAGCCCTATGTGCCTTGGAAAGAATTCAAAATCCTTTCCCTAAAACCTGGCTGAAATTCTTCTCTGGCCTGCACCGTTCAAATCTTGCCAAAATCAGGGGACTTAAATCCTTTCTCTAATTTCCTTTGCTGGCTGAAATTCCTCAGGCTTTGCCGTGGGATTTTTCTTTCATTACAGCTCTCCAAACTCCACTTGATAGTGTTTCCCCTCCTTCCCCCAACTGCAGCTTGAATTTCCAGCCCCTGTCCTTGCATCCCCACCCTACGGAAGCCTCAAAACTTGCTGTTTGATTAGTGAAACCTGCTGAGAACAGCAAGGGAACTCTCAATCCCTTACACCACTTCCTTTCCTCCAATTGATCACGTAAGCTTGATATTTTTTTTAAGTGGGATTGCTGCCCAGAAATCCTAAAAGTTGGAGAACTGATGTCCAAGATTTCTAAAGCTGATTTTGGGAAGAAAATCTGAGAATTTCCAAATTCTTTCTTCTCCCTAGCAAAGCCACCTCCCCGTTCTACATCAATAATGTGATACGAAATAAAATCATTGTTCTCATCGTACAGATGGGTAACTTATTTTGCAACTTTGATTTAGTTAGTGCAGTCTGTTGTATGTTCTTTGTATAAATTTAATTTCAAAATAATTTTGTAATTATATATTAAAAATCTGTTAATTCTATTAAAAGTTAAATTTGAAAGACATTATAGAGAAAGGAAACAGCAGCAGGGTTTTTTGGTTGGTTTACGGTTTAGTGATATTCAGTCGTATGTGTCATAATTTTGTTAAATTTTTTTGGAATAGAAAATAATTTTTTAAGTAAAATTGTAATTTTGTTTATTAGTTAGAATTCTTTTTTGACATATCAAAATAATATAAGAATATTTTTTTTAACAATGTAAGAGTATAGTTTATAAAATATGTTATTATATTTTTGGAAGTTAAAATGTATGTATTTTTTGTACTTAAGAAAGGTATTAAAAATGATTTTTTTTTTTTAATGATTTATAGGTATGAATTTCAGATGACTATATAATCTGAATTTCTTAAACAAGATATATGATACATCCAAAGTACTGGACTAAAGAGAAAATATTGCTGCCGAATGTGACCAACTTTATATTGTTGAAGCACAATGCACAACCTAATTTGGTGAATATTGTTATTAAATGCAAGAATGTTATAATCTTTTATCTCATTTATGTGAATGACTTACGTTTGGCAAAGCAAATGTGCACATCATCTGTTATTTGGGGGAAAAAACATTTTGAGATTTTGCAGCTTACACTGATTTCAGGATTTCAACACTTTTTTCATCCTTGTTAGAGATAAATTTCTCCTGTTTGCCTTGGGCATTATACTCTTTGCTTTAAAGGTCAATATGATGGACTGCTCGTCTATATGAATAATTTCATTACATAGCTTGGTGGCTGGAAATTAAGTTTTCTTTATTTCATTGGTTGATTACAATTTATCAAAATCACCATATAGAACTACTTGCTCTGGTGATTTAGATTTGTGATGCTTTATCAAAAAGAACTCCTCTATGATCTCAAATTCTTACATCACAATAGTAAGGAGAATAAATTGCAAACTTAAACCTAGTCCAAGACCACTCTTCCAAATTAGAAGGGTGGTTTGGGCCTTTACTCTCTTCAAACCATGAGCTTCATTTGCAATGCTAAAATGATTGGTAGTTTTATAATTTGCACTCACTCTTTGCCAATTGAAATGACTTGGTTAGAAAATTTTAGAAATGATCTTTCTTTATTAGATTTAGATGAGAATTTGATTTTTAATAGAACACAATGGAGAGAAATGATTCATGTAACCGACTCGACAGTGGGATAAAGGTTTGTTGTTGTTGTTGTTGTACTCTCTTTGCCAATTAATTTTTCATCTTTTATGGATCTATTTGGGTTCTTGTCAGCAAAGCTGCTTCTTTTTAGAAACCTCTTCATTATGTTAATAGCAAAATTAGAAATGGGATGTATTTTTATGTTGCCAAGAATTGCTAACTTTCACAATTCTAGAATCCTTGGAAACATGAAAAGTCTAATGGATTTAATAGGTTCGAATGCTTTGGCTTTAGCTTTCTTCAGCGAACTTCTTCTCCGATGGAGTCGGTCTGTGTTCTTGCTATTCAAAATGTGCCCATTTCAACATCCCACCATTGCCAAGATGGCTTGACTTTAGTCATTTTTCTTCTAAGAAAGCTTATCTTAAACTTCTTGGGCATATTTCTAACACAAGTTGGCATAAACTTTTATGGTTCAAAGGAAATGGCATCATGTTTGCTATCTTTTATTGAAAATTTTGGCTTGATTGGTTAACTACTAAAGATATTTGGGTTATTAAAGGGATGGAGGTAGAAACTAGATGTGCTCTCTGCTCTACTCACAAGAAATCACATACACATTTATTTTCTGAACGTTCTATTGCAATTTTGATTCTTCACAACAGTATTTCTAGAGGCTCCATTTTCCACTTGAATGTTCTTTTATTCAGGAGCTTCATTATCTGCTAGCAGTACAAATTATTGCTTACTATATTTGAATTGAGAGGAATATGTACATATATTTTTTTCAGAATGTCCATTCCTCTTTAGCCAAAAATCTCTAAGAATATTAAGGTTTTTGTCAACTATAAAAGTAGAGAATGGTCATATAAGGTTGATGTTCCTTCTGAAATCAAGACTTGGTTGGATTTGGATCATTTGATTATTCAGGATGTTACTGCGCCATTGCACCTTTATTGATATGGCCCTACTTGTTGTGAGTTGGGAGAAATTATTCTGTGCGGAGTCTGGATGGGAAGAATTGTTCGGACATGTGAGTGTACACACTGTGTATAAATTTGTACACAGTATGTATCAAATTTTTGTACATAGTGTGTCTGGACTCCACAGAATAATTTCTCGTGAGTTGGATGGCCTGCATGTAGTTTTTCATGTTGTTGGGCCAAGTCCTTATGCTTTGCAGTGGCTACAGTTTTTAGTTTACTATTTTGAAGTTTAATACCTATAGGCCATTTTGCATTGTGGACAATTCTTATGTGCTTGTATTGGGTTTTTCTTTTGCATTATCTTGCTAGTTTGCCTTTGTTTTAGTCTGCTATGGATAGAGCCTATGATGTATTCTTCCCCATTCTCTTAACTATATTTTGGTTTCTTTTGGAGTACTTCTACTTGGTTTATTTTTAGACTTTGTTTCGGTCGGTTTTCCTACTTCTTAAATCAGCTTTTCAATACAAAACTTCTAATTTTTGTGCTAGAAAATTGCTTTAAGAAATAGTAAGAAAGTCGTCCCAAACAAAATCTTAATTAGCTTCTTTAGTTATGATGACCTTTTCTTGTTACACCATGAGCTCATTGTATATATTACTTGCAACTTCTTTTTGAATGATATTGGTTGGGCATGACCCTAAACTTTCTATAAAAAAACAAAGCTATATCTTATTGTGATCCATTTGGATATGGCTTTGGACCTTTGGTTCGACGTCGCCAATTGAATGATTCAAATTCTAATGGAAGTATTTAACCACTTCTCAAATCTTATTGGTATATTACTATGATGATAGTACATTTTTCTTGCTCCAATTGGAAATATAAGAGGCAACAAGCCTATGTCTCGGTCACTACTTATATATATATATATATATATATATTTCGAAGATTTATATATATAACACTCAAAAGTTGCTCAGCTATGTATTTAACATTTAATTTTTACTCTTTATAAAATACAAAACTTTGCTTTAATTTTTTTGATAGACAACCATCAATGATAATGGCAGGGCCATTAGGTCATGTTGAGCTTGGAACCATTGTGAACAAATGAAAAAGGGTTAGGAAGTAACAACAAAGAAGTGTCGACTTGGCGCGAGAAAGTTATGATAGAATCTCAAGAGGAAGGGTTGGTAAGTGATCTTACTAAAAAGGGTCGTTATAAGATGAGGCTAGGGAAGGAGTTTGTTGGGATTGGTGACATGTGAGGTGGTGAATGGTGATGGTGCTGGCAACGGCGATGTATAAATAGAATGGAGAAGGCGAGGAGAGTGATATTTTTTTTTATGTTATTTAAATATTTAGGTGTTATGTGACTAAATATTAAGCTTAGATATTAAATATGTAAATAGGTGATTTTTAAGTGATATGTTGATAAATAACAAGTTCAATGAGGTATGATGGAGAAGAGGGGTGTGCAATAAGATCTCATTGGTAAAAGGAATCAACAAAACCAATGGTTCATAAAGGAGATAGGGGTATGTGATGGAAGGTTGCTTGGGGAAGGCATCTCAAGCTCGAACAGAACTAATATTGTGTGAAGGAGAAGATGATTCATATCAAGTGCGGCAATAATGTTCAAAACTGATTCAAAAAACAAGTTTCAAATAAAATCATATGTTTGAATCGCTTAGAAGCTTCGTTTGGGATGGCTTTCTTAATGTTTTAAGAAGCAGTAAGAAAGTCGTCCCAAACAAAGCCTAATTTAAAGAATGAAATAGAGTTCAAATGGATATTTAGGCTTCGTTTGGGATGACTTTCTTATTGCTTCTTAAAGCAGTTTTTTAGTACAAAATTAATTTTTTTATATTAGAAAGCTGATTGAAAAAGCGGTAAGAAAGCCGCCCCAAACGAAGCCATAAACCAAAGTTCGAACCATGGTTTGAACAAAAAGTTTGAATTTGAGTTTGAACTAGTTCAAATTAATTTAGAATGAGTTGTCTTCAATAAATAGTCCATGGATACAAGTTATATCATACTTCATTGAGTATAATATCATCCAAATAATTTTTAAGAATATACATTAATTGCATGTATTATGAGATAGATATAATCAATTTTCCTATACTAAAGTGAGGACCCAGCTTTAATTACTCTTTTAAAAAAGCTCCTATTAACAACTATGTTGCATATATTGAATTACTATATACTATATTGATTTAGATAAAACTTACAACAGATTTAAAAAAAAAAACTGTTAATAAATGATTTGATAAAAAAATTAATAAACAAAAAGCTATTTTATATTAAAAATAATACCATTAAAAATATAAAATAAAATTGAAAGCAAGCCTCCCTAAACAAAAGGCTTAAGGGGCTGTTTGGGTGCCTGAAAAGAAAATACATTGTAAAGTAAATGCAATGTAAAATAAATGTAGTGCATTCTGAATACTTAGTAGTTGGCCAATCCCACGCTATCTGAAATCTCCTTCCGCTGAGAAAGGACATGAGATCAGCTGCATCCAATGCAGAACAGTACACAGCAATAACAAAATTAAGACATCAGGGAGATTCTCTTGAATGATCATTGATATGGGGTGTAAGTGAGTCGAGCTCACTCGTGAGCCGGATCACGCTTCACTTGACTTGATAAATAGCTCAAGAGTATAATTTAATAAAAACATATAGTTTTTTTAATTATATTAAGTTATTCTTAATTTTTTTTTCTATTTTTCACAGTTTTTTAATCATTTTATTATAACAATTGCTCGAATTATAATTGTTTTCTCATTCATGCTAAACGAGCAGGCATGTGAGTCGGCTCGAACTCGTAAAATAAAGCTCGAGCTCAAGGTCCAATTTGATTAATTAATCAAGCTAAAGTTCAAACTCAAGTCAGGGTGACTCGAGTTCAGCTCACACTAGTTTACAACCCATCTTTGACTATAATAATGATTGTTTCGTGTTTTCACCAACTCAGCTAATATCTTGTTCGCTAGAAAGGATATTATAAATTCTGCTAGCTATGTAGCTCACTTTGGTTTGTTAGATGAGAGCTTTGATTATCAACCAAGAGGTTTCTTATTTTAATCTCGCGTATGTGATGTGTGAGTTTGTCTTAATTGGTCTAAATATTTAAAAAAATGTTAGGACCATTTTATTTTCATTAAATTAAATATTAAAAATCACATTTATGTATATATATATCATTTGTTCAAAAAATTAAATTATTTATTTATTTTAAAATTTAATAAATAAAACGAAAATTTTGGGCTTTACTTTTAATGTATCATGCTTTTATGTGGGGATATGCTCATATATTTACATACAATGCCCTTGGCATAAAAAAAACGTGTGGTTTGACTGGTCAATGAGATTGGTCTAACGGCTAACGAGAATTTATTTACAAATTTAAAATTTGAGAAATATTATATTATTATTTCCATTCACTTAAATTAAATATAAAAAAGTGATATTAATTCAAAAAAATTAACAAAATAATGAGATTAAAATGTGAACGGAAGTTTTTCCATGCCTTCTTCCCCCAAATTCCTCAGCTGTTCCACTCCTTCCTCTGTTAAATTCTGCTTCTCTAAAGAATCGATAGAGAAAGAGAGAGACATGGAGAGCTCCGGACGCGCTGGAGTAATGGCGGTGGTGGTTGTCTCAAGCAGCGTGGTTCTCGTCGCCTTCCAAATCCACAAACGCCTCGTTTCCGATTTAATGAAGAAAGTTCAATTGGAGCCCAGTGAGGACTCGTCTCTCTCTCTAGGATTTTGTGTCTTCCTCCTCGTTTTGTCACTCTGATTTTATGGAGAAAGTTGAATTGGAGCCCTGTGAGGACTCAACTCTTTCTTTCCCCCTCTCTCTCTCTAGGATTTTGTCTCTAGCTCTCGTCGCCCTCCAAAATCTACAAACGTCTCGTTTCTGATTTCATGAAGAAATTCAAACTGGAATCCTGTAAGGACCCATCTCTATCTCTCTAGAACTTTGTGTCTTCCTGCTCTGTTTGTTTCTCTGATTTCATGAAGAAAGTAGAAAGTGGAATTGGAGATTTGGAGCCCTCTCTCTCTCTCTCTCTCTCTCTCTCTCTCTCTCTCTCTCTCTCTCTCTCTCTCTCTCTCTCTCGGATTTTGTCTTCGTGCTCTGTTTGTTTCTCTTATGTCTATCACAATCCTATTTTATTTCCTCCTCCTAGCCCTTCCTCTTTCTTCCATTCTTTCAATGGACTTTATATGAGGTGTTCGACTTCACTGGAGCAAACTAACCTTCTCTCTCTTGGATTTTGAATTCTTATAGGAAAAAAAGTTCTGCAGTTGTTCATTTTTATTTCAAAATCTTGATTACTTTTCTTATTTGTTGTACTCATCCAACAGTTTAATCGGGATATCCTCAGCCAAATTTGAATCTCAAACCCATTCCATTGTATTCATCTCAATATAAATTTTCTTCAGAAATTGTTGTTCGTTGAGAAATCTAAGTCCTTTGATTCTGTCGCGGCGCCTGAGCCCATCGTTAGCGTGCCGACCAGTAGTAGGGGCTTCAGCCCCCAGGGGCATGTGATATGAGATGCATTCGTGTCGGTCATCTAGATCACTGGTATGGAGGCCCTGAAATACAGTTCTGAATGGACGATGGGTTGAATCTTTAAAGACGACTTAAATTTGCGATGAGGCATTGTACTTGGTAAAGTGGCATTTGCTGTCACAATCCATTGAGATCCTGCCCTATTTCGCAGCAGATTCGTCCAAAAAAAAAAAAAAAAACTCCTTTGATTATGCTCCCTTCTTCCTTTACGTGTGTCTTCCTTTCTCAGACCATTTTCACTCAAGAAAATATTCAGTTTCGTAGTAAGCAAGTTTGATTTCGCCTTAACGGTCAAATTTGGCTTTTTGTTTAAAATTCTAGCCGTTATTAGAGAAATTTCGTCTCATTGTTCTCCATTGCTCTGTTCTTAATCTATTTTTTCTTCTTCTTAATTTCTCATTTTCTTGAATTGGTAGGTGGAGTAAATGACAGCAAACCGAAGAAGAAAGTGAGGATCGCCGCGGGCGTCGTCGATCCGTCCACTGACAACAAGGAGTACCGGAAGAGAGGATCTGGCCGTCAAACGAACCATGAATGGAGGATATCTCATTGATCACAAATAGCTTTTAAATTTGAAATTTTGTGTGTTAATATCTGAAGTATGCTTTAAGAGTAGAGATGCATAAGTGATTAGTACCATAGAAATCTCAAAATAAATCTAAAAATTTTTTTGATCACTTTTTGTTCAATACATTCTGACACATTTTTTAGTATTTAACTTAAGTAAGATTTAGGTTGGCCTATAAATTCAAATTTAATACACACACCCAATTTACTTTGGGTAAGTGTGGGCTCGGGTGTGTGGCTCGTTGGTAGACGTAAACATTTTCCTCCGGCGAGCCTGCATTCGAAGTTCCTAATGTTCCCCGAAAAACTTTCTGTGTCTTTGTCTTATAGGTGCTAATGGATCATTTTTAGAAATAAACTTTAATCATCAAATGATTTACCATTTTAGTAGGGGTGTTAAATTTTGACATGACCTAAAATCTGACCTGAACCTGACTTGGAACAATCCGGATTCAGGTTGACCCTGTTAGCAAACGGATCGGATTCGGGTTCGAATATTTGACCATATTTGAGTTTCAGGGCGGGTTCGGGTTGACCAGGAAACTTGGAAATGACCCAGAAATGGTTCTGCCCAAGTATGCTGCCCGCCCTGCTCACGAAATGACATGTTGCTTGACATGTCGAGTCGCACTCACTCAGTCACATCACGCATCTCTTCGCCTCCTTCGAGGTCATCATCGCTCTTCATAAGTCATGTAGCTGAGGCGCCACTACAGTCGATCGTCCCTAGTCCATCGGTTCATCTGATGCGTCCAACACTCCGTCAATCGCAACATCACATCTCGATTCGAGCTTGTCGGCGTCACTGACCTCGCACAGCCTCTCATCTAAGTTTGTCTTGACCATCCACTGACTGCTGGCCTGCCATTCACGTTCTTCTTCGGCGGCCAGAGTTCGGCCTGCCAACAACCATTCGCACTCTTCTTCTTCCAGTTCCGCCTTCGTATCGGGTCGGGTTGACGCAAACCCGAGCCGGGTCGGGTTCAGATTTGGAAAACTGACTCAAAACCTAAATCGGGTTGGGTCAGAAACAACCAGGTCAAAGTTGAATTTGACCCGAACACGACCCGTTGACATGAATTGACTCCAATGATAAAAGTGCCTTCATTTATGATGGAAATTCCTCTCTATGTACTTCATGTTCTTTTGAACTTTCACCTTCTTATAAAGGGAAAAAATCTGATTTAAAAAACAGGAAAAAAGTTATCTCAAATGAAATCTTAATCATTTGCTGAAGATTTTTTAGTTTATGAAATGCTAGTAAAATCATAGAGCTTCTCAATCTAGATCATCCTTCTCTTTCAATTTTCTCTATTTTTTAGCTATTCTTTTTTGTAAGATTTTAATATTATCTACATAAATTATACTAAATGATTCATTATTATTATTATTTTTATTTCTTATTTTATCATTAATAATTATTTAAATCATAATGATTTTTTCACTTTTATAATAAACGAGCTGGTTCAAACTCGTAGAATAAAACTCGAGCTCGAGCTCGAACTTAACTAACTAATCAAGCTCAAGCTTAAGCCAATGATGACTCAATTTTGACTCGACTCATTTGCACTCCTATAGCATAACTTGGACTTCATTCCTCAAAGCCTACTATTTTTCCTTATTTCTTTCTTGTTTTCATCCTTAAATATTTTATTTTTTTATCTTTTACATTTTGAATTTCACTACTTATTTCATATATTTTTTAATATATGTAATTGCTATGCAATAATTTTGTTCAATATAGTGTTTTTGAAGACGGTGAAATGATTCAACTGGTATTTGAATGAATTGCAAAGCTTGATCTGTCATGTAATTTGAAGACGGTGAAGTTACAATAAAAGAAAGAGTTAGGTGGAAGTCTGACGTCAGTTGGTAGCTAGCAGGCAAAAGTCCGGTGTCGATCTATGGCGGGCGAAAGTTCGGCGGCGGTCAGTAGTCGTCTATAAGTGCAGCAACGGTCGGTGGTCACGCAGAAGTCCTGCGACGGTCGATGGTCGGGCAGAAGTCCGGCGACGGTTGGTTGCCAGACGGAAGTTCGGTGATGGTTGGTTGTCGGGCAAAGTCCAACGATGGTCATTGGTTAGGCAAAAGTCCGACGATGAATGATAGCTGAGCAAAAGTCCGGCGACGGTTGGTAGTCTGATGATGGCCCGGTAGTGGTCGAGGAGGCGCTTGATGGCCAGAATTAATTTTGGAAGCTTCTAATTCATTTTTTTATCGAAATTTGTGCTTGATCAAAATAGTTTTTTGATGATATACAAATTTAAATATAATTTCTAATTTGGCAGTATACCATTCATCATTGAATAATTATATTTGAGTTTTTTTTTTTTTTTTCCATTTTCTCTTTTCACACTTCTTCATTTTCTTGGTTTGTCCTTTTTTCTTTTCTCTCCTCTTCTCTCCAATTCCTTTGCAAATGATTGTTTTTTTTAAGTCATAAATTGATAATAATTTTTTACATTATTATTAATTTAGAATAAAATTATTTATTTATTTATAGATCATTATTATTTTAAAACAAAATTTAAAATTAGTTCAATTAAAATATTCTTATCCATATTATTTATGCCCCAAATCTGAATATAATTTAAAAGTGTCTTATTGTGGCTTTCGTGTTATGCAATTTTATAATAATCGAATGCAACAAGCGAATAGCTAAAGTTACAAAGGTCAACAAGCGCCTTATAATAATCAAATATAAAATTGTTTATGTTATCTATATGCCAAAAGATGTTCTAATGTTAGTTCAACATTTTCTTATGAATCATGTTGTTTATGTATATCATTTAGCGCCGCCTAAAATTTGATTTTTTTTATGAGTATGAAAATCTTGTGTCAAATAAACTGAAAGGGGAAATAAAAAATCTTCTGACTCGTCACTTCCTTCGACACCATTTTGACTCCTTCCCCTATATATCTATGTCTAGTCTATATCGATGTGCCCTAACATTAGTATCAACAGCCTCACAAGCGTAATCATAGATGACTCCTTAGCTATTTGTGCCAGACCCCTCTATCATGATTTGCAAGCGTATTCCGATTCTAAGGATGATGTCATCTATCAGGTTGCATAAGAATGTTGAGGATAGGTTTGGAGGGATTATAGAAGGAGAGACATTCATAAATGTGAAACATTCGAACTATCAAAGAGTTAACAAAAGGGGCGAAAAACATACAGGGATATTTAGGATGTCAAACATTCAACCATATAACGAGAGATGAGAAAAGGAAATGGAGAGAAGCTGAAATGACCACTACTATCATAATTGAACTACTTGTAAATGATCTAATTTGATCTAGTAAGAATTACTGATTCATATAATGTCTCTAAATTTTATGTAAATTTTTAGAATTATTTTTGTGTATGTTTTAATTTCCCAAGGATCGGCTATTTAAATTTGAAAGAAAATTTGTTAAGTGGAAATTCCTCCTTGGGGTCACATCGTCGTTGTAAAATCAGTGCAACATTTTATGTTAGTAGCATTGCGACGTCAAAGTTGATGCTAAACCTTTTTGTTAGAAGTATTATTGTGCTTGATCAAGTGCTATAATGTTGAACTTTCTTTTTTTGCCTAAATTTCTCCTTGAGAGTGTTGCAGTGCTAAGGAAGATAGTGCTATGACACAATAACTATAAATATTAAAAACTACTCAATTTCATTTTTTTTCTCATTTTAAGGCAACCGGATATAGAGAGAGGGAGGGAGTGAATTCTAGGGACAGAAAGTTAGATTTGAAGGTTATATAGTTAATTTCATCCGACAAGGTAGTTGAGAATGTTGTCTAGCTCTAAAGGCCTGTTTAGTTACCTTCAAATTGAGAGTAAAGTATTTCAAATGAATTATCTTTTTTAAAATATTGATATTTAGTTTGAAGTGAAATAAATTCATTGTAAAATTTACATGCATTTGGAATGCACCATTTAGTTTATTTTTTGTGTATTTGAAATTCCTCTTATTTGGGCAAGTTTCAAATACACCAAAAATTCATTACAATTATCGCCGCCCACTGTCTCTATGCGCTGCAACCATCGGCCTATTGCCACCATCTGCTGATGTCAGTCATCGCGAGCTAACACTGATCACCACCACTGGCCATCATTGTCAGCCCTCCCATCACCAATCACAGCTCATCGAATGTCAGCCATCGACACTATATTTTTGCACTTTACATTGTATTAATTTTACTTAAAACCTAACAAAAAAATTATTCTCATGCATTCCTTTCACACTTATCCAAACAACTCAAAAGTATCCCTTTTACAATGCATTCTTTTTTCAGACATCCAAGTAGCCTCTAAGTAGGATGTTTTTACCCTACTTTAATTTTTTATTTGGATCATTCGTTTGAGATTTTATGTTGAGATAGTTGCTACTTAGTTTTGCATGTTTGATATTCTTGTAAATTGTATATTTTTTTTTATTCCAAATATTATTGATTTGATTATTACTTCTCCTAACATATTTTGGAAGAGTTATTTTGCTCTTATATGTACTAACATTTCAGGGAAATCAAAGGTTAGGATCTCTGTGTGATTTAATTTATGTTTTTCACTCTTCCTCTTATCTTTCTAGACTGCTCGTAAGAAGATCTTTGAAGAAGATCTGGTTCTCTGCTGACACTTGGAGAGTGTGAACAACCGAAGGTACTCTGCCTACACTTGGATGGTGTGAAAGGATGAGGGTGCTCTACCTACACTTGAAGGATGTGAAAGGATGAAGGTTCTCTGCCTACACTTAGAGGGTGTGAAAGGACGAAGGTTCTCTGCCTACACTTTGAGAATGTGAAAGGATAACAGTTCTTTGCCGCACCTGGGATTGGTGTAAGAGAGTTTTGTAACGGCTTCTCCGTCTTGCTGTGAGGGTAAAAGGAGAGTCGTTTTTTGTAATAGTGCAATACCTAAAGAGGTAGTCTTCAGGAAGTGGATGTAAGTCATGTTTGATCGAACCATTATAAATCTTTGTGTCATTTAAATTTCAGATGTTTGCTTACTACATGTTTTTAATTATGTGGTTAAAAAGTTTTATTTGTGAAACTTTAATTAACTTGCTTTTTAAATCAATCAATTTCAAAATTTAAAATCTAAAAGAAAATTTAAAATTATCAATTCACCAAAGCTAAGACGTTAAACTTTATATTTCTCTATCATCATGGGCGGATCCCCATTTAGTTGAGGGGGGGCAAATGCCCCCCATCAAAAAAATTTTTTTTTAATTTTAGTGAGATATTTTAAAATATTTTGGATATTTTGGGTATTTTTCCCCCTCTCAAAAAATTTTTTTGCCCTCATTTAATCAATCCTAAGCATTTTTGCCCATCCCCCACAAAAAAATTTTTTTTTGCCCACCCTGAAAAAAGAAGCTGGATCCGCCCCTGTCTATCATTGTGAATATTCCAGGATACAACAATTAAATTATATATATATATATATATATATATATATATATATATATATATATTACGGCTCCGCAAATCTTGATGAGAGCTAATGACTGGCTAGTCACACGGAAAGGTAACGACTTACTCACTGTCATTCGGTAATGACTTTCTTACCTACTAAACTTGATGGGCGTCGACCCAACCAATAGACCTACCCACTCAACTCACCCAAGTCACATACCCGATCCACATAACCAGACAAATTGGCTCCAAGTAGGCTAGGCGCCAGCTCACCAAGGCTAGTCATTACTTATGCTAACGTTTCTCAAAATCAATTTGGATTCATGCCAGATAGGTCTACTATGGAAGCCATACTATGATATTGAGAGGTTTGAAGGAGAAACATATAGAGAATAAGGAGGATCTACATATGATATTCATTTATTGGAGAAAGCATATGATAAAGTTCCAATGAAAGTGTTATGGAGAGTTTTGAAAAGAAATGAGTTAATAATGCTTATATTCAAATGATTAAAGATATGTATGCATGAGCTATTACTTGTAATCAAACACAAGATTGTTTGACAAAGTATTTTCTTATTTCAGTTGGATTACATCAAGGATCAGCCTTAAGTCTATATCTTTTTGTTTTAGTCATGGATGTTCTCACTAGACATTTGTAAGAGGATGTACCTTAGTGTATGTTGTTTGCTGATGATATTCTTCTTGATGATAAGACTAGAGAGGGAGGAAGGTAAATTTGAATTATGGAGGTCAACTTTAGAGTCTAAATGTTTTCGCTTGAGTGGATCTAAAAGTGAATATATGAAGAGTAATTTTAATAGTAATAGACCTAATGAGGGGATTGTGATTTTGGGTGATTAAGTCATTAATAAGAATACACATTTTAGATATCTTAGATTTATTGCTCAGAGTGATGGTGAAATAGATTGGACTATTATCAGCAGAGTTCAAGTTAGAAGGTTGAAGTGAAGGATTGCATCGAGCTTGTTGTGTGATAGAAAAGTCCCCCTTAAACTTAAGGGAAAAATTATATAAGATGGTGGTGAGACCTGCAATGATTTATGGTGCTAAATGTTGGCCATTAAAAAAGAATCATTATACTAAGTTAAGTGTTGCAGAGAAGAGGATGCTTAGGTGGATGAGTGGCTTTACCCTTAGAGATAAGATACGAAATGAGCATATATGTGAAAAGGTATTGTGGACCTCCGAAAGAGCACCGCGCGAACGGGTCGATTGGAAGGGATAGATTGGATCGTGCATACGACTAACCATTGAGGATAGAGGCTTTCACCAACACACCTCGATGGGTAGTAATATACATGACCAAATCACGGGTTTCCCCCATCCGATGCAAGAGCTCGAATGGGGTTTAGTAGATGTGGGACCGAGTTTCCCACGGGCGCAAGCCCCCGTGGTTAATTACATCCCAGGCCGGAGCCTGAGAAAACTCTCGATTAAGGATTATACATTATCCTCTCCTAAAGTGGAATCGACACAAGGGTATAGACTAGGAAATCCTACTCAAAGGGAAGAAAGGTCCGAAGGGGCTGAATCAACATGCGTGGCTCATACTAGCATTCGGAGGCTCTAGGGTACTAAAGAGAAACTGGAGAAAATCAAAGTCAAACATCCAATCACATGCGTGAGAGAAGGATGGAAGTGGCGTCATCCTGTAACGCGGATAAGTAGGATTTAGGGTCCCTGAAAAGAAAGGACCTACCTACTATTTAAGGCTTACTACGAGACCGAATGCAGTAGCCTCGAATCCTAAATCTAGGTTGGACTTAGTGTTCGACACACACTAAGACCAGTGTCCTAGCTAATGCGATGCAAAGATCTGGACTTATCCCGGCCTGGATGGGGGAGCCAGCTAACCACCTAATCGATTTAAAACCATGTTGTCAAGTCAGTTATGAAAGCTGGGTAGGTAGTACAGTTATTGGAAGTAGGACCGACATCTAAAGAATTTCCTAAGTGGTCATGGACTTATGTTGGGTGAATGCCCCTAGCTAATGCAATTAAATTTTAATTAGTTGGTTACTAATGCAATGCATGCTAGTTGAAATGTCAGCTCATGAATGCTTTGGATTTTAAAAACAGACTTAATATAAAATAATTTTTAGAAAAGACTGAGTCTCCCTAGGTCCGGCACTTCATCCTCATAGGCCAGATTATCCGGACTCTACCCGCAGGCAGGGAGATGTCTTATTAGAAGGAGAGAGAAGATGCAGTAATATGCATGCGACCCCGGACGGTTCCGGCAATTCCCTAGGTTCGTTAAGTTTCTATGTTATTTAAAACTTAAATTTTTAAAGATTAATTATGAGTAGAAGAATTTTATAGTCCTTAATGAGCCTAATACGGTCCAAGCGAAATTAAAAACGGCATGCAAGAAAGAAACCTAGAAAAAGCAGATATTTCTAAGCGCAATCAGGTAAGCACATCAATATAAATCCACAAACTAATCAAATAAATGTCCATAGGCCAACTGCCCTTTAATTACAACCCAGGGTATGCAGAAAAGTAAAGTGGCCGGGCACCACTACCAACAACCCGGATTTCTAAGCCTATGACAGACGCCAACAACTTTGAGTGGGATATTGGGTCTTCAAATCTTCAATATTCTGGGTATCCTCTCCTTGGACTCCTTGGATTTGTCGTGACTTGAATATCCAAACGAAGAGACAATTCCCCCTAGTATGGGTGTATTGCCTTTTCTCTTTGGATATCTAAAGTCATCCAGCTCGATCTTCCAAATGGAAGAAGACTCTCCCCTTAGGGATGCCTTCTTCTTTTAGAATTCAAGCTGGATAAAAATATCCCAACTCAAAGGTTGTTTTCACAACTCTTAACAATTATTACATACAAATTTACATTTATTGAAAAAGCAGTAAATTCTAAATCACCTGCAAGGTTATCCTAACAATCATCCCAAGCAGTTTATATAAAAATGAAAATGCTAACACCATTGACCCTGTGCCAAGCCATGCTCTGAGGGCTAAGCAGTTCATCTGTAGCAATTATAATTATTTAATAATTTTAGCCCTCATTATATCAGGGGGGCTGAGCAAGCACCTGCATAAGACAACATTAGAAATCATAACGGTGCCCCCCTTTTCTTAGCTTGAGCATGGCCACCTGCATAGAAGAACAGTATATATATATATGACGTTCCTAACCTAGGGGTAAATCTAGCGCCCATCACATCACAGAGTGCAAGAAAAGTAAGCAAACATAGCAATTCAATTTTCAAACAGCATGCAGTGAAAACTACGAAAAGCTCCGGCACACAGCAAAAAAATAAAACCCAGCGGCCTAACCTAGATCTAGAAGTGGTGTCCTAGCAAACCATTCTATGTGTGTGTAAGGCTAGTGTGGTCTGGATAGATCCTAAGTGGGGTAGTTAGTTGAAATTATCTAGAGTTCAGGTATGTTGGGGGTCTAAAAAGGATGTTTTAATTAAAATTCAAATATTAGTGAATTAGATCCATTTTAGTTATTTTAATTTGTTGATCAGTTTTAAGAACTAAGGGTATTCATATTTGAAGTTTGAATTGTATTAGCCAATTTTGGAAAGTTCTAGGTCCTCCTAGGGACTAGACTAAGGGTCCAAAAAGTCACTATGGGAAAAAGGCTAAGTCTGGGTCTCCTATCACTTTAGGAAAATACTAGACCTTAATACAAGTAGTTAGATAGGTAGTAGGCTGAAATCGGAGTTTCCTATCCAAAGTTATGAATTTTCTAAGTTTCGGGCCCTAAACTATAGGCTGGGGTTGACAAAAAAGTTGAATTTCTAATCTAAACCTATTTCTGGAAACCTAAAATTTTTAATAAATACTAGGCCTTAAATGGAGTCTAATGCTGGTGAGTTTTCCTAATTTGGAATTTTCTACAATTAGTTATGAATTTCTAAAGATCGGGTAATCAAAGGAATTTTCTAAATTTCCTAACAAAGGGCCTTTTTTTTACTGTTTTGATCCAAACAAGCTCCAAACTGATTGGAATCACTCCCAAAGATCCGGGATGACCTAAGAAAGTGTTCCCAATTGTTTGGAGGAGATTTGGAATTTTTAATATTTTTTAATGATTTATTAGGGGCAAAATGGTAATCTCCACCTATGGTCAAATTAGGGGTCAACCTAAAGTCAAACTAGGGAGCCCTATTTATCTAAGGTCAAGGGTCATATTCTAGTCAGTTTGAGGTATTTTGGGAAATTTTCTGACCTAATGTGTATTTATTGTAATTTCTGGAAGGTCTTGGGGCCTTAATTAGCAGGTTAATTAGGGTTAGTTAATTAAGGGATCTAACAAGCCCTAAAAAATCCTAGAAAATTCTGAGGGGTTTATGATGTCACTAAGTTTAAATGTTGAGGTTTTGGTGTCAATCAGTGATCTATCCTAGCCCCTAGAAAACTTCTAAGTTCGCCAGACAGGTCCTTAATTATTGTCCTTAAGGTGTCACTATGTTATATGGGTTTAAACTGAAGTTCATACTAACCCTCAAGGTAGTAAATGCATGGAGTACATAAACAAAATAAACACGCCATGTCCTTAAATCGAGGAGAGCCTAGACTAAGTGCTTGTGGTGCGACGACCTACACATGCAATCTACGAAAGATAAAAAGTAAAGACACCTAAAGAAAGGATTAGTGAATGATTGGGACTCAACCATTCACTAACCCACTCCCCCATGACTGCTCTTCATATCCAGAATCCATGTCTAAAATTTCATGAAGTAGCGAGTCTCCCAAAAATTAGGATTTATGTATAAGTAGTTTTAAAATAGTTTCAAAATACTTGTAAACATAAATATACCTTTTTGGGAAATAAAGTAATTTAAAAGTAAGTCGATTCATAATACATATATATAGGGAGACCCTCTAAACACTCTCACCAGTCTCAAAACGATTTAAAAATAATTTGTATCCTGAAAATAATTATCATAATTAATGTTTAATACCAAAAATACTCGAATGATCGAATCCAAATAGTGATATGTCAAAACAGCCAAAATCAAAAGCTGGAAATAGTTTCAAAACATAAAGCTCGTCTTGCTGAGAAAAACGAGGGGTCGTACACCGAAATCCGACTTAAAACGACGAAGATATGAATTTCCAAAGTTTAAGTAATAAAATAATATTTTTAAATAGTGTTGTTTTACTGTTTTGGACATATCAGAAAATCTAAACAGAATTTTCACCCAAAAGTGATTTCAAACTGTACAGAATTTTAGATACACTCAAAAATAAGGTGTTGTGCACAAAAATCCGACTTAAAACGAGAAATCTACGCAATTTTGAAGTTCAAAGACAATAATTACATAGTTTTAAAATAGTACAGCTGACAGTTTTGAAAACAATTGCACACAGACCCAAAAATTTCAAGTAATACTAATTCCAGAATGTGCAGAATCTAAATACGTTCAAAACAAGACGTTGTGCGTTAAAATCGGGTTTAAAACGAGAAAGTTATGCATGTTTGAAGGCTACAGTAATTAAAAAGGTATTTTAAAATAATTCAAAATAATCATAAATAAACATAATTATTAAAATAAACTACAATAATAATACAAAAATCTCTGAAATTTAAAATATACTAAAATATATATGCAAATATAAATAGTAGTAATAACTTAATTATTAGTAATATTTTAGATAGTTTAACTAATTAAAGTAATTAAATAATGAAAATATATTTTTATATTTAAATAAATATAACAATGACAATAATAATAATGAATAGGTACAAAACATTAAGAAACAATTTAATCATAATATAATTATTCATATTATAATTAAAGATAATAATTTTATAATAATATAATAATAAATAATCAAAATAGTATTTTTTAAATGATACTCTTTACTGTTTTTAAAATAAATTAAAATCATGTAGAGGACGACGATACGAATCCAACGAGGTATTGTACGCAAAAATCGGACGAAAAATGAATTTTCTACGCATTTTTGAAGTTTTCTGGATTAAAATACAATTAAAATATAATTTAAAATATTTTTTTAAATATTAAATCCGGTGTAACGACCCCAAGATCCGTGTAGCGAAAGGATTCATCTATTTTTTTTTTTCTATCGGTTTTCTCATATGTTGTTCATATCAATCCATACATACATATATATATCCAGAGCCAGAGATAATTACATTACAAAAAAAGAAACTACAGCGGATACCATAATTCACAATAATACAAAAGTCAAAGTACATTCAAAAGAAAATACTACACTAGCCATACAGGCTACAAAAGAAAGCCTAACAAGGCTACAAAAGAAAAGCTATAGAACTTGACAGAAAGATCTTCAAGCTGGAGGCCCTGCACCTGAAATCATTAACCACATATAATGAGCTTACAAAGCCCAGCAGGTCACCAAAGCCTACAACTGAAATCAAAGCACGACACTGAAAATAATATGCAGGTTAATCAAATCAAGTCAAATCAATTAGTCGAACATGATCAATGAGTCAATGCAATACAGAAATCAATAGTCAATAAAACCAATCAATGCAGCGGCAGGCATATCGATAAATCAATTCAATCAATCAATATTCGTCAATCAAAACGATACGGTCAAATCAGTACGATCTAATCAATGAAGTCAATTGAGAAAAGCGATACGAGACAAGAAATCTATAAAACAGTCAATACGGAGTAGAACAGTAGAAACAGTGAATCTATAAAATCTATAGGCAGCAATATCAATGAATCTATACGATGTCCATGCTATCCATACAGTATCTATATCTATCAATGTTCATGTCAATGCTCAGTAGTCAATCGATGAAATCAATAGAATCCGTACGATACAGTAAATCCGATCAAATCCAATAAAGCAGAAATCAATAAATCAATACAGATCAGGAAACCCATACGATGCAATATCAGATGCATGCAATTTCATACAATGGTCTTACTCGACAAGCCCAAATACTAGTCATGATGCTGTTGTAGTTATCAATCGTTCAATATCAGTAGTGCTGTTGTAGTGGTCAATCAATATCAATAGTGCTGTTGTAGTTCGTTCAATAATGCTGTTGTAGTGGTCAATCTATATCAATAGTGCTGTTGTAGTTCGTTCAATACACGTTGGTTTCTATAACCAACGTTCAACTAGGTTTCCACTTGTCTTTCAGGATCAATCAATCAATCAATGCAATAATCGATGCAATAAGCAATATTAAAGAAATCGAGAACGATCATATCAATAGTCCTAGGCAGATCCATTCAATCTATCAATTCCGGGAAAATTAGAAATCATACGAAAATCGGGCAGAGTAACGGTAGTCTATCAAATTTACACAAAAATCCTGCAAAAAGACATAATTCTGAATTTCACCAAATTACAACAGAATAACCACGGCATCAATGCAAGACTATCAGTCTATAGAATCCAAATCAAATCAGGTCCTGATATTATTCTATTCAATTAAAAGCGCGTAGAATCAATTCCGACCGATAAAATCTTCGTAGAATACAGTCAAATCGTGTACAATAATCATATCTATAACATACTAGAAGTTGTGCGGTGAAAGTTGTGTCAAATCAAAATCATGTCAAAAAGTCGACTACGAAAACACAAAACAGATCACAACTCGGTCAAAACACAATATCTTCGAAAACAGAAGTAAGGTTCGGAGTCCTTACCACGAGACAAACACAATATGTAACAGCAACGAACGGCGAAAATCGCTCCGCGGGCCTCGAAATCGGACTTCTTCCTTTGTTTTTCCGCTCCTTCTCTCTCCTCAGATATTTTGATTTTTATAAAAAGTTTTCTCTCTCTTCAAAACGAGCTCATTTCCTTATATCATACTCATATCGGCCTGGCCGATCGAGCTATCGTCCCGGGACGATCCGACCAAATCCAGATCGTCCTGGACCTCACTCAGGGCTATTGTCTGGCCGATCATTTCTACAGTACCGATCGTCCTGGACGATCTCACGATCGGCCTGGACGATCTGTGCAAAAATCCTTCCAGAAAACACACCAGAAATCAGCTATTTTCCATGCACTGATCGGCCTGGACGATCTCAACTTCGTCCTGGCCGATTCTGGGGAAAAATCACTTTTCCAGCAGCTACAGCAAAGGAACGAGGTCTTACAATCTCCCCACCTTAGAAAAATGTCGTCCCGACATTTCCCTAAGGGTACAAAGCAAAACAAAAGCAAAACGAAACAAAATAGAGCTATCCAATCATTCAATAAATCACGCAAATCACAACGAAACAGACGATAAACAAAACTCGTACCAGTCACATTTACAGGCATTCCTGGTGCATCCTCCTCCATCTCTTGCTTATCTCCAATCAGATCAGTCGGGACAGTCGGAGCAGTCAGAACCATCGGAACAGGTCCTTGTCTTTCAGAACTTGGGCATTCTGTCACTCTATATCCATATCCACCACATCGGAAACATTGCCCAGTCCTCAGATAACATTGTCCCGAATGTCTTTTCCCACAACATTTACAAACATTAAATCTTGCTCTGCTACTTTCCCCACTTTTCTTGCTACGACCAGAGCATTTTGCTAATTTGTCACTCACCATCTGAGCGACCATGTTAGCAAACTTATTCATATTCGCAGACGTGAGTGGGAGATCAGTAGCAGACTCAACTTTCTTTCCTTTCGGATCCATCGGCCTGATCAATACAAATCATTCGAATCAAAATCGCGAAAATCAAATACGTAAAACAAAACAAATCAAATAACGCAATTATCAACTCTGGATATAATCAAATCCTTTTCACTACACTTGCTCTGATACCAATTGTAACGACCCCAAGATCCGTGTAGCGAAAGGATTCATCTAATTTTTTTTTCTATCGGTTTTCTCATCTGTTGTTCATATCAATCCATACATACATATATATATCCAGAGCCAGAGATAATTACATTACAAAAAAAGAAACTACAGCGGATACCATAATTCACAATAATACAAAAGTCAAAGTACAGTCAAAAGAAAATACTACACTAGCCATACAGGCTACAAAAGAAAGCCTAACAAGGCTACAAAAGAAAAGCTATAGAACTTGGCAGAAAGATCTTCAAGCTGGAGGCCCTGCACCTGAAATCATTAACCACATATAATGAGCTTACAAAGCCCAGCAGGTCACCAAAGCCTACAACTGAAATCAAAGCACGACACTGAAAATAATATGCAGGTTAATCAAATCAAGTCAAATAAATTAGTCGAACATGATCAATGAGTCAATGCAATACAGAAATCAATAGTCAATAAAACCAATCAATGCAGCGGCAGGCATATCGATAAATCAATTCAATCAATCAATATTCGTCAATCAAAACGATACGGTTAAATCAGTACGATCTAATCAATGAAGTCAATTGAGAAAAGCGATACGAGACAAGAAATCTATAAAACAGTCAATACGGAGTAGAACAGTAGAAACAGTGAATCTATAAAATCTTTAGGCAGCAATATCAATGAATCTATACGATGTCCATGCTATCCATACAGTATCTATATCTATCAATGTTCATGTCAATGCTCAGTAGTCAATCGATGAAATCAATAGAATCCGTACGATACAGTAAATCCGATCAAATCCAATAAAGCAGAAATCAATAAATCAATACAGATCAGGAAACCCATACGATGCAATATCAGATGCATGCAATTTCATACAATGGTCTTACTCGACAAGCCCAAACACTAGTCATGATGCTGTTGTAGTTATCAATCGTTCAATATCAGTAGTGCTGTTGTAGTGGTCAATCAATATCAATAGTGCTGTTGTAGTTCATTCAATAATGCTGTTGTAGTGGTCAATCTATATCAATAGTGCTGTTGTAGTTCGTTCAATACACGTTGGTTTCTATAACCAACGTTCAACTAGGTTTCCACTTGTCTTTCAGGATCAATCAATCAATCAATGCAATAATCGATGCAATAAGCAATATTAAAGAAATCGAGAACGATCATATAATTAGTCCTAGGCAGATCCATTCAATCTATCAATTCCGGGAAAATCAGAAATCATACGAAAATCGGGCAGAGTAACGGTAGTCTATCTAATTTACACAAAAATCCTGCAAAAAGACATAATTCTGAATTTCACCAAATTACAACAGAATAACCACGGCATCAATGCAAGACTATCAGTCTATAGAATCCAAATCAAATCAGGTCATGATATTATTCTATTCAATTAAAAGCGCGTAGAATCAATTCCGACCGATAAAATCTTCGTAGAATACAGTCAAATCGTGTACAATAATCATATCTATAACATACTAGAAGTTGTGCGGTGAAAGTTGTGTCAAATTAAAATCATGTCGAAAAGTCGACTACGAAAACACAAAACAGATCACAACTCGGTCAAAACACAATATCTTCGAAAACAGAAGTAAGGTTCGGAGTCCTTACCACGAGACAAACACAATATGCAACAGCAACGAACGACGAAAATCGCTCCGCGGGCCTCGAAATCGGACTTCTTCCTTTGCTTTTCCGTTCCTTCTCTCTCCTCAGATATTTTGATTTTTATAAAAAGTTTTCTCTCTCTTCAAAACGAGCTCATTTCCTTATATCATACTCATATCGGCCTGGCCGATCGAGCTATCGTCCCGGGACGATCCGACCAAATCCAGATCGTCCTGGACCTCACTCAAGGCTATTGTCTGGCCGATCATTTCTACAGTACCGATCGTCCTGGACGATCTCACGATCGGCCTGGACGATCTGTGCAAAAATCCTTCCAGAAAACACACCAGAAATCAGCTATTTTTCATGCACTGATCGGCCTGGACGATCTCAACTTCGTCCTGGCCGATTCTGGGGAAAAATCACTTTTCCAGCAGCTACATCAAAGGAACGAGGTCTTACATCCGGCGGGTGACACGTGGCGGGTCCTTACTGGACCGCGGAACCGCGGCCAATCATTGGCGGCGGCGCGATGATTGCGCCGCCAATCAATGATTGCGGCAATCATGCCGCAATCAGTAACCGCAGGCCGCAGTTACTTATCCACGTCAGCGGCGATCTCAAGCCGTTGGATCGTCCGCGGAATTGGGCGAACGGCCGTGATCGAGTCTGTGGGTCTCCGAAAGAATTCCGCTCGTGCGGTTCGAATGCAAAGAGTACGATCACACTATCCCATAAGACAAAATGGTCGTAGGCCTTTACAATCGACACAAGCAGGCCGATGGAAGAGCAGATGGAGTTATAGATACGATTAACCATGGAGGATAGCGGCTTTCACCTACCAACCTCGATGGATAATAATATCTATAACCCAAAAGTTCACGAGATTTCCCCTATTCGATACATCAGCATTGAATAGGATTTATTTGATTGTGGGGATCGGTTTCCTACGGGCGCAAGCCCCCGTAGTTAATTACATCTTAGACCTTGATCTAAGAAAACTCTCAATTAGGGATGTTAGATTATCTTCTCTAATGGGTTTAGTACAAGGGAATTTTCTAGGCTTTCCTAATCAAAGGGGAAGGTCCCAAACTGGCTCAGTCAGCTCACACATGGTTCAGTCATCATCCAGTCGACTAGAAGAAGTGAAAATTGAGGAAAGAGAAGAGAGGCAAAGCATCTCAAGCAAGCACGAGAGAAAGAATGAGGTGGCGTCATCTACGTGACGCGGATGGGTAGGGTTTATAGCTTCCGAAAGGATGGATAACTTACCCACCGATAAGGTGCATAGGGGTACACTCGTACCACTCACCTTTAGACCCTAAATCTATAAAAGATGTAGTGTTGTACACACAACAATAGCATCTACGACTTAGCTAATGCAATCTGAACTTATTCCTTGCCTGAAAAAGGAAGCCATCTAAAATCCTAAGCACAACCAATCGCCCTATATGTATGCAAGATGGGAAGGCTCTATCCTAATGAATCAAGGATTTGCAAATCAAAGGATTTAAATCAAGGACTCTACAATATGCAAAAGGATGAATCTAGCGTTGTATGATGCATGAAACAAATGCACAAGTAAGAAAGATCCTTAGGTCCACTAATGCAATGCATGTATGTAGGTAAAGCGCATTGTGGAGAAAAGTGTGTAAGAACATATGCATGACATCCAGAGTACAAAAAAAAATAAATAAACACACCATAAGGGTATCTTTCAGGCAAGATACCCGCACAGAAAATCATCATAATCATGCCCACTTCGTGTGGGAAAACAACGATGCCCAATGGCACGAGTAGGTGGCCTACTCTACAGGCCTAAATGACCCTAATGGTCTCTAAGGCTCACAGAAAGAAAGAAAAAAAAAGGGGGGGGGGTATCGTACCCAAAACCGGAAAAGGCCAAAGTCCTAGCAGAAAAACAACGATGCCCACTTCGTGTGGGAAGACAACGATGCCAACCGGCATAATAGGTGGCCTACTCTACAGGCCTAAATGACCCTAATGGTCTCTAGGGCTCACAGAAGGGGGGCAAGCTTTGACCTATAGGGCCAAAGCTTTGTTAGTGAACTACCCTATGGCTGGCTACCTACACATGCTAGAATACCTATTAACAAGTCGTATGTGATGTGTAGCAGTTCCGATATATAATTAAAAGAAAATTGCTTTACAAGTTGCAGAGATCATACCTGACTGTATGTGGCGCTGCCACTTAAAAGCTTATAAGAAAATTGCTCCATTTAGCTCCCGATCATTAAGCTCCAATGTACCTCGCAAGAAAAGATAACAGAGAAATATATATATGAGCGTAGATGCCGTTCAGAAAAGAAATGCAGATAAATAACAAAGATATAACTAACAGGAAATTGAATATAGCTAACAGGAAATTTAATAATTGCATTTATATAACATGTATATATAACAAGCATTGAATAACAAGAGAAAATGCAAGCCTAGCCTAGAGCTAAAGGTCTTGTCCTAACCAAACAAGTCTAAGGTGTGTGTAGGCTGTGCAGTTTTTGGATAGATCCTATGTAGGATGATTTAGTTAGAATTGTTTATATTTGATTTGTTAGAAGGCAAAAAGGGAGATTTTAATTGAAGTTGAAATATTAATAATTTAGGATAAATTTTAGATATTTTTAGTTTTAGAATTTGATCGATTATCACCTTTGTTTCACACCGAGGCCGTGAGGTTTATTTCACCCTCCTTGGGGCTAACTTAATAGCCTCGTAGGCCTGGGTTACCCAGTGATAACCAATTTTTGTTGAATTATTTAGTTAGTTATAAATTAAAAAAAAAGATGAATTAGGTGGTTTATTATCAATTAGGGTTTGACTTAAACCAATTAAGAAATTAACTTTAAATTTTAACACCCCATTGGATTCATTCGTGGCGTTGTGCCACCAGGCTCGAGGAACCAGGCCTCCTTAGGACACTTAGCCCCGCAGCCCGGAGTAGTCCATCCAATAAACTTCACTTCTGGAGTGGTTGTTATGTATTAAGGGATTTGTTAATTGATTTTATATGATTAATCTAGGGTTTGATCTTTAGAAGTCTTTTACCCTAATAAGTTTTAGATTTATGTTTGATCCCTTAATTAAATCTACTTCTTTTAAATTTTAGGTTGGTTAGGAGTTAATTATTAGATTAATTGGAATTGATTTAGATTTATGTCTTAGGTTTATAGTATAATGATTACAAATGTTAACAATAACTTGATTAAGAATTAAATATTTTAACACATTTTAAGAGTTAGGTTATAAATGATTGGTTGATTATTAGTGGATTAAAGGAAGAAAGGCTAAACCTAGGAAGACATGTCGCTAAGTTTAGTTTTGATGTCTCTACCCTACCGGGAGCATGCATCCTAAGTCTATATTTTCTAAGACTCAATCCTTAATTTTTGTCCTTAGGTGTCACTAAGGTTGTAGGATTGAAATGAGGTTTTATTTTCTAACCCTTAGGACTTTCGTACAAGTGTCACTAGGTTTAGGAATTTATAGCAAAGCAGTAGAAAGAAAAGAATGAAAATTACAAATAAAAGGGATGTAGGCATTGTTGTTATGGACACACTTCTTTAAAGACAAGTGTATCCTAAAGCAACATCAACAATGCCCTTTGCTGTCCCCACAATCCAAATAAAGCACTTGATACATGAAGACCCGACTTAACTACACTAAATATTCCCTACCAAACTCAAAGCAACAAGGGAAACTCAAGTTCCCAAAAACTAGAACAAAAAAAAAACATCTCTTTCTACCCATCACACTCTTCCAAACTCTATATCTATCACATTCCTCCAATTTTATATCTAGAAACAAACATTAATGAAAGAGACACAATCCAGACTAGGAGATATCACTTTCCAAAAAGAGAACTCTAATGAATCTACCAATACAAATCCACACTTCAAAAGTTATTAAACCCAAATCTAACTTATGAAATTTCTTTGTTTGAAAAAGTTACATAATACTTTCTATAAATCATCTACCCAAAATCATATAAAACTCCACATAATAAATCATTTACAAAAATCTTTGACACGAAAGACAATCAAGTGCTTTTCTATTTTTATTTGGAGTGGGGTAGAAAAAAAACATAGCTCACCAACAAGAAAGTTGTATAAAACCTCTCGTTGTAAAGCCCTCATCATAAACATTTACAAAACTTCTGATAAAGCCTCTCGATGTAAAACAATTCGCAAAACTTACTAAAAAAAAATCTTCTTGAAATTGTAGCATAAAAATCATTTACAAATCTTTTCAGTCAAAAGGCCGATCACAAATCTCATCGATATAAACCAAATCATAAAACCCTTTAGTATACCACAAACTATAAAACTTCTTAATGTGAGGCAACATACATATATACTTGATGTAAGAATTAAGACTTAGAGGAAAAGAGATTTAAAGTCAAACTATTTTTTTAAACATTAAAACAATATTCTACTAGCATATATAACAACACGTTGATTTCACAAAAACGTTTGAGAATTTCTTTTCTAAGCATGTGTGGAATAAATAAACATTCACCAATCATAAGTATTTCATTTATCACATGATTTAGCATAAACATGAATTCATTCCAACAAGTTTATATATTTTTTTTTTTTGCTATACGTCATCACTAATTCCAAATAACTCTCTAATCCAACCTCATGAATTATTCTCATGCTAACATAAATCTTTATAACATGAACACATATGAAAGCTTTCCAACAAATTCTCATAATGAGGCTAACGAACCGGATATAAGTGGAAAAGCAATGATGCAAAAGGTTCTCATTCAAGTCTTACCGCATATGATTCTTACAACATGATGTTCTAACATAATCCCAAAACATCCTTACTAAAGTATTAAAACAAAATCCACGTGTAACATGAATGGTAGAAGCTGTACCTTTATGTGATTAAGAATTATTTATCAGAAGTCTCTTTAATATTTCTCCAAAGATGCTCCATAGATGGTTCATTTCATTGGAGCCCAAAACAACGAGAAACATGCTCATAATTCATTTCCAAAAACAATTTGGAGGATCAAAACGATGAAAAACTGCAAGTATCTCAATCCTACAACAGTTCGGAAGCTCAAAGCAATGAAAACTATAAGTATCTCATTCCTACAACAATTCAGAAGCTCAAACCAGTGAAATTCTGCACATAGTTCACTCCCAAATTAAATTTGAAGCCAAAAACAGTGATATTCTGCATGCTACTCATTCCCAAAGCAATTCGGCACATGGGAACAGTGAAAATCTGCATGCCACTCGTTTCCAAATTCATTTAGATAGTTAAAAAAAATAGTAAACTGCATGTGGCTTGCTCTAAAGCACTTTGGAACATTGAAACAATAAAATTCTGCATGTAGTTAAAGAATGACAAGGCTTTCATTTTGTTTTAAAACCACCGTATAGTATAATTTAATTCATCTAAAAGAGGAGATCTTCTACCAACATGGTTTGGGAACAAATGATGAAGTTATCATGTCTCTTTAAAGAAAGCAAGCTCATTTACATGTGCTAAAGAAAGAAATTCATAGAAGGTGCTCACAACCCATCGCCTCCCAACCATGGTTGATAACACATATAAGATGCATTTGGGGAGATCTCAATAAGAAAAGAACTATATTAGATTTCTATACAAACAGAACAATGATGACCCTCTTTCAACAATGTTTATCAAGTGGCTTGCATGTGATGTTAAAGCTACATAAAGAAATATAAAATTAAGGATTCAAGATCAATGAAGGAGGTAGCAAAGCAAGCCATCAATTTCTTAAACATGAGATAACTTATGAAACCTTCACATAAAACACGCTCATAGAGCTTTCATCTCAAAGTACCTCGCATGCATGCTTCGGTAAAGAGCAACATGATCTTCCATGATCTTTAACAACTTAAATATGAGATTTCAAATCATTTATCACATAAGAATGGTAATGAATAAGCATAGGTTCTTCATACACAATAAACAAATAAGCTCGTCTTCCAAATAATCATGAATCAACATGTTGCTTTGCATACCACTCTTTCTAAAGTTAATGCAACCATCGCAAAGGCGCTTGCCAATAAACATCACATTCTCCGCATGATTTGTCAAAAATACAAAAGAGACATCGTTATAACCAATATATTTTCTTTACGATCACCCCAATTTCTCACACAAAGCTACCCACATATCTTTGTTAATATGTGCTCACACATACATGATTCAACTCGATGCATATATTTAAACAAAATAACTAGAGTAAAGTGGACAAAAGTAACTTGTTTTTTTTTCAAATCTAAGAAAACTCACATTCCACCAATTAATTTCACCATAATACGATGCTTCAAAGATCATCACTGACATATATCATGTAATGTAATTTAAAAAAAAAAAAAGTAGTTGCTTTCCAAACAGAGAATGGCCTCATATGCAAACCCAAATTTCATAAATCATCAACCAAATATCACAATCTTTCCATGAAGACGTTTCACCAAACACCTTGCATGCATTTGGTAAACAAAACTATAATTTCTCAAGATCTACAAATGAGACTTTGAACTCCCATCGTATGCTATAATCATCAAGAAGCACAAGCTACTACAAGCTTTATGCATAGATAATGATTTCACCAACATCAAAAATTTCTTTTTAACACTAAAATAGTACTCACCAAGTATTTAACAAGATTTCCATGGATGAATGCATACTTTCAGAGAAAACTTGAGGTAAAAAGCTCCACCAAATGCACACATACATATATTTCTTTTTCTTCTTTTTTTATTTATAACTAAAATAACAATCACAAAAAGAACGCTTGATAAAAATCATTATACCTTTCACACCATCGACTTAGGATGAGAACGCTTGATAAAAATCATTTATAACTAAAAATCATTTATTTGGCCACATTGTATATATTTTCTAATAATAAACTATGTTTGCAAAGTCGTGGATCATGGTTGAGAGGATCTCTAAGAAATCATATGGCTTGAACGATCTACCTCTATAAAATAAACTTTGCTCCAAATAAATCTACACACATCATTATCATCTAAACAAGGCAAACTTTTCTTTGAATCAATCAAATCTATTTCACTAGGACAATGAGAAAGAGTAAGGGGAAACTTTCACCTAAACAAAAATATCACACAAAACATTGATATAAGCAATGCAAGTAAGGTCCTCCTTTAGAGACGTTTCATCAAATGCTTGGCACGCAACTCCTTTGTAAAGAAACAACATATCTCTCCAAAAGAAACTTGCTTACACTCACATCTAAAACATCTAGAAGATATAGTATACATCATACAGTTATGCACTTTGAACACATGAGACCATCCATGACAAGCAATAATCGTTTCCATATTTCACAAAGAACTAAAGCATCATTTGATTCCCAAATGAACGTAGTGAAACTAAACCACAAGAGATAGTAGGAAATGACTTTGTCAAGCTCATCCCAACAGAAATCAGCCCATTTCAACTCCATCTTATGAAGAAACGGATGAGGAGAAGAAAGAAGGTAAAGGAAGAAGAGAAAGAAATAGAAGAGGAAGGAAGAAGAAGAAGAAAAACAAGAACAAGAAGAAGGAAAAGAGGAAGAAGAACAAGGAGGAGGAGGAGAAGAAGGGAAGAGGACCTCACCTTGCAAGTTCGGTCAGCTAGGGCTCGGTTCTGGTGTGCGAAACCGAGAGGCAGAGAAGTAGAGGAGATTTCGGTCTTGCTAACCGGGAGCCTGGAGACTTTCGGATCAGAGGAGGTCGGGATCGGGTTCAGAGGAAATCGGGATCGATCCAGGCGGCGTCGGAATCGGGTGGCTGCCATTAGGATCGGGTGGTCGCCGTCGAGATCGGTCTCCCCTAGCTCACGCGAGGGAAGGAGAGGGCGCTGGAGACCTTCGGGCTCCCTCCTATTTCTGCGACTAAGAGGGGATCGGAGAGGGAGAGGGAGAGAAATTTCAGGTGCTTGAGAGCAAGCCGAACCTGAGAGAGGGAGATGGAAGAGAGAGGAGCCCATCTGGGTAGCTTCCGAGCGAGAGCCAGAGCCCGTGAGCGAGAGAGGGAGTCCGTCCGTGAGAATCCCCCAACTGAAGGCTACCTCCCCGCCATCTAACGTCTCTCCAAGCTTTTCTCTGCTCCGAAAGCTCAAAATGGCACTGTGTCGCCCAGATGTGCATCCGAGACTCCGACAAAAACACTGAAGTATGTGATCACGCGATTGAAGCCTGCAGTCGTGACAGAATTCAAACTTCGGGGAAAGTGGACTAAGCTCAATTGATTTGATCAAATCAAATCAAAGATGATTCGGGTCAAATTGAGCTCGTCGCAGTCAAAACAAACAACTCGGGCTTGATTGAACAAGGTCAAGTCTAATTAAAACCAATTTGGATCAATTCGAGTTCGAATTGTGCTCGACGATGTCTAACTAAGCCGATCGAAGGTGCTCGAGCGAAAAACGAGGTCAACAAACGGACCCCAAACATATACGGAGAACAACAAGTGAACCGTGTATGTTGGCGTTGACCTCCCTATCTATAGGAAAATGCAACTCTAGGGTCAACTAACAAAATCAGATCAACAATGAGAGAGAATCAAAGAAAGCAGCTCAACTTATCCGCCTAACCAAATTGGCGGAATAGGAGAAAGAGATCTCATGCTCACATGAGTAGAATTGAAACAAGCTCAAAGAAAGTCCAAAGGAGATTCAACGATCATCTAGAGAGTAACTCTAAGATGATGAGAAGAGAAGGGATTTAACAATCATTTGAAAATCATATCAAATGACAAAGTGATAATCATAGGAAAACAATAGTAATCAAAAGTAAGGAAATCATCTATCTGCCTGACCACATCGCAACAGCAGAATAGAGAAAAGAAAGGAGGTCCCACATCCACCTGACCATATTCGCAACAGCGAACGGGGAAAACTCCGGGTTTGCTTGACCATGTTCGAAACAGCAAAACAAAAAGTAAAGAAAGAGAGGGAGTTCTACATTCGTCTGACCATATTCGCAACAGCGAATGAGAACAGCTCAATATCCACCTGACCATATTCGCAACAGCGAATAAAGAGCTTCCCAAAAAGTCTAATGCCCACTTGACCAAAATCGCAACAGTGGAACAAAAGAAAGAAGTCCAACATTCACCTGACCAGATCGCAACAGTGAATGAGGACGACCCGATGTCTGCCTGACCAGATCGCAACAGCGAGACAAAGGGGAAAGAGAAAGGGAGTTCAGCATTCGCCTGACCAGATTGCAACATCGAATGAGAACAGCTCAATATTCATCTGATCATATTCGCAACAACGAATAAAGAGCTTCCCAAAATATCTAATGTCTGCCTGACCAGATCGCAACAGCAGAACAAAAGACAAAATCCAACATTCACCTGACAAGATCGCAACAGTGAATGAGGATGACTCAATGTCTGCCTGACCTTATTCGAAACGGCGAAACAAAGAATCAGAAGAAAACTCAACAACCCCCAAACAGGAAATAAAATAGGGGGAATGAAGAGGTGGTGAAGTATGCCTCCCAGGGACTCTGTTGGGCACCCAACCAGAAAGGGGAGTCAACATTCGCCTGACCAGATCGCAACAGCGAATGAGAATGGCTCAAAATCCGCCTGATCATATTCGCAACAGCGAATAATGAGCCTTCCCAAAATTCTAATATCCACCTGACCAAAATCGCAACGGTGGGACAAAAGAAGTAAGTCCAACATTCACCTGACCATATTCGCAACAGTGAATGAGGATAACCCAATGTTCGTCTGACCAGATCGCAACAGCGAGACAAAGGGTGAAAAGAGCAAGGGAGTTCAGCATCCGCCTGACCATATTCGCAACGGCGAATGAGAACAGCTCAATATTCATCTGACCATATTCGCAACAATGAATAAAGAGTTTCCCAAAAGGTCTAATGTCTGCCTGACCAGATCGCAACAGCAGAACAAAAGACAAAATCCAACATTCACCTGACCAGATCGCAACAGTGAATGAGAATGACTCAATGTTTGCCTGACCATATTCAAAACGGCAAAACAAAGAGTAGAAATCACCTCTACAACCACCCAACGCACAAGTACTTGATACTGTGAGGGAAAGAAAAGTAAGTAATCCATCATCTAAGAAAATCTCAAACGTATATTTCAATTACCACATGGTAGAGGACAAATCGTCGTGGCCATGAGTAATCAAAACATAAGTAGGACTTCTTAGGTAAAATTGAAATCATTCAACTTGAAACAATCAACTGATGCATATCTCTCTAAAAAGAGGAACATACAAACACTTGAGTAGAAAGGATAATCTCATATTAAGGAAAGATCAATGGGAGTGGTGAGGGGACACACTTGCCACTAACAATAACAATCATATCAAGGATCAATGATTACTAAAAGCACACTCAACTACCACCTGGCGCAGCTGCCGATGTGATAAGGAGAGGATAAGAAACACTCTACTATCACCCAGCGCATCTGCCGAGGTGATAAGGAGAGGATAAGAAACACTCTACTACCGCCCAGGGTGTCGACCGGGGCGATAAGAAGAGGACAGGTACACTCTACTATCACTGGCGTGTATGCCAAAGTGATAGGAAGGAGAAAAGTACACTCTACTATCGTCCGGCGCATCTGCCGTGGCGATAGGAAGGGGAAAGAAGCTCAACAACCACCCAACGCTCATGTGCGTGGTGCTGTGAGAAAGACAAAGCAACAAGTAATTCATTATCTAAGAAATCTCAAGCTCATATTTTAGTTACCACATGGTAGAGGAAAAATCATCGTGGCCATGAGTAATTAAAATACAAGTAGAATTCCTTAGATAAAATGGAGTCATATACAATATGAAATAACCGACTGACGTATATCTCTCTAAACAAGGAGGAATATACAAACAGCCGAATGGAAATAATAGTCTAATGCTAAAGAAGGTATAATAGAAGTGGCGAAGGGATACACTTGCCACTAAGAATTATAATCATGTCAAAGCCAATGATTACAAAAGGAATCACAGTGGTAGAGCACCCATACTAATTGATGGGACCCTGTGAGAAGTGCAAGCAACATCTACACATCCAAAAAGACCACCCTTGTAGCTAAGAGTAAGCTCTCAATGGGAAATTATGTTGCTAAAGGAGGTAGGGGATTGACTTTTTACTAGAAGATCAAAATCCACTGAGAAAGGATGTTAACATCTTAAAGCAAGATGTACCACATCATTGGTGGGGAAAAATCGCCCCCTCTAAAGGAAAAGTTATAGTAAGAGAATTGAACATCATGTCATCTCCTAAGCAATCATAAAGAAGCCTTGAGGGAGATAATTTTGGAGGGACTTTGGGCTCTTGGAGTGTAGAACCGGGTTCCTCTTGTGACAAGGGCAACCGATTCTACTCAATTAAGAGTTTTCCTCTCTTTTAAAATCATTTTTTTTTTCACATTATGTTCATAGATATAGATCAAGTATACTGGAACATAAAGAGAAGAAAATTATTGGCTTTGATAACCCAGGCCATACTCGCCACATGAGTGAAACTGGGGAGGGAGAAAGATTATCTACAGGATCTATAAAGGAATAAGACATTGGCTTTGATAATCTAGGCCACATTCAACTTGTATGAATGAAACTGGGAAGCACAATTGTTACAACAGAATTTGTAGAAAAATTTGCATAGTGACAATGGATCAACATCACTATATTTGACCAATAAAGATCAAGGATGGACCCAGTATCACATTCCATAGAGATTCGAATTAGTAGTTTTGGTATCCCAGACCACACCTGAAGGTGACAAGTGAAACTGGGGAAAGTCAACCCTTGAAGGGGACTGAAAAAAGAGATTTCATGCCACAACACCAGAGCGATTGGTGGGCATGAGTGCAAGTACAAAACATCCCTACGGCGTATTTACATACAACTACAAAGGATAATCTCATACTTTGTACGACGAACATCACGTGGTTGAGGACAAATCGTCGTAGCCACGGACTGCCGAAAAGTAGAAGAGATCCTTTAGAGTTATATCTATACAGAGGGATATGTACAAGTGGCAGGGGAAGAACGACTATCGTATCATGATCGATAAGAGAAGGAAATTTATATAGGGACATTAGATCAACATAACCACACCTGACTAACACAGGTAGGCATGGACTCAATATCACCTATGGAAAATAGATTTGAATTAGGGACATTGGATCAACATACTCACACCTGACTAACACAGGTTGGTATGGACCCAGTATCACCTAAAGAAAGTAGGTTGGAATTAAGGATATTGGATCTACCACACCACACCTGATTAACCTAGGTGGGTATGGACCCAATATCACATCTAGAAAATTGGTTTGAATTAGGGACATTTGATCAACATTACCACACCTGACTAACACAGGTAGGCATGGACCCAGTATCACCTATAGAAAGTGGGTTGGGATTAGGGATATTGGATCTACCACACCACACCTAATTAACCTAGGTGGGTATGGACCCAGTATCCCCTCTGAAAAATAGATTTAAATTAGGGACATCGGATCAACATCACCACACCTGACTAACACAGGTGGGTATGGACCCAGTATCACCTATAGAAAGTATATTTGAAATTATTGATTTTGGTATCCCAGACCACGCTTGGGGTGACAAGCGAAACTGGGTAAAAGAACAACTCTCGAATCATGACTGATAGAAGAAAGAAATTTAAATAGGGATAGTGGATCAACATCTCCACACCTGACTAGCGTAGGTGGGCATGGACCCAGTATCACCTCTAGAAATGGAGGTTTGACTTATTGGTTTTGGTATCCCAGACCACGCTTTAGGTGACAAGCGAAACTGGGTAGAATAATCTTTCACAAAGGAGGGACAAAATTAAGGGTTTTGTGTTAGCACCAGTATGATTGGTGTACAGAAATACAAGGACAAGAATCTCTACAACATCTTAGTGTATCCCTTTTAAAGATAACCTTATACTCTTCGAAGCGAACATCGTGTGGTAGAGGACAAATCGTCGTGGCCACACAGACTGCTGAAAAGTAAGAAGGATCCCTTCAAGGAATACGAATATAGAAGGATATTTATAGGAGGTAGGAAGGTTTGCTAGTCTGTAGCAAACAACCAACACTAGTGGAAGAAGTGTCATAAGATTTTTGATGAGAATCCTTGACTCTAATTCCACACATCTGATGGGGAATAAGTTGCTTGCTAGTAGTGTGACGTCAGAAGTCTCCTTCCTCGCCTGAACTACTATCAACAACTAATCCACCCTTAGGTATCAAGTACCTACGAAAGGTAAGAAGGTGTCGGGGTCTGCTCGACAATCTCAGGGTTAGAGGACCGAGAAAACACAGAGACCCGACAGGAAAAAGAGAATTTGAAAGGAAAAGAAATAGCCTAAAAGGCTGGAAGGAAAGGGACAAGAGCCTGTAAAGACCAGAAAAGGAAGAACCTAACTAAGGAGTACTAAACCCGGAGTGCACACAAGAGAAGATAATATAACATCCAAAGATGGAGAGAGAAACCTGTCCCACCGTGGTCGCCAGAAATCTGTGGGTCTCCGAAAGGATTCCGCTCGTGCGGTTCGAATGCAAATAGTACGATCACACTGTCCCATAAGACAAAATGGTCGTAGGCCTTTACAATCGACACAAGCAGGCCGATGGAAGAGCAGATGGAGTTATAGATACGATTAACCATGGAGGATAGCGGCTTTCACCTACCAACCTCGATGAATAATAATATCTATAACCCAAAAGTTCACGAGATTTCCCCTATTCGATACATCAGCATTGAATAGAGTTTATTTGATTGTGGGGATCGGTTTCCTACGGGCGCAAGCCCCCGTAGTTAATTACATCTTAGACCTTGATCTAAGAAAACTCTCGATTAGGGATGTTAGATTATCTTCTCTAATGGGTTTAGTACAAGGGAATTTTCTAGGCTTTTCTAATCAAAGGGGAAGGTCCCAAACTGGCTCAGTCAGCTCACACATGGTTCAGTCATCATCCAGTCGGCTAGAAGAAGTGGAAACTGAGGAAAGAGAAGAGAGGCAAAGCATCTCAAGCAAGCACGAGAGAAAGAATGAGGTGGCGTCATCTACGTGACGCGGATGGGTAGGGTTTATAGCTTCCGAAAGGATGGATAACTTACCCACCGATAAGGTGCATAGGGGTACACTCGTACCACTCACCTTTAGACCCTAAATCTATAAAAGATGTAGTGTTGTACACACAACAATAGCATCTACGACTTAGCTAATACAATCTGGACTTATTTCTTGCCTGAAAAAGGAAGCCAGCTAAAATCCTAAGTACAACCAATCGCCCTATATGTATGCAAGATGGGAAGGCTCTATCCTAATGAATCAAGGATTTGCAAATCAAAGGATTTAAATCAAGGACTCTATAATATGCAAAAGGATGAATCTAGCGTTGTATGATGCATTAAACAAATGCACAAGTAAGAAAGATCCTTAGGTCCACTAATGCAATGCATGTATGTAGGTAAAGCGCATTGTGGAGAAAAGTGTGTAAGAACATATGCATGACATCCAGAGTACAGAAAAAAAAAATAAACACACCCTAAGGGTATCCTTCAGGCAAGATACCCGCACAGAAAATCATCATAATCATGCCCACTTCGTGTGGGAAAACAACGATGCCCAATGACACGAGTAGGTGGCCTACTCTACAGGCCTAAATGACCCTAATGGTCTCTAAGGCTCACAGAAAGAAAGAAAAAAAAAGGGGGGGGGTATCGTACCCAAAACCGGAAAAGGCCAAAGTCCTAGCAGAAAAACAACGATGCCCACTTCGTGTGGGAAGACAACGATGCCAACCGGCATAATAGGTGGCCTACTCTACACGCCTAAATGACCCTAATGGTCTCTAGGGCTCACAGAAGGGGGGCAAGCTTTGACCTATAGGGCCAAAGCTTCGTTAGTGAACTACCCTATGGCTGGCTACCTACACATGCTAGAATACCTATTAACAAGTCGTGTGTGATGTGTAGCAGTTCCGATATATAATTAAAAGAAAATTGCTTTACAAGTTGCAGAGATCATACCTGACTGTATGTGGCGCTGCCACTTAAAAGCTTATAAGAAAATTGCTCCATTTAGCTCCCGATCATTAAGCTCCAATGTACCTCGCAAGAAAAGATAACAGAGAAATATATATATGAGCGTAGATGCCGTTCAGAAAAGAAATGCAGATAAATAACAAAGATATAACTAACAAGAAATTGAATATAGCTAACAGGAAATTTAATAATTGCATTTATAGAACATGTATATATAACAAGCATTGAATAACAAGAGAAAATGCAAGCCTAGCCTAGAGCTAAAGGTCTTGTCCTAACCAAACAAGTCTAAGGTGTGTGTAGGCTGTACAGTTTTTGGATAGATCCTATGTAGGATGATTTAGTTAGAATTGTTTATATTTGATTTGTTAGAAGGCAAAAAGGGAGATTTTAATTGAAGTTGAAATATTAATAATTTAGGATAAATTTTAGATATTTTTAGTTTTAGAATTTGATCGATTACCACCTTTGTTTCACACCGAGGCCGTGAGGTTTATTTCACCCTCCTTGGGGCTAACTTAATAGCCTCGTAGGCCTGGGTTACCCAGTGATAACCAATTTTTGTTGAATTATTTAGTTAGTTATAAATTAGAAAGAAAGATGAATTAGGTGGTTTATTATCAATTAGGGTTTGACTTAAACCAATTAAGAAATTAACTTTAAATTTTAACACCCCATTGGATTCATTCGTGGCGTTGTGCCACCAGGCTCGAGGAACCAGACCTCCTTAGGACACTTAGCCCCGCAGCCCGTAGTAGTCCATCCAATAAACTTCACTTCTGGAGTGGTTGTTATGTATTAAGGGATTTGTTAATTGATTTTATATGATTAATCTAGGGTTTGATCTTTAGAAGTCTTTTACCCTAATAAGTTTTAGATTTATGTTTGATTCCTTAATTAAATCTACTTCTTTTAAATTTTAGGTTGGTTAGGAGTTAATTATTAGATTAATTGGAATTGATTTAGATTTATGTCTTAGGTTTATAGTGTAATGATTACAAATGTTAACAATAACTTGATTAAGAATTAAATATTTTAACACATTTTAAGAGTTAGGTTATAAATGATTGGTTGATTATTAGTGGATTAAAGGAAGAAAAGGCTAAACCTAGGAAGACATGTTGCTAAGTTTAGTTTTGATGTCTCTACCCTACCGGGAGCATGCATCCTAAGTCTATGTTTTCTAAGACTCAATCCTAAATTTTTGTCCTTAGGTGTCACTAAGGTTGTAGGATTGAAATGAGGTTTTATTTTCTAACCCTTAGGACTTTCGTACAAGTGTCACTAGGTTTAGGAATTTATAGCAAAGCAGTAGAAAGAAAAGAATGAAAATTACAAATAAAAGGGATGTAGGCATTGTTGTTATGGACACACTTCTTTAAAGACAAGTGTATCCTAAAGCAACATCAACAATGCCCTTTGCTGTCCCCACAATCCAAATAAAGCACTTGATACATGAAGACCCGACTTAACTACACTAAATATTCCCTACCAAACTCAAAGCAACAAGAGAAACTCAAGTTCCCAAAAACTAGAACAAAAAAAAACATCTCTTTCTACCCATCATACTCTTCCAAACTCTATATCTATCACATTCTTCCAATTTTATATCTAGAAACAAACATTAATGAAAGAGACACAATCCAGACTAGGAGATATCACTTTCCAAAAAGAGAACTCTAATGAATCTACCAATACAAATCCACACTTCAAAAGTTATTAAACCCAAATCTAACTTATGAAATTTCTTTGTTTGAAAAAGTTACATAATACTTTCTATAAATCATCTACCCAAAATCATATAAAACTCCACATAATAAATCATTTACCAAAATCTTTGACACGAAAGACAATCAAGTGCTTTTCTATTTTTATTTGGAGTGGGGTAGAAAAAAAACATAGCTCACCAACAAGAAAGTTGTATAAAACCTCTCGTTGTAAAGCCCTCATCATAAACATTTACAAAACTTCTGATAAAGCCTCTCGATGTAAAACAATTCGCAAAACTTACTAAAAAAAAAATCTTCTTGAAATTGTAGCATAAAAATCATTTACAAATCTTTTCAGTCAAAAGGCCGATCACAAATCTCATCGATATAAACCAAATCATAAAACCCTTTAGTATACCACAAACTATAAAACTTCTTAATGTGAGGCAACATACATATATACTTGATGTAAGAATTAAGACTTAGAGGAAAAGAGATTTAAAGTCAAACTATTTTTTTAAACATTAAAACAATATTCTACTAGCATATATAACAACACTTTGATTTCACAAAAACGTTTGAGAATTTCTTTTCTAAGCATGTGTGGAATAAATAAACATTCACCAATCATAAGTATTTCATTTATCACACGATTTAGCATAAACATGAATTCATTCCAACAAGTTTATATATATATATATATATATATATATATTTTGCTATACGTCATCACTAATTCCAAATAACTCTCTAATCCAACCTCATGAATTATTCTCATGCCAACATAAATCTTTATAACATGAACACATATGAAAGCTTTCCAACAAATTCTCATAATGAGGCTAACGAACAGGATATAAGTGGAAAAGCAATGATGCAAAAGGTTCTCATTCAAGTCTTACCGCATATGATTCTTACAACATGATGTTCTAACATAATCCCAAAACATCCTTACTAAAGTATTAAAACAAAATCCACGTGTAACATGAATGGTAGAAGCTGTACCTTTATGTGATTAAGAATTATTTATCAGAAGCCTCTTTAATATTTCTCCAAAGATGCTCCATAGATGGTTCATTTCATTGGAGCCCAAAACAACGAGAAACATGCTCATAATTCATTTCCAAAAACAATTTGGAGGATCAAAACGATGAAAAACTGCAAGTATCTCAATCCTACAACAGTTCGGAAGCTCAAAGCAATGAAAACTATAAGTATCTCATTCCTACAACAATTCAGAAGCTCAAACCAGTGAAATTCTGCACATAGTTCTCTCCCAAATTAACTTAGAAGCCAAAAACAGTGATATTCTGCATGCTACTCATTCCCAAAGCAATTCGGCACATGGGAACAGTGAAAATCTGCATGCCACTCGTTTCCAAATTCATTTAGATAGTTAAAAAAAACAGTAAACTGCATGTGGCTTGCTTCTAAAGCACTTTGGAACATTGAAACAATAAAATTCTGCATGTAGTTAAAGAATGACAAGGCTTTCATTTTGTTTTAAAACCACCGTATAGTATAATATAATTCATCTAAAAGAGGAGATCTTCTACCAACATGGTTTGGGAACAAATGATGAAGTTATCATATCTCTTTAAAGAAAGCAAGCTCATTTACATGTGCTAAAGAAAGAAATTCATAGAAGGTGCTCACAACCCATCGCCTCCCAACCATGGTTGATAACACATATAAGATGCATTTGGGGAGATCTCAATAAGAAAAGAACTATATTAGATTTCTATACAAACAGAACAATGATGACCCTCTTTCAACAATGTTTATCAAGTGGCTTGCATGTGATGTTAAAGCTACATAAAGAAATATAAAATTAAGGATTCAAGATCAATGAAGGAGGTAGCAAAGCAAGCCATCAATTTCTTAAACATGAGATAACTTATGAAACCTTCACATAAAACACGCTCATAGAGCTTTCATCTCAAAGTACCTCGCATGCATGCTTCGGTAAAGAGCAACATGATCTTCCATGATCTTTAACAACTTAAATATGAGATTTCAAATCATTTATCACATAAGAATGGTAATGAATAAGCATAGGTTCTTCATACACAATAAACAAATAAGCTCGTCTTCCAAATAATCATGAATCAACATGTTGCTTTGCATACCACTCTTTCTAAAGTTAATGCAACCATCGCAAAGGCGCTTGCCAATAAACATCACATTCTCCGCATGATTTGTCAAAAATACAAAAGAGACATCGTTATAACCAATATATTTTCTTTACGATCACCCCAATTTCTCACACAAAGCTACCCACCTATCTTTGTTAATATGTGCTCACACATACATGATTCAACTCGATGCATATATTTAAACAAAATAACTAGAGTAAAGTGGACAAAAGTAACTTGTTTTTTTTTTCAAATCTAAGAAAACTCACATTCCACCAATTAATTTCACCATAATATGATGCTTCAAAGATCATCACTGACATATATCATGTAATGTAATTTAAAAAAAAAAAGTAGTTGCTTTCCAAACAGAGAATGGCCTCATATGCAAACCCAAATTTCATAAATCATCAACCAAATATCACAATCTTTCCATGAAGACATTTCACCAAACACCTTGCATGCATTTGGTAAATGAAACTATAATTTCTCAAGATCTACAAATGAGACTTTGAACTCCCATCGTATGCTATAATCATCAAGAAGCACAAGCTACTACAAGCTTTATGCATAGATAATGATTTCACCAACATCAAAAATTTCTTTTTAACACTAAAATAGTACTCACCATGTATTTAACAAGATTTCCATGGATGAATGCATACTTTCAGAGAAAACTTGAGGTAAAAAGCTCCACCAAATGCACACATACATATATTTCTTTTTCTTCTTTTTTATTTATAACTAAAATAACAATCACAAAAAGAACGCTTGATAAAAATCATTATACCTTTCACACCATCTATTTGGCCACATTGTATATATTTTCTAATAATAAACTATGTTTGCAAAGTCGTGGATCATGGTTGAGAGGATCTCTAAGAAATCATATGGCTTGAACGATCTACCTCTATAAAATAAGCTTTGCTCCAAATAAATCTACACACATCATTATCATCTAAACAAGGCAAACTTTTCTTTGAATCAATCAAATCTATTTCACTAGGACAATGAGAAAGAGTAAGGGGAAACTTTCACCTAAACAAAAATATCACACAAAATATTGATATAAGCAATGCAATTAAGGTCCTCCTTTAGAGACGTTTCATCAAATGCTTGGCACGCAACTCCTTTGTAAAGAAACAACATATCTCTCCAAAAGAAACTTGCTTACACTCACATCTAAAACATCTAGAAGATATAGTATACATCATACAGTTATGCACTTTGAACACATGAGACCATCCATGACAAGCAATAATCGTTTCCATATTTCACAAAGAACTAAAGCATCATTTGATTCCCAAATGAACGTAGTGAAACTAAACCACAAGAGATAGTAGGAAATGACTTTGCCAAGCTCATCCCAACAGAAATCAGCCCATTTCAACTCCATCTTATGAAGAAACGGATAAGGAGAAGAAAGAAGGTAAAGGAAGAAGAGAAAGAAATAGAAGAGGAAGGAAGAAGAAGAAGAAAAACAAGAACAAGAAGAAGGAAAAGAGGAAGAAGAACAAGGAGGAGGAGGAGGAGAAGGGAAGAGGACCTCACCTTGCAAGTTCGGTCTGCTAGGGCTCGGTTCTGGTGTGCGAAACCGAGAGGCAGAGAAGTAGAGGAGATTTCGGTCTTGCTAACCGGGAGCCTGGAGACTTTCGGATCAGAGGAGGTCGGGATCGGGTTCAGAGGAAATCGGGATCGATCCAGGCGGCGTCGGAATCGGGTGGCTGCCATTAGGATCGGGTGGTCGCCGTCGAGATCGGTCTCCCCTAGCTCACGCGAGGGAAGGAGAGGGCGCTGGAGACCTTCGGGCTCCCTCCTATTTCTGCGACTAAGAGGGGATCGGAGAGGGAGAGGGAGAGAAATTTCGGGTGCTTGAGAGCAAGCCGAACCTGAGAGAGGGAGAGGGAAGAGAGAGGAGCCCATCTGGGTAGCTTCCGAGCGAGAGCCAGAGCCCGTGAGCGAGAGAGGGAGTCCGTCCGTGAGAATCCCCCAACTGAAGGCTACCTCCCCGCCTTCTAACGTCTCTCCAAGCTTTTCTCTGCTCCGAAAGCTCAAAACGGCACTGTGTCGCCCAGATGTGCATCCGAGACTCCGACAAAAACACCGAAGTATGTGATCACGCGATTGAAGCCTGCAGTCATGACAGAATTCAAACTTCGGGGAAAGTGGACTAAGCTCAATTGATTTGATCAAATCAAATCAAAGATGATTCGGGTCAAATTGAGCTCGTCGCAGTCAAAACAAACAACTCGGGCTTGATTGAACAAGGTCAAGTCTAATTAAAACCAATTTGGATCAATTCGAGTTCGAATTGTGCTCGACGATGTCTAACTAAGCCGATCGAAGGTGCTCGAGCGAAAAATGAGGTCAATAGAGTCGCACCAGTACTCGGTGCGACGGGCGGAACCGTGCGGTTCGGACGGGCGGCCAAGATGCCGCCACGTGGCGAGCGGGACTGCGGGATCAATCCTGGCGGTCGATCTAGACCGCTGAGACAGGCCTGATGAGCAGATCCGAGCCGTTGATCAAGAAATCAACGGTCTGGGATAAGCCCAACTGCATGCGGCGTGATACCCGAGCCCTAGGGGTGTTTTTTGTCCCGTTCTCACGATCGGGACGACGAAACGCTACAAAATTTTAAACCTAGATTATAGAAGTGAAGAGCATCATTGGGGAATCTTTTATTCTAACTAAGATGCACTAATCATGGTGCTAATTAACCCTAAGTGTTCTAAACTAGGGTTTGTGATATACCTTAATCCACACGGTGGATTCGGGAGATCTTGGGCTCGTTGGACTCGTGGATTCTCCAGGAACAACTTCCTAGTTGACGTCGAGACCCAACGCACGCTCGATCGACGGGATGAAGCCTTGGAAGGAATTTCGTCTCGGGTTCGCCGGAGGATCGCCGCCGGCGGGGTCTAAGCGTCGGGATTTGGTCGAGGGAGGTGAGGGGAAGTCCAAGGAACTCTCACACGAAAGTTCTCGGGCTTTGGGAGGCTAGGGCTCAGGAATTTCGAAAAAGGATCCCTCTCAAACCTCCCTTTCTCCTATTTAAACTCCTAGACCTAAGGGGAACGGCTAGGATTGCATCATGATCAAATTAGGGGGGAAATAGGTCGGTTTAGGCCATGGAATTGAATTCAAAACGAAGGGCTTTGATTAGAGCATTGAATGGGCCTTAAATTGGCTCTAAATAGGTTATTTTAACCTATTAAAGACTTGGTTTGACCAAGTCAATGATTGACTTGGTCAAATCAGTCAAGAGAGTCAAGTGGAACGTAGGTTTGAGCCTTGGATGAGATTGGATTTGATTAAAAATGATTTGGGCTCTTAATGGGCTAGGTGGTCAACCTTGGTTGACTTGGTCAACTGGGTTGACCCAGGGTCCAAGTCCAGGCTCAACAGACTCGACTCGACTCACTGAACCCATCGGAGAGGGTCTTGGGGTCTGGCTTGGTCAATTTGACCAAGTCAACCCTCCAGGCCCAGGTCTAGACAAAATCGAGGTCAACAGGTATGAGTAACGCCAGTGGAAGATAAGATTAGAGAGAATCGCCTTAGATTGTTTGGTCACATAAAATGGTCTACTTTCGATGACCCGATTAGGAAAGTAGAGATATTAGATTGACTTATGTTAAGAAAGTAGAGGTAGTCCTAAAAAGATTTAGTTAAAAATATTAGAAATAGTCTTTCTTTATTAGATTTAGATGAGAATTTAATTTTTAATATGACATAATATACACAATAGAAAAAAATAAAAGATTAATGCTGCCGACTCCAAGTAGCCGGCTCCACATAGTGGACAAAGGCTTAATATTATTGTTGTTGTTTGTTTAATTTATTGTCAAACAATCTTTTTTAAAAATTTGTCCTTTTATCATTATAACATTGGGCGAAAAATTGCACATATAAAAAAGTTTATATATCTGCGCATTTATTTCGAATATTAAATTAATGTAATTTGTAACCGTCCATGAATTTATAATATTATATTAAAGTATATTTATTATATTAAATGTTATCTACCTCGTCTAGTTGCAGCCAAAAAATAGACAATGCGCATGGGCCGCATGGCCTCTGCCGACAGCCCACCATTAAAGCTGCTTTAATGTACGCGAGCACGTCACCTCTAGCGAACGACAAGAAAAACCGGCGCACGTGTCTAGTCAGCACACCCATGCCGCTCGTGTCAGTGCTAGCCGGTCAAATGTTGTCTGACTCAGCCATAATCGCCACGTCAGTTGGACCACAGTAATAACCACCGTACAATCCCATGGCTGCGCCGCCCATCTAGAATAAGAATGCGCCGTTGTTAGGCCAGCAGATGTATGCCTTGTCCCGCGGAGCATTTTAAGTAAATCGGAGCTGTTGATGCTACGCTTGAATGCTGGATCAATATTCCTTGACGAGGTCGAAATATTTGCTTATTATTAGTCCGATAAAATAATAAATTTAAAAAAAATTGGTGTCAGAATATTTTTTGCCTATTTTTAATAGAAATGAATTTAGGAAATTAGTGTGTAATATCTTTTATCATATTTATATACATTAAATTATTTGATTTTAATTTAAAATAGTTTTTTCAAAGATGAATATATTTTTATTGAAATAAATAATAAAATACTTACAGATAGCCAACAAAATAAATATTTTTAAAAATGAAAAAAATAATTTTTTTTTTGCTTGTCCTAACTCTCCCTAATTAGGAGAATTTATAAACTACAAAAATTAAATGTTGCGTTAAAATATATTCTAGTAGCTAAATAATATTATATTAAATATAATATTTATAAACTATACTCCATTATTTGATTTGATTTTTTTATTTTTTAAAACAAATTCAAATTAAAAAAAAAAAGTTATCAAGTGATAACTTTAAGGCATATAATCAAGTGATGATGACTGAAAAATTGTAGTCGAGTGACGGTAGTTAGAGGGCAATAGTTGGGCACAGTGGTTAGAGGATCGTAATCAGACAAAAGTGATCAAATGATCGTAGTCGAGCAATGGAGGTCAGAGGATTAATTGTAGTCGAGAAACATAACTCAAAGGAAGAGGTAATCGAATGTCGAAGGTTGGAAGGCCGTCGTTGAGTAATGGTAATCGAATGACTATAGTCGAGTGACTGTGATTAGAAGGCAATAATAAGGAGAAGAGATAGTTGTGCAACATTAGTTAGGGATCATAATTGAGTGATGGTGGTTGGAGTATTGTAATCAATAAATCAGGTAATATTGTTTGATGATAATTGTGGTCGGGCAATGATATTTGGAGATTCAAAATTGGCTAACGTTAATTGGTGGACCAAGGTTGAATAACAGTGGTTAGAGGACCATGATCAAGTGACGGAAGTCGAAGGACTATGTTAGGGGAATAGTTTTAGTAGGATCATGGCTGAGCGATGATGGTCGTAAGATCGTGTCCAAGTAAATAGTGGTCAAAGCTTTGTCGTTGGGCAACACTAGTGAGGAGCATAGTTGAAAAATAGCGGTCGATAGACCATGGTCATGTGATGGTTGTCAGAGAATCGTTGTCAAGTAATGTTAATTGAAGGACCATAATTGGACAATATTGGTTGCAATACCATAATTGGGCAGTGATGGCTAGAGCATTGTAATTGAATGGATTTAATCAAGGGATTATAATTGGGTGACAATGTTCAAAGGACTATAGTCAAATGATTGCAGTCAATGAACTGTGGTTGGTAAACAACGACGATCAAGCAATGATCTGATGGCGATGACTCTCAAGCCGAGCTCTTAAAATTGTAAAGCCATTGAGCTCTCATGCTCATTTATAGAAATTTGAAAGTGATACACCCCACAATTAGAGGTGTAAGTGAGCCAAGCCAGCTTGAGCTTAACTTGTTAATGAGCTCACAATCGAGCTTATCGAACCATGAGCTCGAGTATTAGATGAACTCAAGCCCAGTTGGGCTAAACTTGAAAGCTCTTTGAGGGACTTAATGAACTTAAAATATATTAATATTTTAATTTAAATTAACATTATAATTTAATTAATATTTTAAATTAATCTATATTAAAAATAAAAATTCTAAAAAAAAAACTAAAATTTGTAATTTATAACTAAAAAGTCGAGCTCAACAATCTAGTTGAGCTCGGGCCTAGAAATTTTTTAACGAGTCGAACTTGAGCTAAGTAAGAACTAAACAAGCATAGCTCTATTATGCAAATACTCAACTAAACTTGACTTGTTTACACCCCTGCACACAACTATAATAAAGATACATAATAGTATATTGGATAACCCGAATTGATTTCATCGATCATAGAATATTCATTTGATATTTAAGTATCCTAAAGATGTTAGAATTAAACAATTTATTGCTCATTGAATTTATATTGTTGAGATGCTAGAGGTAACTATAAGCATTTAAGATTTGGAGGTTATTTGATAATTTAATTAATATTCTATAGTTTCTAATTATACTTCAAGTATTTGATTTGAGCTCATTTGGGCTTAAATTAGATCACTTTTGGCATTGATGAGTTTGTTTCATCAAGACATTTAATTAAACTATAAGCTTACTAAAATCGAAGTCATATGTCTTTGAATTTAATTCTATATGTTCCCAACAGAGCCCTGCATTGGGTACCCATACCCATACCCACCCATTGGGTATGGGTGGGTATGGGTACGCCCATGGCCTTATGGGTGGGTATAGCTGGTGGGTACTCAACATCAGGGGATAAATCAATTTATATTGTTAATCATTGTATATCTTATATTGTTGTAATCCTTACTACGTAGTGTGCAACATTTAACCACGTTGTGACTACAATAAATTTTGATATGCGGTTTGAAAGTTTGCAATCATATCAAAGGGCAACAAGCCTCAAGGTCATCATTCCGTGACAGACTGCATTCAAAAAGCATTGAAAGTGAGTGGGTATAGGTGGGTAGACATCCTGAAAGTCATCATGGGTAGGCGTGGGTGGGCGAAGCCCATCCCAGTACAGCATGGGTACCCAATCAATACCCCATCTAGGGCTTTGGTTTCGAACATAAAAATCCATCAAGATTTGTGCTGGATCAAGCTGGTTATTAATGATGTATCAATGAGTAGATTACATTTTTATTAATATTAGCACTAAACTTTTTTAAATAAAGGAAGCTTAATATCTTTTATTTAAATGTGAGGGCTTTAAATGAGCCAAGCTAAGCTGAGTTGGAGTTTGCTTGAGCTTGAGCCCATTTGTGAAAATCTTGTTGGAGTTCTAGCTTGATCTCCACCTCAACTCAATTATTTTGTAGTGTTAAAGTTCAATTTATTTAAATATATGATTGTTTGAGCTCAAATCATTAGCTAACTTGACAAAACTTATCATATCTATTAATGAGCAATGCTATTGAGCAATTAGTAATTTAATAGCTTAAAATTAATATTTTAATTACATGACAATGAAGGAGTGGTTTGATTAGTTGAAAAAGGAATACTACGTAAGAATACAGTGTAAAACCCCTCAGATTTTTCATTTTTTAGTACTGTTAGTCTGTATGAACTGACTTTAGTACGGGACGAATTGAAGAAAATTGTGAAAATCTGTATGGTTAGTACGTACGAATTTCCTGTATGAATCTGAGTTCGTCCGTACGAACCTGAATTCATCTGAGACGAAATTTGTTCATAGAGCAAGTCGTCTAGGAACGAATACACTTCGTATGGACGAGATTTGTCAAGAGGGCAAATCGTCCCGGGATGAATAGGATTCGTCTGGGACGATCGTTTGATAAGTATCAGATTTGAGATATTTTGAAGAGAGAGAAAAATGTTGAGAGAGAAAGAGAAGGAAAGAGAAGAAAAAGGCTTGGTTTTGGAGCTCGCGGTGCGCTTTTCGTCTGACGTTGTTGTTGAAAGATTTGTTCGCCTCGCAGTAAGGACTCCGAATCCTATTTCTGATTTCGAAGATTTCGAGTTTTGATATTTTTCTGCTCAGTTTTGTATTTCCGTTACCAAAAAAAGTGCATATCTTTGTATGGACGAAACTTTTATCGCGTAACTTTTGGTATGTTATAGAAATGATGTTTTTGCACGATTTAAGTATTTTCTGGAAAGTTTTTATATGATATTTTGAATTCTGTGTGATTTTTATCGAATAGAAAATAATCTGGCTGTTAGAAAATATTGTTTCAGTATAAGTAAAGCTTTGGAATGAAGTTTTATTCAATTTCTGGTATTTTGATAATTTTCTGAAACTGTGTATTCTGAATATGTTTGGGATTTCTGTCGATTGTATGATATTTTAAAGATTCTCTTCTTTTGAGTTTAATTGTGTTTGTTGATTGCAACGTATTACTACGAATGTGGATATATGAGTGAATTACTGTTATATATATTACTGAAAGATGCAAGTGAAGACTGGTTGAACCGTTGGTTGGAGATTGATTTGACCTGTACAGGATGGTGGGCTGACAGACTTTCCTTTAAAAAGAGTTTTGTGTTATCCTCTATTGATCATTGATATAACGATTGGGAGTCATAAGGAGATTATGCCGACGGGCAAAGAGTGACGACTCTATTGAGCCAACGGATTACTAACATCGATACTAACCTTGAAAAATGTCTTAATAGCCAGTGATTGTACTTGTTAAGTAAGACTACGGTACAGGGATGCATGTGTAAGTATTGTTCTTATGATTTCTTTATAGATTTACTGATTTATCGATATCGTTGGATTTATTGATTTGATTGATTTATTGCTATTGAATGGATTTACTGACGAATTTACGGGTTTACTGTTACTGTACGATTTCATTGATATTACATACTGTATATGTCACTGAATACAGATACCGATATGGATATTGATATTGCATTGATTCATTGGTACTACCGGGATATGGATATTGCATTAATTCATTGATACTACTGATATCGATACTGATACTACTGATTCACCGATACTGATTCATTGTACTGATCTTATAGCACATGATACACCGATTACTGACTAATACATGTGATACATATGATACACCGAACAAGATACATGTGCATGTGATAGAATATGATTTTATTGCATATATTGATTTCAATTGTATTTGTATTTGATGATTTTATTGATTGATTTGATTGGTATTATCGATACGAAGATTTCTTTGATGAATTGATTGATATTATAGATACGACGACTACTGTAGAGATTTGACGTATGTACTGATTTATTGAGCATTATGGATTTTTCTACGATTTACTGATTCTCCTACTTATGATTTTGGATTCTATTGTTTATGCATTGAATTATGTTTATGTACTGATTTTCGTATCTGCATCGACTCATTGATCATGGTAAGTGGTTAATTTTGATTTGATTGATTTACATGCATATTGTTTCTGTACCGTTTTTTGATTTCAGTTGTAGGTTTTTGGTGACCTGCTGGGCTTTTTAAAGCTCATTATATGTGGTTAATGATTTCATGTGCAGAGCCTCTGGCGTAAAGCTTCTTTCAGACACTAGTATAGTTTTTTTTGTAGTTTTGGTTCTTGTATTGTTTTGTAGCCCGAGCGGCTATTGTACATGTTCTTTTGGACGCTACATTTGGATTGTAAATATGATATGCCGAAATGTGAATTATAGTATTTTGATGTATTTATTTTCTTTATTGTAATTATCATTTCTGGATGTCTGTATTGATCTGAGTGAGAAGAAAAAAAATATCAAATAACAAGAAGAATGTCAGATGAATCCTTTCACTATAGATGTCTGGGACGTCACATACAGTGTACCTGAAAAGCTTTGGAGTTGTTTGGATGAGTTAATAAATCTAAGTTTTTTTTTTGCTTGAAGTAAAATGAATATAGTATAAACTCTAAAATGATGGTGATTTGTGGCCGGTGGTGGTTGATGGCGGTTGCGGATGGCTGCATGGACAGTGGCGATCAGAAGTGGGGCAATGGGTGTCAGTGGTTGCGACTGACGGAGGTGGGTGGTGGTGATCAGATCGATGCAATGCTGGCGGCTGACGTCGGACAGTGGCAATTATGGTGAATTTATGATGTATTTAAAAATTGTTTAAATATAAAGAATTCCAAATACACCAAAATTTAAACAATATAGTTAATTTCAAATGCATTAAAATTTTATACTATATTTATTTTATTTCAAATCAAATACAAATATTCTCAAAACTCCTTCCTTTTATAATATTTTACATCATTTCAATCCAAATTAAATGATATATTGAAGAGCATAAACAAGTTGCTAATACTGTTGATGAAAAATAATACATTATTGAAAAGAACAAAACTCTCACCTAATTATATATTAAATAAATTTATAATCAAACCTTAATTAAGTTATTTAACAAATTTATTCACAATCTTTAATTGCTAATATTCATAATTATAAACGAATAAAAAATAAAAATCATTCATGTTTATTCATTTATAAATTAAATATTTATAATTAATTAATTAATTAATTAAAAGATTATAAATACACCTAATGAACTTAATAACTTCTGGAATAGGCCTAACCATGAAGACTGCGTGCCTTGCCAGAATACATCCAACTAAAAACTTACAAAGGCTCTGTAAGAGAAAAAAATAGCTTAAATCTGCCGTTCCGATCCTATAAATTCCAACTGGCCCAGCACTCCACAATTCTCGCGCGCGCTCTCTTCCCCTCGCCGTCGACCGTTCCAACGAATCCGCCGCAGTTGCCGGCCAACAACCGTCGCCCCAAATCCTTCATAAGCATTTCACATAACTTTTATTCAGTCTTCTCCCTTCGTTTCACCTCCTTAATCCTCCATCACCATCACCCGCCGCCGGTCGCCGGGTCTCCCACCCCCAAATATCTCCGGCGATCGAACTGGCCGCCCGACTAGAATTTTGAATCGAAGCCAAATCGACATAGCGAATCATCCGGAAATGATCGGCATAAGTCTTTGCTTTTGATTGAGAACGGCGATTGGGCGAATGACCAACCACCGACCCCTGGCCTCGTTTCCTCGGGCGCCGGCGCGGGACGCGGCGAAACCCATCAGATCCGATTCTTCCGCGACGTGCCGGCGGCAGCCGTTGATTCTGAAAGATTCAGCTCGGCCCAGCGTTCGCTTTGCGGAACTTGCTGGCGGGAAGACGGCGGAGTGCGCGGCGATCTGCTGCTGCTGCCCCTGCGGTCTCATCAGCCTTATCATCCTCGCCGTCGTGCGGCTCCCGGCGGGACTCTTCCACCGTGCTCTCCGGAAGCGTATCCTCCTCCGTCGATCTAAGAAGAAGGCGAAATTGCTCAGTTCTAGCTCCGAATGGAACTCCGGGTCCAGTTTGGGATCTGGATCGGATAACAGAAGCAGCGGGTCGTCCAACAAAATCGGATCCGCCTCGGATGAAGAGTTTGCTGAGTTCGCCGGTTTACGCAGCGCCCTTGCGATGGTGGTCGGCGATTCGTGGCCTGTGAGATCGCCGTCGGCGGAGTTGGTTCAGCTTGAGAAGGATGTGTGGTCCAAATTTTGCAATAGCGGATTCTGGAGAAGCCCGTCGCAGAGGGAAGATCACTTAACGGCGCAGGCGACGGAAATTTAACGGAGCCTCTGGTGGGTTTTCAGTTTCGACGCACAATGAAACGGGACCTAAAATATACATTAAAGAAAATGAAAGCCAGTGCGCCGTTTTCCTTCTGTTACTGAATTTAACAGAAAAGAAATTTGATTTTGCGACTTTAGCAAGTATTATATATTTATATTAATAATTTAATATTCTGAAGCTATCAGTTTGGCTACGCAAATCCAATGTAATTAACGCAGGAGATTTGATGGTGATGTGCCTGAAAAATCAAACAGATAAGGATTGAACTCTCTGTAGACGGACGCAGCATTTGAAGAAGGGAATGTAAATTTATTTTGGAAAAATGTTTTTTAATAATTATTATAAATATATATATTAATTAAATAATATTTTTTAAAATTATCATATATTAACGGTTCTGATTATAAAAAATATTTTTTATTATAAATGTATTAATAAAACTTGTTGCGTCCAGGAGTATTCGCGGCGGTAGAGAAATATAAAGTTTATCGTCTTAGCATTGTACGAAAATCCAGCACGCAATCAGATAAGAGAGAGTAGCATTCACATGAGACACCAATATTTTTACGTGGAAAACCCCCGAAAAGGGGGAAAAAATCACGAGGCCTAGCCCAGTTTGACTGAATCCACTAGTATTGTAGTTGATTACAAATGAGATCTTTCCTTGGTGGAAGGTCTTAGCTTGATGTACATCTTATGGAGTACATTACATGATGTTAATACAAAGAGTTATTGCTGACATGTTCGTTTGGTCGGAAGGACCGTAGTCGGAGGGGGTGGAGGTCGGTAGACTTGTAGTCGGTGGGCGACGTATGTCAGGAGGATCATAGTCGGTTGGCAACGGAGGTCGAAAAGATTGTAGTCGACGGGCGACGTAAGTTAGGAGGACCGTAGTTGGCGGGCAACAGAGGTTGGAAAGACTGTAGTCGGCGGGCGATATGAGTCAGGAGAACCATAGTCGGCGGGCGACGGAGGTCGGAAGACTGTAGTCCGAAGACGAAGATCAGAAGAACAGCGTCAGGTAGAAGTCCAACAATGGAAAGAAATCCATCTTCGCATAGACGTCTAACGAAGTCCGATAACCAGTAGAAGTCCGGAGTCGGGTAGAAACTTGGCGAAGAGTGAAGGTCCAACGTCGGGTAGAAGTTCGACGTCTGTTGGTGGCAGAGAAGAAATTCGGCTTCACTTGGGCGGAGTTTCGGCGTTAGGAGGGAACTCTGTTGTAAATTGAGAAGAATTTTCGCATCCCATGGAGGTTAGGCAGAATTCTAGCGTTCTCCCGAATTTCCGGCAGAGTTCCTGCGTCTTCAGGCGGCGGGAAGAGCTCCGGCGGTGGTCGAGGAGGAGCTTCTTCCTTCTCCTCATAATTCTCTTCTTCTTCTCTCTCTTCACTTCAGTCCCCCTTGTGAAGAATGAGGGCTCTATTTATAGTTTTTTTGGTGTGGCATGGCTCGTAAATAGGTGTGAGATCACGGGCGAATAGGGAGTGGTTTGAATGGACGGCCGATATCGAATCCTTTGATCATGCACCGTTCGTTGGACATTTGAAGGCTTTAATGAAGTCGGAATTTGGTGATCTTGGGCTCGTTGGATTCGTCTCGTCGAGCCGTTTTATTCGAGTATAAGCTTGTTAAAATCAGAGACCGTTTGGCAACTCAAATTGTGGTTTGAACCTCCCAACAGCGCCTCAGGCCCTTGATTCGGACCCATTTAGGCTCAGATTGGGTTGAATTTGGTGTCGTTGGGTTCGTATTTCCGAGACGCTCAGTTTGACTATAAGCTCGCTGAAATCGGAGTTTAGGTGCTCCTGAATTTAATTTTTGAAGTTTCCGACTAGCTTTTTGCCTCGAGATTCGTGTCCGATCAAGATAATTTTTGCATGACGTATCAAAACTATGATTGTGATCTCAAAAATAAAATAATAAAAAATTATTTCAATTAAACTTTTAATTTAATAATTTATTTATGATCTACCGTTTTCAATACAAATTTGAATATCTTATTTGTTATTTTAATTTGATATGTCCTCAAATAATTTTTGTGATCAGGCATGGATCTTGAGTCAAATTTAAATTAGAAGTTTTTAAAATTAAAATAAGGACTATCCAAATTCCGATTTCAACAAACTTAAAGTCAAACTGAACATCTAGAAATTAAATTCAAATTGAACGTCTCGAAAAGACAAACACAACGACATCAAAATCGATCCAATCCAAGCCAAATCGAGGGTCCGAATCACATTTGAAAGGTTTAAAGCATATATTAGATGACTGAATGACATCCAAATGTGACATGCTTATAATTGAATCGAGTGGCTCAACAAGGCGAATCCAACGATCGCCAAATTCTGATATCAAGGAATTGATATAAGCCGTCCATTCAAAACACTCCAAACATGTCCTTGATCTTCTTCCTATTTACTGGTCATGCTACTTCCCAAAAATTATAAATGGACCGCTCATTCTTCACTGAGGGTGAGGAAGGCAGGACGAGAGGAAAGGAAGAGAATTTTGGAGTTCTCTTGCCACCAAACTTCTCCTCGACCACCGTCTGATCAGTGACCGTCGTCGAACTTTTGCCGGACTTCCGCTTGGCCACCAATTGTCATTGGACTTACGCATGACTACTAATTGTCGTAGAACCTTCGTCTGGCCACCAACTGACACCAAATTTAGGCCCAACTATCGACCGTACATTGCTGGACTTTCGTCTGGCCCTTATTTGTTGCTAGATTTCTACCTGATAGTTGACTACTGTAATATGATCATCCTCAAGTTCAAGGATGAATCAATCTTTGTAATCTATTCATATACTAATGAATTCATTTCAATTGGGTATGATCCCATGATTTTTTCCTTTAGGGTTTTCCACGTAAAAAATTATGATATTTATATTCTCTCTATTTGTGAGTTGAATAACCGTGCAACATTAAAACACGAAATTTTTCTTACTTTACGGCCACGAATATACTAGCCCGCAACACAATTATTTAACATTTGAGTAAAAATAATTAGATCAACAAATTTAAGTCAAAACAGGTATTACATTTTTTAATTTAAATTAAATTAATAAAATTACAAATGCTTAATATTACATTCTTTTGATAATGGATGTAAGGGACTTTAGGCTTATGTTTTTACAAAATTTAGCATTTAATTGCGTTTCCATATTGGCGTCTGTGTTTCTTCTAGAGAAGGGTTATTAGAAAGGGCTGCTATTAGCTAGACTGTGACATGCAACGGGGAAAATGGTTTCCAGAAGAGGCTGGAAACTGGTGAGGTAGGAAGTGCAGTTTGAATTGGTTCGGCAAGTCAAACTTGCGATCTTGTTAGCTAAGAGTTGTTTTAGTGTATAGCTAACCAAGAACCATACTGAAAAACCGCTTTGTAATAAGTTGTATTACCATAGCTACCCGAGGACTATAGAATCATTGTGATGACTGAAGACTGAGAAATTACAACAAGAAAATTTAAATTTGAATGCATGCATGTTAAAATTCAAATATCAATCCACCGTTGCTTAGCTTGGTTGGTGGGCGAGCACGGTTGGGAACCCTCCAACCCGTACTCGAGTATCTCTTAAGTGGGGCCTAATCAAGTGTGGACCATAAGGCTTCTGGGGTGCCCTTTTGGGGGTGGCAGCGGGTGGATACCCCATTCCAAAAAAAAAAAGCATTCAGAAATCATTGTAAATAGACCTCACGATTTTATCATCTTGATATAACTTCGTAGAAAGTCATCCATCTTAGAAGTAATCCAATACAAATACGTTTAATTTTGTAGTTTTTGATGAAGTTTCAAGTATAATCAAAAAGTACCTCAATATTTAAGAGTTTAATTTTATTTTCTTAAAGAGTTTTATAATCTCCCTCATTTAGGTCTCGTTTATGATGACTTTTTTATTGCTTCTCAAAACAGAGTTTTAGTAAAAAAATTAATTTTTTTAAACTAAAACTCTATTTTAAAAAGCAATAAAAAAGTCGTCCCAAACGAAATCTTAGATGACTGACATCCACCAAAATCATCTAGCAGGTACATACAAGCCTACTTAGCTTTGAAGTTTCTAATAAAATTACAACCATTATGCTAAAAGACGCATCCAAAATTTGAAAGTTTAATTTTATTTTCTTAAATATTTTTACATAAATGTTAATGATTTAAAATACTACAAGCCTTAGTGCATGATGACAAAGCATGAAGAACAAAAAATAATTGTATTCGCTTTCAAAACCTAAAAAGGACGATAGTGAAAGAAGTCAAATTTCGTTCAAACAAAACAAATTCATCTTGATCTATCATGTGGATCCCATGCATCATCTGAAGCATTTTACATTTCAAAAAGCTTAATCCATTGTCTAAAGCTAGGTTTCGAATATTATACAGAAAAAGAAAGAAAAAGTATCACTGAAGCTAGCCAAGCAAGAATGAGGTCTCCAAGCTGTGGTGGTCTCAAGGAGAAGTCAACTTTTTGCCTTTTTATTTCGGTAAAATTTGGCTCTCTCGTGTATTCTTTTAAGTTTTAATGGTGATTATAATAATTTTAAATTACATACACTTAGGCTTGATTTGAGATGATTTTTTTATTGCTTCTTAAAGTAAAATTTTAGTTAAAAAATTAAAAAATTTATACTAAAAAACTGCTTTAATACTTTTTGTAATAGAAAGCTGCTTTAAGAAGTAATAAGAAAGTCGTCCCAAATGAATCCTTAATTGAGACGTTTAAATTAAAATTTAGGCTTCGTTTGAGATAGTATTTTTAATCCTTTGTACAGTTGTTATAGAAAAAGTAAATGTTTAAAGTTATTGTAGAAAGCAATTTTTTTGTACAAAGTTTTATGAAATAGTGGCAAAATTGAAATTATAGTTGCGATATGAAAAACAAAATAATAATAAAACTGTCTAACACAAATCCTTAATGTATGATCTTTGGACCATTTTTAGACACAATGAACAACCCCTTGGTGTTTTAATGGAGCTATATTTAAACTATGATGCTTTATAAACTTTTTGATAATAGGAACCCAATATCAGCAATGAATTAGGGTTTATTCATAAAAGAATGACATAGCCTAATCTCTCATGTATTTTAGTCAAGTCTTATTTTTTTAAGATAGATAATTTTGCATCATTAATGTCCCATGAAGTATACTTGTATAACTGCACTTGACTAACATAATGAATTAATTAAAGATGTTTATTTAAGAGTATAAAATAATTTAGGAAGTTTAGGTCCTAATTGAGATAGGATTGTAAGGTCAATTTGCATAGTTTGACTCAAATTGTTAAATCATCCATGAGGTTCATGTATATTGTAAGAGCTCAAACTCTTAACTATTGATATATTGTCCGCTTTGACGTAAGAGTGTCACAGTTTTGTATTGTTGCGTCCTGGAGTATTCGCGGCAGTAGAGAAATATAATGCTTAATGTCTCAGCGTTGTACGAAGATCCAGCACATAATCAGATAAGAGAGAGGGTGTAGCATTCATATGAGACACCATTTTTATGTGAAAAACCCCTGAAAAAGGGGGAAAAATCAAGGGGCATATCCCAGTTTGAATGAATCCACTAGTATTGTAGTTGATTACAAATGAGGCCCTTCCTTGGGGGAATGCCTTAGCTTGATGTGCATCTTATATAGTACATTACATAATGTGAATATAATGCATCTCTGTTGATGTATTTGTTTGGTCGGAAAGACTGTAGTCGGTGGGCGACGTAAGCCAGAAAGACCGTAGTCGACGTGTGACAGAGGTCGGAAGGACTGTAGTCGGTGGGCGACGTAAGTCAGAAGGACCATAGTCGGCGAGTGACAGAGATCGAAAGGACTGTAGTCGGTGGGCGATATAAGTCAGAAGGACCGTAGTCGTCGGGCAACAAAGGTTATAAAGACTGTTGTCTGGTGACAGAGGTCGAAAGACTGTGTCAGGTAGAAGTTCAGCAATGAACAGAAATCCAGCATCAGATAGATGTCCGACGAAAAACCGACAACATGCAGAAGTCCCGCGTCGGGTAGACATCTGATGATGAGCGGAGGTCCAACATCGGGTAGAGTCCAATGTCAATTGGTGGCCGAGGAGAACTCTGATGTTAGATGGTATTCGGGCAGAACTCCGACGTCACTTGGAGTTCGGATGAAACTCTGGTGTCACTTGAAGGTCGGGCGGAAGTCTGACGTCACTTGGAGGTCGGGCGAAATTCCGGCATCACATGGAGGTCAAGCAAAATTCCGGCGTCATTTGGAGTTCAGGTGAAACTCCGACGTCACTTGGAGGTCGAGCGGAATTTCAGCGTCATTTGAAGGTCGGGCGGAATTTCGGCGTCACTTGGAGGTCGGGTAGAATTCTGGAGTCTCATGAAAGTCAGGCAGAATTCTGCCTTCCGGGGTCCCGTGGAAGTCGGGCAGAATTACGGCGTCCCGTGGAAGTCGGGCATAATTCCGGTGGTGGTCGAGGAGGAGTTTATTCCCTCTTATCTTTCTCTTCTTCTTCTTCTTCTTCTTCTTGCTTGGGTCCCCTCTAAAGAGAAATAAGGGGCCTTTTATAGATATTATGGAAGTGGCATGGCCTGTAAATAGGATGAGGATCAAAGACAAATGTTGAGTGGTTTGATGGACGGCCGATATTGAATCCCTTGATCGTATACCATTTGTCAAATATTTGAAGGTCTTAATGATGTTGGATTTCGACGATCTTGGGCTCGTTGGATTCGTCTCGTCGAGCCACTCGATTCGATTATAAACACGTCATGTTTCAAAACTATTTGGTAACTCAAATTGTGGTTCGAACTTTCCAGCAGCACTTCGGTCCTTGATTTGGACTCATTTGGGCTCAGATTGAGTCGAATTTTGTATTGTTGGGTTCGCATTCCCGAGACGCTCAGTTTGACTGTAAGTTTGCTGAAATCGGAATTCAGATGAACCCATATTTAATTTTTGAAGTTTCCAACTTGATTTTTGCCTCGAGATTCGTGCCCGATCAAGAGAATTTTTTTATGATATATCAGTCATGTTGGTGTAACTTCCCAAGAGATCACCTATCCCAAGATTTATCTAGGATGAGTTGAGGGGGGGGGGGGGGGGGGGGGGGGGGGGGGGGGGACACTAATAGAAATAATTCCAATATACTTATCTCGATATTATATAGAGTTCATAAAACTTATGCCTCATCATTTTGATCTTGAATCTACGAGATTTCTTTGAATGATGTGATTCATAATTGATGACTAAGAAACTCTAGCCATGATAAGTCGACTAACTTAATTGCTGAGTAAATATAGAATATAATAACCTGGTATGATGAATCCGTAAAATCTTAATTGAGTAATGTCAATCTTTTATAAAGTTTCTTATATGTACCCATAACCACCTAAAGTTAGTTAATTCATATTGAGAAACTCTTTAAGGTCAAAATCCTTTTAAAAACTCAGCTTAATAAATTTGGGGCATAAGCTCGACTCTTTTGAGTATTCGTGCAGTCTATATATATATATATATATATATATATATATATATATATATATATATATATATATATATACAAATGTGAACCCATCTTATAACAACTAATACATCTAAAAAAAGAAGACAAATACTTCACGCAACGCAAATACTGTACGTAACGCAAAAAATATTCACATGACTTTAAGAAGGGTGCGAAGTTGAGTATAAGAGTACTACTAACACTAGTGGTTTAGTCCGGTGAAGCAGATGGAGACGAGAGTTTTTTTTTTTGGTGATGAGGAAGTACTGTTCTTAGGTCAGTGTAAACCCCGGTCGACCTAACATGCAACCCACACCAATTTACACGGGCCAACACTTAAGGCTTTCACTGCTTGCCAAGGGATTCGAATGAGGGACCTGGACTTTGCCGAGCCGGCTCTTCACCATTCGGACAAGCAGCGGTGGGTAGACAAGAGTTCTCAGTTTGAGGTTTTATTTGGAACAGCTTTTGAACTGTTTTCTAAAATTTTTTATAAAATTTTCTAATTCAATAAATTTTTTTGTTAAAAAATTGTTTTAGAAAACTACAAAAAAGTTGTACCAAACAAAACCTGAGCTTCTCTTTACCCAGCCAAAAGGCTTTCATTGTGCCTTTGGCTGCTTCTTCGTAGGATGTCACGTTCAAGATGTTGGCTCCATGGAAGCAATTTTATCATGGGAGTGGCTCTCGTCTGGTGAATGTCTCCATGCATGGTTAATTTTGCTGATCAAAAGCATCACTTTCCCAAGCCTGCTGCAATGACAATCTTTGCAATTTCTTGTATTTCAGTTGCTTTTGCTGAGCAGCTTGAACAATTAATTTTCTATAAGGAATCATCACTACTATTAAAATTGGCTTTCACAACACTTTTTTTATCATGCAGCAACGGTTAAAACACCTACAATATTTTTAGCAGCGGTTTATAAACCGTTGCACATCTGTCGTATTTGTTATCGCTGCAAACGGCTTCAACAGCACTAATTAAACTGTTGTATTAGACAATATTTTTTATAGCATTTTCTTTAGTAGCAGTTTTAACCGCCACAAATTTGCTAGATTATAGCGGTTTTAACTCCTGAAAATTGGACAAGGGGTCTCTAGCAGCGGTTTTAGCACATACAAATATGGATAATGAGTCTTTAATTAGCAGCGATTATAATATGCAAAACTACTGGTTGAACCAATTGCAGCGGTTAAAACTGTTGCAATTATGACAGATTTTTTTTTTTTTTTTAATCTATTTTAAGTCTGCACATATTTGATTTATCATTAATAATCTATCATCAAGTGCAAACTTTGTTACAAAGTACAATCATGAACATTAAATATGTTATACTTATATAATATCCACATTTGAATTTATTCACAAATCTCATAAGACTTAAGAATATACCAATTGATACATGTGCATGTATAAGCACAATATCAGATCTATTGATGACTTCAATTGTGGACAAAAAAACTATAGAAGAAAAACGTAAATTTAGCAAAAACACAAAATGACCTTCTTGGGGAAAACTTTTGGCAAATGGGCAACATATGGCACAAAACCAAAAACGTAAAATGAAATTATAATTGTATATATTCAACAACTTTGAACTTTAAACTTGACACCTATATTCAGCATTAATACGAATAAGTTTGCACATATTAAATATTAACCCCTATATTCAGCATTAAAACTTCAAATTAATAATTAAAACAATGTAGCATCAACAAATAAATGTAAGTACAAATTAAAAAAATCTTAATCCATACACAACCCTTATCAATACTAAAATTTGAGTAATTTTAGTTGCTAACACAGTGATTCCCACTTCATCATCAGCTTTGCAGCTGCCAAACGCTGCAAGACAAAAGAGTTTACTATATGAATGACTTGGGAGTTTAATCATTGGGGTGCGACTGGCAACAATATAATAGTGGTTGATGGATCACCTCATCTGGTTAAGATAAACCCAAATTCAACTACAATGATAAAGAGATATTGTTGAGAAGAATTTAGAGTAGAAATGACAAAAGTTGAACATGCATCACAAGAATTAGTAAACTTGGGTCAACTAATATCAAACATTGTAACAACTTAGATAATAAAATTCATATTGTCATACATCGGAATATTATATTACTATTTAGAGCCAAACATAAAATCAAAATCCTTATAACTTTTCAATACAAAACATCCGCCTAACCTGCACAACGAGATATTTTGAAATGACTACATACAATTCAACCTTAAGCGGTGGTATACACCCTAATGTAGATTTTTCATCATAGTATCAAGCAGTTTAGGAATCCATCTAAAACGTATAGCAGCATCCCAACATGATGCAATATCAAAAGTAATGGACTTAACCAAAAAAGAAAAGATGAAGAGATTTTTAAAAAGAAAAAACTTCAACCTATTAAAATTTTGAAAAGTACTTAAAGGAACAAGACATGCATTCCAAAGCATCCTTTTCAATTCATTAAAAAAATGCTATTAGTTTTGCAAATCTAGTTAGCAAACAAAAAAAAAATAAAAAAAAAATCATTTTCCTCTTTCCTCCTATCCTGATGAGAAATATAAGTCATTAGAATTCGAATCCTGACCAGCAGAAGATCACGGGTGCAGCAAACCTCCGTTTACTTCCAGTTGAAGGACTCCTTAATCTCCCTTCATAAATAGATTTAGAGCTAAATATTCAAAATTCAGCAAAGACGAAAACGAAAGTTCAACCCCAACGATCCAATCACCAACCACACTTCGCAAAAAAGCAACACAGCTAACATTCATTCAAAACTAACGAAGATCTCGCATAATCTAACCCTTCTCTCAGTGAAAAGAATGAGTCAAGCAATCTGCACCTGAACAACAGCAGAGGGAAGTTTTTGTTAGAATCGAAGCAGCAGCATCGGCGTCGGCGTCAGCGTCGGCGTCGCCGACGGTTGAGGAGGCGGCGGCTGGGGAGGAGGAGGCTCGCTTGCGGAGACGTATTGAATCATTGAATGAGCGAGGGCTTATTTCGATTTGCGCGTATACAATGAGTACTTCGGCTGATTCCTATTTACTAACAACGGTAATTAATTTGTTGCTAATGAATACTGTAAAAATTTTATATTTTTAGTAGTGCATCTTCTCGAGAGAAGATGCAAACATTAAAGGGCTACATGTGAAACAGAGGATAAGAAACATGTGGCAATATAAATTTCCTTTTACGGCAAAACCAATGCATCATAGATTGATTGATTAACCGATTAATTAACCTCGGTAAGTAAGTAGTTTATGAGATACGGTTCTTAAACTAAGGCTTCGTTTGGGACGGTTTTTTTATTGCTTTCTAAAACGGAGTTTTAGTACAAAAATAAAAAAAATTGTACTAAAACTCTGTTTTAGAAAGCAGTAAAAAATCCGTCCCAAACGAAGCCTAAATAGAATGGTTAGACTGCGACCATTGTCATAAGCAAGTCATAGCTACTAGTTATGGAAATCTCTACTATATAAGGATAAGGTTTCATGCATAAATCATCATCTAGACTGATGTGAATCTGTCAAATACATTGAAAGGTCGAGAAGCGAGATTAAAATGTTCTAAACTCTATACGGGAAGACATCAACATTGATTTTCATTTTACGATTATCGAGAACCAAGAGAATAGATGATTCAATCATGGTGGTTGTGGACATGTTTTCTAAAATGGCACATTCATTGCCCATAAGAAAACCTTTGATCTTGTTAATATTGCTATGCTTTTTTTTTTTTTTTTTTTTTTTTTTTTTTTAAGAAATTGTTCAACTTCATGGCCTACATCACAACATTAGTTCCAATTGAGATGTCAAATTTATTTGCAATTTTTGGCTAGAAATATGAAAATGCAAATGTATAGAAGTCAACCTCAACTTCATTTACCATCCTCAATATGATGGGCAAACTAAAGTGGCGAACTACAGCTTAGGAATTTTGCTTTGATGCCTAGTGCAAATGCATTCAAAACAATGGGAAGACACTCTTGACAAAGTCAAATTTGCATATAATTTTATGATCAAATGCTCTAAAGGTTGATACCCTATTCGACATCTCTATATCATAGAATCATACCCTACTGGCTACTATTCTATCACAAGTCAGCAGTAACAAATAAAGAAAAAGCAAGTAATATGAAAGGCAACTACATTAAATCAAAATAGTACTCATAATTAAATGAGTGACTAGCTCCATAATCGAATAAAATATAATAGGACATATCAAAAAATATAAATTGTACCTATAACAAAATATGAGGCATCTTAAGCCTTATACTAAGTCAAACTATATACATGTGCTTGAGTTGAAGCTGGTGCAACATAACTGCCAAGTTCTCTTTAACCTGAGGATGATCTCCCTGCAACAAAACCTACTATAGAACTAGAGCCACTGCCTCTACTAGAAGATCCCTCAGCAAACATACGAAGTGAAACTATCCTTAGTCTCCTTGCCATTTTTACAAAACTTTCATATCACGACTCAAAATGCCACTCTGATACCATCTGCAGACACTCTGCTATCCTGTATCCAAACTGATCAGACTGAAAGCACTGTACGATCATCCTATAACACTAACCTAAGTGGGCACCTACCACAAATATAGCACAAAGGTGCCCCACAAATAAAATCTTCATAAGCAACACTAACACTATCAAAAATTGTCACAGACACAGAGGGAGTCCAATCATGCTCCTCTAATTTCCAAAAAAGCCACAACTAAAAGTCTTGTTGCCAAAACATTTTCTATTAGTAATTCACCATTGTTGAGTAGCTATCATATCATTCTCTATCAAATAAGCATGCTCTTTCAACTAAAAAAAAATAAAAAATGTGGAATGGGACCAATGACTGTTTCAGAATGTCCAAAAGTCCTCTCAAAAACCTGTAGCACATATCCTTGGGAATGCTAACCAACTAAGAAACATACCTAGCTAATATTGTAAACTCAACCTTGTACTACATAACAAACTTGCTCCCTTGGACAAGCCTTAGAAATATATCCTGCATTTGTTAATGTATATAATGCGGTACAAATCATATTCGAAATACCTTAATAAACTCCTAACTGATCAAGGAGTTTTATCCTCTCCTAAAATATATCCTCCTATTGGATCAACCACCAGCTCAGCCTCTCCATTTAATAAAAAAATAGCCAATGTGACTTCCTCTTAAGAGGACATTATATACCGTTAAATATCTTCTCCAACCTCCTCAGCAGATCCTCTTCTACTCTAGGTTTAACAACGCCCTCAAATGCAAAGGCTAGAATCTTAGAAATATCAATAAATGTCAGTTTATATAATCAAATCTAATAGAAAAAAATCACGCTCTATGGCTTGCCATCAGCTAGGCTATCAAATTGGTAAACTATGCAACAATATAAGAACTAACTGTAGATGTGGTACTCAACATGGGTGCTTCTTGACCGGTACTCTATCTATCTGTTATATCTAGGTCTTACGTATCCATAACCACATAGAACACTCAACTGAACAATTATGCACATGAAAAAAAGCAAAAAATGAGTACTCAATCATACCCAAAACTATCTTAGTTGACTTGCAGATTAAATGTTATAGCTATGTTTTACAATCAGTTTCCCAAAAAATATTACTCTAACGTGTAGGCTTTTGCAACAGACCAACCCAAGATGAAAGTTTTGGGGAACTTTTAGATTTTTTTTTTAATTTAAACTTAAAATAAATAATTGACTACAGAGCTGCTAATAACTACCAATACATAAAAATTAACTCAATCACAATTTTTTTATTTCTTATCAAAAAATATATATAATATTTATACAACATTATATGGCCATAGATTGAACTACGAAACAAAATAAAGATAAAATCATGAGCCAACTCAGTTCAGCAGGTTGCACTTACCATTCTAAATTTTTAAATAATCATTATTAAGCATTTAGATGAGTTTTAAAATAATTCATAATGATTATAGTACTAACCAGAATAGTACCTGTAGTTATCATGCATAAATATGAATAGTAATAAATGAAAGTAAATAAATAAGTACTTCATATATTAAAGCAAAAATAATAGCTTTTCCTCAAGCCATTATAACTCTCATCAAAACAAAATTTATAGAATTCTAACCCTGATGACTCCCGTGCATGTATATCAAAAATATGTCCTTATGACTCCCAATACTAAACACAAGAATATAATATGCATATAGCACCATAACAGAATATGCATTTAACACCAAAATGTATCTGTGGCACTATAATATTCATTTAACACTATAATAGAACTTTCTCCATCCATACCAGATTTCCTTAAAATCACACATTTAAATTTAATAAGCATATAACTCATTACATTGTAGAAAGAAAATATAAATAAGCTCATTTTTAGAATTTAACATAATGCTTTAATGGAAGGTAGTGGAATATACTACTGAGCAAAAATACACATTTTGAAAATATAACCAAATTATTAGATATTGTTCATGTCATTACTATGAACCTTTAATTTACTTCAAGATTATTTTTGAGAACCAGGATTATTTTTTAATTTGCCAAAAACCCTACATTTTCTAATTTATCTAGTGAAAATGTCCTAGAAAAATACCTAAACATTTAGAATTATATTATCAATAAAATACAAACAGTTACATAGTAAAAGCTTTACATATATTACTTTATCCTCATATTTTGTTAAAGATTATAAATTAAATCATAAAATTTCTAAAATTCTCGTATTGTTAAAAACTGTGATTGGTAATGCAACCTACATCGAGCTAGCCAATTGTCAAAACGAGGCCGAAAATAAAAAATGGAATAGACTCAGCCAAAATTGACCTTCTCACTTTAGGATTAATACTTTTTCTCTCTCTCTAATAAAAATGAAATAGTGAAAACTGATATTTTCATTTTGAATTCAAGACCCAACGTTTTGGTGCTCGATCATGCATGTCGCAACGCTCTCTTAACGAGCACACATCTCCACGACGCCACCCTCAGCACCGCTGCATTGAATTAAATGGGAAAATTCCAGATAGCACAAAGCTGAAACGCCGCCAGACCCAATGCCGCAACATTCAAGGGAAATTTTCCAGTTTTCATCTGCATGCACACAAATCCCTGGTACCAGCTTTAGAATACATGCATACAAAATATTTCTAGATGCATGCAAATGAGTTAAATGATGGAATTCAGTAAAGTATCTTGGTTCAAATCAGGTCAAAACAGGCTGAACCGTAGTTGTTATACTTTGGATTTAATCGAGTCAAAATAGATGCAAGAATCTGTAGTTGTTACATTTGAATGCCTTGTTTCCATGTTGTTGATAAGGAACTTATTTAAGAGAGTTTCTTCCTTTTTCAACCCGCTTTGTTATAATTTTTGACATCGTCTACTTTAGCCCACATGCTATTAACGGCTCTATTTACTCATCACTTATATCCTAACATACACATGGCATGAGAAAAATGACAGATTGTTAATCAGAAGCAAAGTTATCTTACTAAAATTGAGGTCAAAGTGAAAATTATTATGGCTCATTAAAGTATGTAGATTGCAGTTTAAATTTTTACTTGAGTTGTTAATGTTGGATAAAGATTTTAGAGCTGGGTTTACCTTTCATGATCTTGAGGTTCTCTTCTCTAATTCATTTAAGAACCTATTTGGTTGGTGAAATTTTGCTTTGGGCTATTGTAGTTTCCCACATTCTTTGGCTTTTTGTGGAATTTTGATACCATCTCACTTTGCAATGTCTTTTGCATTTATCCTTGAGATTTTTAGTGCTAGGCCTATCGTTTTTTATGAATGATTGTTATATGTTTGCCCAATGACTTTTCCTAATGCCATCATTTTGATTTTTGTGGTTGGTGCATAAGGAATGTTTTGAGGGGCAGGTTATTCTGTGCGTTGTCCGAACGTGTCCGGATTGGCCTTTTATTGTTGTCCCTTTTTCCTCCTAGATCCATATTTTGGCTCTCATTTTTAATTTTCTCTCAATTTTGCAATCATATTAGTCTTTGAATGATGATCATGTAATTTTTTTCGATCATGATGGTTGGTCATGCACAATCTTAAAACTCCTGGACTAATATATTTCTGATTCATTAAATTTGTTATTGCTATTATAGGATTGTGCATATCCATTGATTCTTTTATGCTGGTCTTCGTGATTGTGATGCAGGTCTTAGGCATCATTTTAATTTTTGTATATTTATTTTTCTTTTCTTTTGATGATATACATAGATGATATATTTTCCTAATTCCTTTTTTTATTCTATAGTTATAATTGTTCTTTTTAATTAATAAAATTAGGTTTTATCCTCATTGTAAAAAAAAATTATATAATTGTTCTTTTTAAGTCTACTCTACTGAATCTCGGGTTCTCCCTTGTAAGCCGACCCGCGGGGTCGGCCGGACTATCAAGTTAGCCAAATCGGAATCATCTCTTTTTTTTTTTTTTTTCCGAAATCAGGTGGGTCGTCAGAGGGTTGGGAATTTGACGAGAAGAACGCGACGATGCCTCAGCGGCACTCGAAGAACAACAATGATCTCGCCTTCTTCACGTACGACGAGAAGCGGAAGCTAGGGTACGGAACACAAAAGGAGCGATTGGGGAAGGACTCCATCAAGCCCTTTGACACTTGCTGCCTCTGCCTCAAGCCGTTCATCGATCCGCTTTGTTGCCAGAAAGGTCATGTTTTCTGCAAAGAGTGCATCCTAGAGTGCCTCCTTGCCCAAAAGAAAGACATCAAGAGGTGCCCTCCTCTGGTTATTCTATCTTGTTAAATCAGATATAGCATTTTCTTTAGATTATGGAAATTCTTGGTTAATTGGATATGAAACATACTGTAATCATCAACTTTGTTTTGGGATTCGTGGAGGAACTGATGGAAATTTCAACTCTTGGTGGTGGTTATCGCTAGGTTCAGATTGGGGGTAGAGGGAAGACAGTTAGGGATTTTGAAAAGGTCTGAGAGAAGTTAAAAGACAAAGGAATAACAGGAAGAAGATAATCTAAGAAATTCCTTTTGATATCAGAATTCTGTAGCTCATTACATTGATGTTTGTATATATAGATAGAATGAGTACAATTAGTTATAATATGAGTGCTGTGCTGCGATCTGCGGTCTGCTATAGCAGGCGTTGTGGAGTAGAATCCTTGGCAGGGAAATTTCAACTCTTGGTTGGTGCAGCTGGAGATGGAATATGCGATTGTATTGGTGAACGGGAAGTAGAACGGGCTGAGGTGGTGGGTGAAGTGTGGTTTGGTGTTATGACAGAATGTGTAATGGAAGAATTAGGGATGGAAGAGGAGGGTATGGTGGAATGGTGGATGTAGATATGAGGAGTAGAGGAGAGTAGCTAGTGGATAGTGAGTTGGGAGAAGTATTTGGCGGAGTTGATGTATAAGGAAATGTCTGCTCGTGAAACACAACATGTCGAGAGATGTGAATTTTGTTTGTATGAAGATTGAGGCTCTTGTAGCCTTTATGAGTGGTTGAGTAGCCAAGGAAGATGCACTCTTGAGAGCAGGGCGAGAGTTTGTTGGGGGCTTGAGGTTGCAACCAGGGAAAACATATGCAGCTGAATGTTCTGAGATGGGCGTAGGAGGGAGGTTTGTCGTGGAGGTGTTGAAATGGTATTTGAAGATTGGTCGCCTTGGTCGGTGATGCGGTGCATTTTAAGCTAGAATGGTTCCTTAGGAGTACTTTATCTAGTTTGTTGTTATTTCCTTCTAGAATGTTCTTTTGGTCTTATAAATAGGAGGTGTTGTAGAAGAAAATGCATTGAATGATATTATCCACTTTTTAAAGCTTTGAAAGCTTCTTCTTCTTCTTCCCTGGATTGAGAACACCCAAATCATTCTTCCAGGTCGCATCTTCCGACGATCCACTACATCATATGTTATTTTCATTGATGATTTCACTCATTTCTACTTGTTGTACTTGATGAATTCTAAACAAGAAGCCTTCAATAAATTTCAGCAATTCTGCTCACTAATAAAAAATAGCTATAACTCCACCATTCAGGTTTTCTGATTGGATGGTTGATGAGAATTTACAAGCAACAATTTTAAATCATACCTATTATCTCATGGCATCTCCCATCAATAATTTGCTTGTATACTCCTGAGCAGAACAACCTTGCCGAAAGGAAGCACCATCATCTCCTTGATCTCACTTGGACACTATAACATGCCGCCAATCTCCCATTACACTTCTGGGCTGAGGCCCTCACAACCTCCAATTATGTCATTAATCGACTTCCGACTGATGTAGTGGATCGTCGGAAGATGCGACCTGCAAGAAGGATTGAAGTGTTCCCATTCCAGGGAAGAAGAAGAAGAAGCTTTCAAAGCTTTAAAAAGTGGATAATATCATTCAATGCATTTTCTTCTACAACACCTCCTATTTATAAGACCAAAAGAACATTCTAGAAGGAAATAACAACAAACTAGATAAAGTACTCCTAAGGAACCATTCTAGCTTAAAATGAACCGCATCATTCTCCCCTTGCGTAAAAAGAGCTCGACTCCGTTTGAGGCTCTATAACTAGAAGGGAGGTAAGGTGGCAACAAATTCCTGGATCGAAGACTTTGAATGCGGACTTTGAAATTACCACATGAGGAGGCTTCCCCCAATCCAAGTGATGAACCTTGTGCTCATTTTCATCAAATGAAGAAAGATCTCCAATTCTCTCTGCACCATTACTATCACCAACTTCGTTGGATTTGCTGCTCATTATCTCACTAGAAGAATTGATAGAGAAGTCGCCATAAGCATTCAAAGTAACTTTATGAGTGGGAACAATCTTTCTTTCAGCACCAACAATAAGCATTACATCAGAAAAGTCCCAGCTCTCTAGAAAATTCGGTAGTTCCCATTTACCAAGGCCATCATAATTAATGTCAAGGATTGCAAACTCCTTACCACTTTCCACTTGATACTCTTTGCAGCCCTTGAGTTCAGTAATAAGGAAGAGATGCAACGGGGTCCTCAAGGGAAGGATGCCCTCAAGAGCTTGATCATGGCTTTTAGTATACGCAATACATTTCTCTAGCCATCTCCTATTTTTAAGCGTGTGCACAATATCTCCCATCCTCCACTTCTCATATTGTAATTTAAGAATTTCGATCCATTTATCAGGAACTGCCATTTGAAGACAGTAATCAAAACCAATGCCACCATCTTCAACAGGGATGCAGAATTTTGTAGTGACATATTGTCGAACAGTTTGAGAGCATTGCGCTGGATCGGCTTTGACAGTAGAATTCTGACCAGAAATTTTCACACCTGTAGTGAAAATACTCCGAGTACCACATCCAGTAGCATTGCCATACACTTCCACGTCATTTATATTTAGTTCAGGAATGCTAAAGGCAAGAAGATCATGACATACCGTTAGAAAGGAAGTCTCTGATATGAAAATATCATTGTGTTCATCTTCATTATTAACACATTGATGCGGGTATGGATCATTTATGCAGATGTCCTCAACACTGGAGTCGGAACAGGCGGCAAGACCGGAATCTGGTCGTGAGAGATCGAGCTCAACACTTGAAGCAAAATCGCAAGAGCAGAGTGGGTGCTCTGTCTGAGCGGGCAGCAACGGAGGAGTAGTAGTGGTGTTATTTTGGCCTGTTGTTGCCTCTGTTGCAATATTTTCACCCGCATTCATCTGACCAATTAAGGCCTGGATAGAATCATTTGCAGAGTGACTTGTTTGAACAGGTAAGGAATGCGGAGCCGAAGATGCCAATGCATGAGCATGCTCACTAGGTTTTTCAGCTTCTGAGATATTGACTTGAGTGGTGAGTTGAGAAGGTTGAAACGGAACAGCTTTACCTGAGCTAGGCTGTTCAAAAATAGCATGGTCAACTTGTTTGGATTCAGAGGATTCCATTTGCAGCTTAGTGCTCTCGCCCTCAAGAGAGAGAAGGATGTGTTCAACGAGCGATTCCAGCTCCCTACTACTATTCATTTCCTGAGATACCTGGTTAGCGGCATCCTTGCTTTCTGATGTTGGTGCTAATTCATCCTTTCCATCTGAAAACTTCCGAACAGCAGTCCCAATTCCAGTATCATACAAAGCGGGCGGCAACGACAGAGATCTAGGAGCGTTAGAAGTAGTAGCAACCGGAACTGGCGGTGGAGGACATGTAGGAAAATCGGATGAAGCGAGAAGCGGTCCAGTGAGCTGAGCAGAGGTAGAGTCAAAAACAACACTGGTAGTTGCTTCTTCGGCTACGAGATCCCGATCGGGCAAGAGACGGACGAAGCCACGCACGTGTCAGGTCGGCGAATCGGCGGCTGGGGGTGCGGGAGTCTGGTCAGCGGTCGGCCCGGCGAGCGCAAGCGGTGTGAGGTCGGAGACGGGATTGTCGTCCTGCTGGTTTGGGGCATATCCCACTTCCAGAGATGTTTCTATTTGATCGGAATCGATCTGGATCGGATCAAGATCGGAGTTCCGTTTGTGAGGCGACGTAATCTGTGGAGGCGGAGGATTTCTCCATCGCAATGGAAGCTCGAGTGGTGGGTATTCCGGCGGTGGATCATGCCATTTGAGCGGGAGTTCGAGCGGAGCGTAATCATCAACGACCGGGGGAGTATGGCGGGACGGATGGCGTCTGCGTGAAACGGACGAGGGGATTGAAGAAGAAGAAGAATACCTCGGTATGGTTGCCGACGACATTCTCATCTTCCTTATTGCCCGAAGGTTTTCGCGAATCCGATCAAGATTTTTGTCTACCTGATCGAGCGATTTCTTCGATTGAGCTTGATAGAAGGCGATCCGGCTCCGAGCATCGTCGACAGCCCACCTTCCTTGGCGTCGATCGTCGTCGATCGCCAATCTTGTTTTGCGGCTTCGATCGTCGTCGACAGCCGACCTTCTTCCGCAGTCCATCGATCTTCATAAGCTCCAGGCTCTGATACCAACTGATGTAGTGGATCGTCGGAAGATGCGACCTGCAAGAAGGATTTGGGTGTTCCCAATCCAGGGAAGAAGAAGAAGCTTTCAAAGCTTTAAAAAGTGGATAATATCATTCAATGCCTTTTCTTCTACAAGACCTCCTATTTATAAGACCAAAAGAGCATTCTAGAAGGCAATAACAACAAACTAGATAAAGTACTCCTAAGGAACTATTCTAACTTAAAATGCACCGCATCAACATAGTATCGATTGCCATTAAGAGAAGTAATGGTATTGGACCCCATACATCCGAGTGAATTAATTAAAACGTTTAGTAGAAGTAACACTTGTATTGAACGGTAACTTGCAGCTTTTGGTCACATAACAAGAGATGAAGACAAAGGAAGATGAAAGATTACATAAGGACAATATGTATTTAGCTAAAGTGGAAAAGAGGTGCTGGTGAGGATAACCAAGATGCACATGCCAGACGGAGGAAGGTGCTGATGTAGCTTGAAGAGCTGTGGAGGTGAAGGTGGATGTAGTTCGAACAGGGTAAATGCCATCATGGCTGGGGCCACATAGTAGAATGCGATTGTTATAAAAATCCTTGATAACAAAACCGTGAGCATCAAAAGAGATAGAGACGTGATTATCAACGATGAGTTAAGAGTTACAAAGCAGATTATGAGAGAGGGATGGGGCGTGGAGGAGATTGTGGAGATGAAGCTTACGAGCAAAATCTGGCAGAGGAAGTAGACCCTGGCCGCTATATTGGATGGGCATATTACTACCATTGGCAATGGAGATTGAGTCAGAACCGTTGTAGGGAATGGGCTGTTGGAGATTGGAGGTGTCAGATGTCAGGTGAGTAGAGGCACTTGAATCAAGTACCCAATCAATTGTTGGGGAGGGGTTGTACTGACTGAGCAGTGCTCTAGAGTTCTAGGAAGATGATGGAGCAAATTGAAGATTGCGATGCCAATAGTTGAGAGTGGAGGGACCATGTTTGCCGCAATCTGACAAGTTATACGAGTTGATGGTGTCTGCGGAGAAACTTGGGTTCTGCGAGAATAAGCTGATGGATGCGGTGATGTCCCTCGTCTATAAGAGAATGAGCTTGAGGGGTGGTATTGTCGCGGCCTCTAGATTCAGCGGAATGATAGGAGAAGAGAGCTTGGTTGTCTGAGGATTGGGAGGTGTCCTTCAGATGTTCAGCTTGAAGATTTATTTCCGTGTTACACAGGAGAGAATATAGGACGTTGAGGCTGATGGGGTTTAGGGATGTGCGGATTGCCGTTTTGAAGGAGTTTTATGTGGAGGGGAGGCTTAAGATGATATCCTCTATATCAATGTGCGATCCATCCACTGCAATGTTGCCAACTAAGGTTTTATTTGAGCTAGGTACTGAGACATGGAGGAGTCACGCATTTGGATGTGATGAAGCTCATTTTTGAGTTGGAAAACGCGTGATCGATTTGTAGGTTGAAGTATCTTTTCCAAGGTAATCCAGATGTCATGAGCAGAGGTAAGATTGATCATATAGGGTAGAACAACTAGTGATATGGTGGAGAAAAGGGCAGAGATCAAATTGCAATTAATTAAACACCACAGGTGAAGGTTCGGGTTTGGGGAGTTGGGCAAAGGGTATGGCGGATGGGTTTGAGTTCCAGTGAGGTAGCCTTCGAATCCGTTAGCTGAAAAATGTTGACAAATTTGAAGACACCAACAACAACAACATCAAGCCTTTATCCCACTACGTGGGGTCGGCTACATGAATCCTTTTTCTCCATTGTGTCCTATTAAAAGTCAAATTCTCGTTTAAATCTAATAAAGAAAGGTCATTCCTAATATTTTCTAACCAAGTCTTTTTAGGTCTACCCCTACCTTTCTTAACATAAGTCAAATCTAATACCTCTACTCTCCTAACCGGGTCATCGGAAGGCCGCCGTTTTATGTGACCAAACCATCTAAGGCGACTCTCTATAATCTTATCTTCTACTGGAGCTACTCCAACCTTTTCACGTATATGCTCATTTCGTATCCTATCTCTAAGGGTAAAGCCACTCATCCACCTGAGCATCCTCATCTCTGCCACACTTAACTTAGTATTATGCTTCTCTTTTAATGACCAACATTCGGCACCATAAAGCAATGCAGGCCTCACTACCATCTTATAGAATTTTCCCTTAAGTTTGAGGGGTACATTTCTATCACATAACAAGCCCGATGCATTCCTCCACTTCAACCATCCAACTTGAATTCTGCTGATAATATCCTCATATATTTCACCATCACTCTGAACAATAGATCCAAGATATCTAAAACGTGTACTCTTATTAATGACTTGATCGCCCAAAGTCACAATCCCCTCACTAGGTCTATTACTACTAAAATTACACTCCATATATTCCGTTTTAGATCTACTCAAGCGAAAACCTCTAGACTCTAAGGTTGACCTCCATAATTCAAGTTTACCTTCAACTCCCTCTCTAGTCTTATCAACAAGAAGAATATCATCAGCAAAAAGCATACACCAAGGTACATCCTCTTGCAAATGTCTAGTGAGAACATCCATGACTAAAGCAAAAAGATATGGGCTTAAGGCTGATCCTTGATGTAACTCAACCGAAATAGGGAAATACTTGGTCAATCCACATTGTGTTTGAACACAAGTAATAGCTCATGCATACATATCTTTAATGATTTGAATATAAGCATTATTGACTCCTTTCTTTTCAAGAACTCTCCAGAGCACTTCTTTTGGAACTTTATCATATGCTTTTTCTAAATCAATAAATATCATATTTAGATCCTCCTTATTTTCTCTATATTTCTCCATCAAACCTCTTAATAAATGTATGGCTTCCATAGTCGACCTACCCGGCATGAATCTAAATTGATTTTGAGAAACATTAGTATCACGCCGCAACCTATGCTCCATAACTCTCTCCCAAAGTTTTAATGTATGACACATTAACTTAATACCTCTATAATTCGCACAATCTTGTGCATCACATTTATTCTTAAAAATAGGAATTAACACGCTCATTCTCCACTCATCTGGCATCTTTTTAGTCTTCAAAATAGTATTAAAAAGTTTAGTAAGCCATGAAATTCCTTCATCTCCTAAGCATTTCCACACCTCTATTGGAATATCATCAGGTCCAACAGCTTTTCCACCCTTCATTTTCTTTAAAGCCTCTCTAACTTCAGTTTTACTAATACGCCGATAAAAATAGAAATCTTTATTATCATTTAGGGTGCTAAGATCATTATAGTCAATCTTATTTTCACAATCTTCATTAAAAAGTTTAGCAAAATATCTCATCCATCTTTGTTGAATATCATCTTCTAAGAAAAGTATTTTTCGATCTTCATCTTTAATACACTTCACTTGAACTAAATCCTTACTACTCATATCTCTTTGTTTGGCTAACTTATACATATATCTTTCTCTCTCTTTAGTATCTAATCTATTATATAAATCACTAAAAGCCAATGTCTTTGCATCGCATATTGTTTTCTTAGTATCCTTACGAGCCACTTTATATATTTCCCAATTATCAGAATTTTTAAAATTAAACCAATTTTTATAACAAAGCTTCTTATTTTTAATCTTTTCTTGCACATTTGGATTCCACCACCAACTACTTTTACTATTAGGAACTTTTCCCTTTGATACTCCAAGGATATCTTTTGCAATATTCTTAATATCACTAGCCATTTTTTCCCACATAATATTAGCATCCTCATGCACAGACAAAATCTTAAGATCTAAAATCTTATTTCCAAAAATATTTTTGTTAATATTCTTTAAATGCCCCCCCCCCAATCTAATCCTAGAAAATCGTTTGACTTTATTTTTTATTTTATGCCCCTTTATCTTAAAGTCCAAAACTAATAATCGATGTTGGGTACATAAATTTTCACTCGGAATAACTTTACAATCTTTGCAATCTAAACGATTTAATTTTCTAATAAGAAAATAATCAATCTGTGTTGTACTATATACATTTTTATAAGTGATGAGATGCTCATTTCTTTTCTTAAATAAGATATTAGCAATTAAAAAATCATAAGCTAAACAAAAATCCAATATGGTCTTACCACCTTCATTCGTCATTCCAAATCCATGGCCACCATGAATGCTTTTAAAATCATCTACCTCTCTACCAACTTGTCCATTTAAATCTTTTCCAATAAAAACTCTTTCTTCAAGAGGTATCTTTTATATTAATTCTTCTAAGTCATTCCAAAAATTTAATTTAGAACTCATATCCAAACCTACTTGAGGAGCATAAGCACTTATAATATTAACAATCTTATCATCAACAACAATCTTTAAAGCTATAATTCTATCTCCAATACTATTAATTTTTATAGCATTATCCTTTAAACTCTTATCTATAATAACACCTATACCATTTCTAGTATGACTCCTAGCCGAATATCAAAGTTTAAATCCTAAACTATCAATTTCCTTAACCTTCTCACCAACCCATTTAGTTTCTTGAATGCACAAAATATTTAACTTCCTTTGAATCATAATATCTATTAATTCCATTAATTTTCTTGTAAGGGAACCTATATTCCAAGTTCCTATCTTAATTTTAGTTTCATGGACTAGCTTCTTTGCCCACATCCGTCCTTGATGTGGGAACCCTTGCCTATTTAACACTGCACCCGGGCGCCGGTGCAGCGGCCCTTGCACACTTGTCACTGTATTCAGGCCATACAGCGCGTCGCTTCCAGGGGACGCCCTAGCATTAACACAATTTCTTAAAGGATTCATGCCATTATTGTTCGACAAGTTTTACGCTGGCTGTCGACTACCTAACGCAACCCTCCACTTTTCTCATCCAGGACTTGAGACCTGGCAATGGCAGTGTTAACAAATTTGAAGACACCAAATGGAATAATTATCGTTAGTGAGTTGAGTGGTGACTATATGTTTGAGATTGGACATGCGGAATTTTAGGGGTGGTGGAACAGTGAAGTCGGCCATAGAGGCAGAGAGATTTGAGTTGGGTGGGGGAGACGATGCAAATGCTTGGTCGGCCATGGTGAGTTGGAAGGAGAGCAATGAAGCTATTGCTCTGATACACCATGAAAAGGTCTGAGAGAAGTTAAAAGATGAAGGAATAATAGGAAGAAGATAATCTGAGAAATTCCTTTTGATATCAGAATACTGTACCTTATTACATTGGTGTTTGTATATATATAGATAGATTAAGTACAGTTAGTTATAATATGAGTGCTATGCTGTGATCTGCGGTCTGCTATAGCAGGCGTTGTGGAGTAGAATCCTTGGCAGAGGCGAGTGGTCCTCACATTCGTTCCTTGCTTAGCTTGGACTAACAGATTTGGTGGGAGGGAAAAAATGACCCATATATTATTTTCTTTTGATGGGGAAGTTTAAGAGAAAAAATAAATTGATTGTAATATTCCTGATTTAAAATTGAAAGAGAACGTTAAAATTTTTGTTTTTATTTCAATAATATTATTTTCGAGGATCCAATTAGACCTGTCAATTTCGGGTTACGGGTCGAACCCGACCCGACCCGTAAGTGACCCGGATTTATTCGGGTTCGGGTCAACCCGACCCGATTTTATAAACGGGTCGGTTTTCGAAACCCGAAACCGACCCGCCTCGGTTTCGGGTCAACCCGACCCGACCCGCGTAAGACGGTCGCAGAACCGCCGGACGCCGTACGTCGGACGCGGAACCGCTGGACGCCGGACACGGAAGTTGCGTGACACGGCCTGATGGCCTTGGTGCAGGCGGGGCAGGCCGCAGGCGGCTCGACCGCTCGAGGCAGTCGCGAGTCGCGACTTGGGCAGGCGGGCTCGACCGCTCGCGGACCTCGCCTGCGGACGCGGCGTGAAAAAGGCGGCTCGCCTGGGATGCGTCTCCGCTCGCGGACCTCGCCTACGGACGCGGCTCCGCTCGGACCGTTCCTCGCCTGGGACGCGTCGACGCGACTCAGACAGCGGGAGCAGCGGGCAAAGAGGCGGGAATAAAAAAATTTTAAGTTAAACGGGTTTTCGGGTTGACCCGGCAACACGTCGGGTCAACCCGAACCCGACCCGTTTTTGTAAACGGGTCGGTTTTCCGAACCCGACCCGCTTCGGGTTCGGGTCAACCCAAACCCGAAAATTACGGGTCGGGTTCGGATCGGGTTTTCGGGTTGGGTCCAATATTGACAGGTCTAGATCCAATGCTTTAAATGTTCAAATCTGTGCCCAGTTCATGAAGCTCTCCCCATTAATATACGTTGTAGGTATGATTTTTGAATGAAGCTTTATATCTCTTTTGTAAAGAATTTCATAATTCACTGCTATAACTTTTTAGTCACAATTGTCGCAGCCTAACTATTTTAATGCCTATTTAGTTGAAGTTAAGACCGATATCTTACAATCTACTTACTTACAGAGGTTAATTGATCGGCTATTGAATTAATCTTTGATGAATTGGTTTACTACAACATAAAATTATACTACCACATTTCTCTTATCATTTGTTTTGCATGCAAGCCCTTAATCTTAGTTTTAACTGTTGAAATTTTAAGTTTTCAGTCTTTCTTAGAAGATGTTTCCTGTCTTTGTTGTATATAGAAAATTAGCTGCTCATGCTGCTCAACAGAAGCAACAAAAAGATGAGGAATTGGAAAGGTTATCATTGCAACAAGCTAGGGAAATTGATGCATTTGATCAGCAAAATCATGGAGCCGTTCCCCAATACAATGACAAGAGCCACTCCCGTGATAAGAATGGCTTCCATGGAGCCAATAGCGTGAAGGTAACATCCTATGAAGAGGAAGCCCTTCGCACGATGAAAGCTTTCTGGCTGCCTTCTGCAACTCCTGAAGCTCCTGTTAAAGTTGATGCTCCATCCTCAGACACCATATGCCCAGAGGGCAAAGAGAAGCTCAAGTTGAAAACTCTCTTCTCTATCTACTTCACTGAAGACAATTACAAAGAGAATAAGAAGTCGAAGTCTGTGGATAGCAATTACATCTGCCCTAGTTGCAAGGTTACCCTTACGAATACACTCTCTCTTGTGGCCATTAATACTTGTGGTCATGTCTTCTGCAAGAAGTGTGCGGATAGGTTCATTGCCAAGGATAAGTTTTGCCTGGTGTGTAACAAGAAATGCAGGGAAAAGAACTTGGTGTTCTTGGAGAAAGGTGGAACTGGTTTTGCCGGACATGGGGAGCATTTGGAGGCCACTGAATTTAAGCATTTGGGAAGTGGTTCAGGCTTAGGTCTTGTGAGACCAGCGATGAAGACATGATCTCTCTCTCTCACTCCCTCGAGATGCAAGGTTTTAAGGCTCTTTGCCATCAGGTTATAACTCTGCAATGTTATATTAGAGTTTGGCATGGATAGTTTACTTTTTAACTGTCAAAATAAGACGATAACTCTATATACATTGGTTTGAAATTTATTTGAAGTTAATTTTGTTGAGTTGCTAATTTTAGAAGAGCCAGTGGAGTGCTCTACTGGAAAATAAGATTTGAGAGAGTTTCCTTAGATGGTTTGGTCATATAAAATGGCAGCCTTTCATGACCCGGTTAGGAGAGTAGATGTATTAGATTTGTTGTGTGTTTAATTAAGGTAGATGTAGACCTAAAAAGACTTGGATATAAAATATTAAAAAGAACTTTTTTTTATTAGATTTAATTATTTAAATGAGAATTTAATTTTAACATGATATAATAGAAATAAATGATTCATGTTGCTAACCTCTCATAGTTTGTTAAAGGCTATAATTTTAGAAGAGTCAATAAATTATTTAAATTTCAAAAAGAGAGCAAATTTATTATTATTGTAACAATTCATTTTAAAAGATGTGGTAGATTTTTAATTATTTAAACTTAATGTGCCATATAAGGTCTGACAGTTCTGATCAGCATGACCATTTTAGCTACAAGAAAATTTGAAGCTGCAATTGTATGCACAAATTACAGTTGAACATCTGCATGGTGAAGCAGCATCCCAAGAAAAAAAAAAAACTAAAATTCAATGTCTTCATCATCACAAGAAGTATATGATCTTTATTTTTAACTAAGTGTCTAATTGTGAAGCTTTTTCTCAATAATAATATTGAACTGCTATAAAGTGTGTTGTGGAATTGAATTTTAGATGATGGAGATAATAAATGCACAACCATCCTTGCAACTTCATGTTAGTGCTAATTTACCAAAATTTTAATCTATGCTGAAATGCAGCTTTATAGAATTGTAATATAATTCACACAGCAACAACAACAGTCTTTATCTCACTACGTAGGATTGGCTAATTGAATTTTTTTTTCTTCATTTTGTCCTATTAATATTCAAATTCTCATGTGAATCTAATAAAAATATCATTTTTAATACTTTCTAATCAAGTCTTTTTAGTAGTCTCTATCTTTCTTAACATAGGTCGGATCTAATGCAACTAATCTCCTAGTAGGGTTATCGAAAGACTGACGTTTTATGCGACCAAACCATCTAAGGCAACTCCCTCTAATCTTATATGCCAAAGCTACTCCAACTATTTCACGTATATTCTCATTTTGCATTCTGTTTCTAAGTATGAAGCCACTCATTCACCTGAACATCCTCACATCTAAAAAACTTAACTTAATTTTCACTTTTAATGACCAACATTGTGCCCAATAAAGCATTGTAGGTCTCACAATGATCTTATAAAATTTTCTCTTAAGTTTGAGGGGTGCTTTTCTATCACACAATAGGCCCGATGCATTCCTACAATTCTACCATCCAACTTGAATTCTACTAATAATATTCCCATTTAGTTCACTATTGTTTTGAACAATATAGACCTGAGATATCTAGAACATACACTCTTTTTTAAAGACTTCGATCATGCAATATCAGAGTCCCACCATAGATCTATTATTTCTAAAATTATACTTCATGTACTCAATTTTATATCTACTCAAACGAAAGTTTTTAACCTCTAAGGTTGACGCCCATAATTCAAGTTTTTCATCAACTCATACTCTAGTCTTCTTATCAACAAGAAGAATATCATCAACAAAAAACATATAATAAGGTGCATCCTCTTGCAAATATCTAGAAAGAACCTTCATGACTAAAACAAAAAAATATAAGTTTAAAGTTGATCCTTGATGTAATCCAAATGAAATAAGAAAATATTTGGTCAAACAACCTTGTGTTTGAACACAAGTAACAAGCTATGTATACATATCCTTAATGACTTATATATAAGCATTATTAACTCCTTTCTTTTCTAGAACTCTCTAGAACACTTCTATTGAAATTTTTTCATATGCTTACTCTAAATCAATAAATATCATATGTAGATCCTCTTTACTTCATCTATACTTCTCCATCAAACCTCTCAACAAATGTATAGCTTTTATAGTAGACTTGTCCAACATGAATTCAAATGGATTTTGAGAAACATTAGTAGTATCACGTCATAACCCATGCTCAATTATCTCTTTCCCAAATTTTAATGTATAATATTAACTTAATTTATCAATAATTCATGCTACAACTTTAATATAATTCTTTACAGCACAGATAATAAGAATTACCGCATAAGCTACATGATTAGCCAAAAGTATCTATCATGCTTATGTTCAACAACAAAAGTGGTGTTTCATCAACAGCTGAAACCAAGACAACCAAAGAACACATTTACAAATAATATGGTAAAATCCTTAATGGTCACTGATATTCACTCCGAATCAAATTGTTCGAATTTGAGAGTGTGTTGAATTTTGATCATCTCTAGATGTATTTTGAAGAAAATAAATCAAATTATATTGTGTTAGTCAAAACAAATTTCATTTAGCTAACATAAAAGATAGAAGGTAGGTACCCACATCAATCATGTACGTTGCTGTCGAGCTGGCCTTTTATTTTTGTTGGTAGTAATTTTTTCTTGAGCTAGCTGTTTATTGGGAGCCATATTAGCTGATCTCTTTAAGATTTGATATGATTTGCACTTTTGAACTAGATGCTGAATGAATTGATATTTTGTTTGACTATTGCTGTGATGAAGCTATTGGTTTTTCATGGAATTTTGTTGAAATAAGGCTGTTGTTTGTGATGGTCTTTCTCAGATGAGTCAGACAGTCAATTGCTAGTGCTTCATTCCTTATACTGCCTTTGATTTCAAGTGGGTTTTAAATGTTACTTTGTTCTTTGTGTGCAAGCGCTTGAGCTATTACGAAGATTTTCGAGATTTATTGAACTGGATGATAAAATGTTTTTGTTTGGATTTTATTCTCATTAACTTTTGGAGGTGGATTGAAGAATGTATTTTTCAGTTGGAGATCTTGGTCTGAGCTCTATAGAGAGCAGCTCCCATAAGTGATGAGTTTTTTTTTTTTTTTTTTTTTTTGAAGTCCAATGCTGAAGCAGTCAAGCATGCATAAATTGTCCCTTGTGGCGTTTTTATCCTTTTGTTTTTGTTAGAGATGCATATCTGCATGCAATTGAACTCCAGACCTCTCGCTTGTGCAATTTTTTTGTTATTATTTACCTTTGTTATTCTTTAATTAGAAATCTTGCTTCAAAATTTTTGAAAAACTAAAAAACCTTTCCACATTTATATATTGTTTACTTTGTTTGCGCAGTAGAACCAGCATGCTTTTTATAGGTTTCTTTCTTGCATGCGCTTGTGCCTGACCGTTAGGCTCTTTTAGGATCCTAAAAGAGCCTAACGGTCAGGCACAAGCGCATGCAAGAAAGAAACCTATAAAAAGCATGCTGGTTCTACTGCGCAAACAAAGTAAACAAACAATAACAAAAAAATAAAATCCCACGAAAAAGAGTGTCCATGGCAAGTGCCATACAATATCGTAGACGTTAGTATCGTGTGTACGATATTACATCTTTTATAGATTTATGGTCTAAATGTGAGGGTACGAGTGTACCCCCACACACCTTAATGGTGGGTGAGTTCTCCATTCTTTCGGAGACTATAAAGCCTACCCATCTGCGTCATATAGATGACGTCACCTCCTTCTTTCTCTCGTGCTTGCTTGAGATGCTCTACCTCTCTTCTTTTTCCTCAGTTTCCACTTCTTCGAGCCGACCGAACGCTTGTTCCTGACCGGACCTAGAAATCTTGCTTCAAATTTTTTGAAAAACTAAAAAACCTTTCCACCTTTATATATAAATACCTCATTGGAGGCTAAGGGAATGGTGTTTCTTCCATGTAGGCTTTAGTTTTTTTTTTTTTTTTCATAAAGGGCAAAAAAACTATATGATAGGAGTTTAAAATTTGTTAAATCCGTCCGATAAGAGAAATTATTTCATGCGGAATATGAACAAAAAAGAATCATTCAAACTGTGAGTATATACATATTGTTTGTAGTTTGTACACAGTGTGTACACTCATAGTTCAGACGATTCTTTTCCGTCTTGGATGCCGCATGTAATAATTTCTCTTTTGATAAGACTCCAATCTTCGAGTAGGATGACGATCATACTCAAAGTTTGGCACAGAACTAGAAGAATGGAAGATGAAGCTGGGGCCAATTATTGACTACGTGATGCTGATAAAAAATATATATTTATTTAAAAATAGTGGAAATTTATTTGATACGGTGGTTTTTCTATTTTAGAGTGATTTCTGTGCTTATTTTTTAATTTCTTCTCAATATTTTAACCTGATTTGTTTTGTTTGGATGGAACAATTATTACGTCCTCTGACCGGACGTAGAGCTACGTTCGGCCGCCAATAACATGTCGCCACGTGCTCTTACTCTTTACCGCGAGGCCCGACGACTTGACCCGGAGCGGAACCCGGGAATGCTATGTTCGTGATTTTCTCGGTATTGCTTTGCAAAAATGAGAAATACAGCTCTGTAAAGACCAATATCATGCAAATACCGAGTTGTACCGAGTTTTTCTACAACTTGATATAACTCGGTACAACTCAGTATTGCTCGGGATTTGCTCGGTATTGCTAGGGATTTGCTCGGTATTGCTAGAAAAAACTCGGTACAACTCGGTATTTGCTCGTTATTGCTAGGTATTTGCTCGATATTGGTTATTGCCGAGCAAAATTGACCAATACCTAGCAATACCGAGCAATCTTGGGTCCGTTCCGGGTCGGGTTGTCGGGGCGTGCGGTAAATAATGAAAATGCGTGGCGCTATTCTACTGGCGGCCGAACGTAGAGTTGCGTACGTTCACCGGAGCAAATAAAGCTTGTTTGGATGACTGCGTGCATCTCTATGCGTTTCCCAAGATTTTTTGTTGTGAAACTTGGCCGCTTAAAGTAGAAGTGGGAGTATGAAGGCTATAGAAGTCCTTAAAATTTTTTTTGGTGGTATTGATAAAGTGTGTTGATATCATATAAATTCAATAAATTTATATGCGACTTTGAATTAAGACTTCTTATTTGTATAGTTCATAAGTGCATGTTTCTTAATGTAATATAGAAATTTGATTAATGTTTATAATCAAGTTGTTTAAATGAATGAAATTATTAATGAACTCTCAATCTTTATATAAGTGATTTTTTTTTTTAAAGCTTGACCCCTATAGGAGGTCAAGCCCTTTGGATGTTTGCTTTGTTGAGCGTAATTGATGTTTTGATATAATATTGACAAATTTTATTGATACTATTAATTATAATCAAGCTCTTTATTCATGTTAAGAAGGGTCATGAAGAATTATCTGAAATTTACATCTTCGTGGGCTGTTGGAGTGGGGTGTCATAGCAGACTTCAATCTCTTAAAAAAGTAATGTGTGGAATCCTTCGAAGATATTTGACCTAGTGGAGATTGTTTGTTAGAGCATTATTCGATTATGACACTAACCTATGTAAATAAGGTTAAGAATAATTCACTAAGAATTTTTAATATATTCAAATTTGTTTGTCAGTGTTACTTTATAATATTAACTTACATAGAAGATGTTAGGAGGAATCCATCAAGAATATTTTACTTATCCGATAATATTAACCTATGTGAAAGAAATTGAGGAAAATATACGAAGAATGTTTGATATATACAATGTTGTTTGTCAGATCGTTATTATATGATATTCACCTACATAAAAGAGGTCAAATCAAATTTCTCTTGGATCGACTAAACCTTGATTGGGAGAGGAAAATTCCACATTTATCCCAAATAAAATGTAAACTTTGGTTCCCCTTTCGACTGTTATAACCATTTCGAGATCATGATTGTGATCTTATCAAGGGAGTGAAAGTCCATATAGGAAGTATGTGTAGAGCTTGAAATTTTTTTGAAGCTTTCTTAAAATTTGCTCATATTTATAGAGAGATTTAATAATGATAGCTATGAGTTGCCATGGATATGTAGAAGAATATTGAAAGAAAGGTTTTGCTAGATCATAATAGTGCCCATGATGTTAACATCAACATTCCTTTGAGATTATAGCCATGGTGTCCCATATTCTTGATGTCACATCCTAAAATCGAATTGGAGAGAATTTCTTATTCATCTTAAATTTAATAACAACAGAGCCACTAAAGAAAATCAATATATAGAAATAAAATAGAAACATCATCCAAATCATAAACATATATAGATCTTATATCTATTCATATCAAAATATTTTATACACTAATCATAAATTTTTCCTGACATTTCATCCATTAATATACATGTCGTACGATTACAAAAGGATTCATCTATAACATCATATATAAAATACCTCTAACAGGAACTCCCTCTATCTACTCCACTGATGTTTTACCCTTCCTGAAACAGGTAAATATATAAAATTAGCAGATAGCTCAGTAGATTATACAGAACCTACAACTGTATTCAATGCAAGAAAATAATATAATATACATGTCATCATTAATTAAATCATGAAAGCTAATCATATGTTGAACCAATATCTTTCTATGCTTACTCTTATACATGCATCTTACATAATGCAATCATGATCACGATCATCATATTGTAATCATACGTTCATGTGTCCTTAAGGTAATCTCATATCATAATATATGTTAATATGTCATCACATGCATCATATATTCACAGACATCTTACATTATAAGTGAAGTGTTCTAATGTATCATCATGTTTATATACATCCATATTATATGTCATATTATAGCAAGAGCATTATCATGTATGCTAGTACTATGTATTGTATGGAATTTATCATGTATATGACAATAACATACATAACAGAGCTTTTAAAATGATCATGGATCATCATAGGCTACACTTCTATACATCATAATATCATATTATATCATATAATATGAAACATTATATATAATTATCATAGCATTCTATACATATATTATAAACAATATAGGATTTCTAGCTAATCATACTATGTGGGGATGTACATCATCACATATTGCACAATATAATATCATATCATGTCATATCGATAGAATGGTAACAATCAAGTGGAATCATGTATAGGAGTCATCACCCAAATTATAATCATATCATGTCTCTTTATGCCTCTCATAATATCATGTGAACATTTAAAGTAAAGTCTATTGACCCACCCTCATGCACGTGGTATCATATTATATCTCTGCCAACCTGATTCATATAGTAGCTAGCTTTTCTCATATGCACACATTTCACAACATATATGTAATGCATCATATTTTGTGTGCATATAAAATAACATGTAAATCATAATAACAATATTCATAAGATAATTTAATCTGCTCATTTTCATATTTATGTATTTAACAATTACATCGTATCGATATACATGCTATAGTAAAATAATTCATGCCAACTATGCATGTCATGTCAAAATGGTCTTTATCATATATGCTTGTCATTCACTTTGTCTAACCAAATGCAATTGTCATTTATCAATTTCTTGCTTTATTCATCATACTTTTCAAAGAAAATATACATCAAAATATTAAAACATCTTATGAAACTTTTATATGTTCATGTCACAATATACAAAATGAGTAGATATACAACATACTAAAATTTAAATAATAAAAACTTTCTAGAAATTAAGATATCATGAATTTTGCTATTTGACCAAATTAAATCTTAGAAATCCAAAATCATCGAAAATAGGAGTAGGGTCATGATAACTTACCTCGAGATGAATAATTTTCCTAATTGGCTCAGTGGATGAAATCAGCTCTATGACCCTGAACCTCTCTCTCTCTCTCTCTCTCTCTCTCTCTCTCTCTCTCTCTCTCCTTTCCCTTCTATCATTTCTTCTTCTCTTCTCAACACCGTTACGCTCCCGCAGAGAATTTATTTTTGAAACTTCTCATAAATAGAGGTCTCATCATTGCAACATCACCTTTCAATATCACATCGCTCTCAAATGCTTTCCAATATACAGAGAAGGTGGCGCCACATCATCCTCAAAGGCTTTCAAAATTTTATTCTATCAAACATATAGCTTAAGGTCGCAATGCCCCCAAGGAAAATTTTCTAGTTATAATTTCCTACTTAAATCAAGTTCATAAAATTTCATAAATAAACTCATAACTCTTACCAAGTCTAATTCAAGTCATAATGTAATCGTATTATTGTAGAGCAACTATTATGACTTGCTTTTTTTATAATGGATGCAGAAGAAATTGCCCTAATATAACCAAGCCCGAGATGTTGATATGGAAGACCTTTCAAGGTTATAATAAGGGTTGCCTCCTAGCCTAGAATCATTTCCATATATATTGCCAAACTATTCCATGACAAAAAAAATTAGTGGTTGAGACATATTAACGTTTTAGCATACACTAGAGTTTTATGTGAAAACCTCCAAAATTATTAAAAAAAAATAAGGGGTTTGTCTTAGTGGAAACAATCCTACTTGTGTTTCTTCTTGGTTATAAATGATGCCCTTCCCCTTGAAATGGAAAAATATTAATATGATATAATAGACATAAACTATATAAATTGAATTATTTCATGGAACTTAGAAGAGTCTTGTGACATGGGAGCTATCTTCAAGAGATTATTGGTTGTATGTTTGGTCATTTTCCTTGTAGGAGGGATACCATAGATTAAAAATTCCAACATAAATTTTAGTGCTGGCATTACTATTCAAAATTGGTGTCGATAACAATTAGAGGGTTGCAGTCGAATGATAGTGGTCGGAGAGTTCTATTATGGTGACAACTATCATAAAACCTAGTTGAGTTATGGTGGTCGGAGGATTGTAGTTGAGTGAAAGTTATATGATGATCATAGCTAAACAATTGTGATAGGAGGATCATAGTCTTGCGATGGTACTTGGAGGGCCATATTTAGTGGATAAAGGGAGGATGTTTGATAGCGGTTGTTACTCGAATGGAATTTTGCTACAATTATGTATTGAGCTTACAATCTCAAGGGTAAGACTGTTGGTATTGTTGGTGCTTACCATATAGGAAAGCGTTGGTTGTACCTTCTATAGCCTTTTAACTAAGAAGATATGACAAATTATATCTCTTTTGACTTGTTAAAGTTAACATTGTTACTAGTGAATTATTTACCTCGGTTCCTTTGTTATTTATTAACATATGATTAATTACATTGTGGATGGGTCCGAAATTTGTAATTGGCAAGCATATCTTCATAGAGTATATTAATTTTTCATAATACATATAAACATTAAATTGATTAATTGAATATGAATATTAAAATCAACTGAAGTAAGGTTAAAGTTGGGCTCCCCTTATAAAAAATTTCCACCTTTGCTACTGACCACAATAGTCTTTGCTAAAGAGAAATTATAAATTATGATATTATTTATTGTTAGAGAGCTATAGCCCCAAGTGAAAGGATAACCTATGCTTCATAAGTTATGCTATGTCATCGAAGTTATGCTATGGTCAAATTCAAGAGTTCAGTATAAATATTAACGAGGTCAACATCAGCCCAATAGAGGAGAAGAGGAATAAGAGCAGCTATTTTGGGGAGAAGAGTAAGAGCAATTTTTTTTTAAAAAATAAATCATATATATATATACACACTGTTGCATCTTGGAATATTTACAGCGGTAGAGAAATATAAAATTAACGACTTAGAGTTGTATGAAAATCTGGCACGCAATCAGATAAGAGAGAGTGTGTAGCATTCATATGAGACACCAATATTTTTACGTGGAAAACCCCTGAAAAGGGGGAAAAACCACGGGGCCTAGCCCAGTTTGAATGACTCAACTAGTATTGCAGTTGATTACAAATGAGGCCTTTCATTGGGGAAGGCCTGAACTTGATGTACATCTTATGGAGTACATTACATGATATGAATACAAAGAGTCATTGTTGACATGTTCGTTTGGTCGGAAGGACCATAGTTGGCGGGCGACGGAGGTCTGAAGGACTGTAGTCGGTGGGTGACGAAGTCGGAAGGACTGTAGTCAACGGGCGACGGAGGTCAAAAGGATTGTAGTCGGTGGGCGACGTAAGTTGGAAGGATTATAGTCGGTGGGTGACGTAAGTCGGAAGGATTATAGTCGGCGGACGATGGAGGTCAGAAGGACTGTTGTCGGTAGGCGACGGAGGTCAGAAGGACCGTTGTCTGATGACAGAGATCAGAAGGAAGGCGTCAGGTAGAAGTCCAGCTATGGATAGAAATCCCATATTGGATAGTTATTCGGCAAAAATCTGACAACAGACAAAAGTTTGGTGTCAGGTATAAATCTGGCGACGAGCGGAGGTTCATCGTTGGGTAGAACTCTTACGTTAATCGGCGGTCGGGGAGAACGCCAGTGTTACTTGGAGATCAAGTGAAATTCCGGCGTCACTTGAAAGTCGGGCGGAATCCCGGCGTTACTTGAAAGTCGGGCGGAATCCTAGCGTTACTTGAAAGTCAGGGGAAATCCCTGAGTTACTTGAAAGTAGGGCAGAATCTGACGTCACTTCGAAAGTCGGGCAGAGTTCTGACGGTGGTGGTCGAGGAGGAGTTTCTTCCCTCATAATCTTCTTATCTTCCTTCTCTTATTCTCCTCTTGCTCCCTCTTGCTTCGGTCCCCCCCTTTTCAAGAGAAATGAGGGATCTATTTATAGATTTATGGAGTGTCATGGCCCGTAAATAGGTGAGAGATCAAGGGTAAATGAGGAGTGGTTGGATGGACGACCGATATTGAATCCCTTGATCATAGACCGTTCGTCAGACATTTGAAGGTCTTAATGACTTCTGAATTTGGAGATCTTAAGATTGTTGGATTCGTCTTATCGAGCCGCTCAATTTGAAAATAAGCTCGTCAATATTGAAGACTGTTTGGTAACACAAATTGTGGTTCCAACCTTCCAACAACGCTTCAGGTCCTTGATTTGTACTCATTTGGGCTCGGATTGAGTCGAATTTTGTGTCGTTGGGTTCGTATTTTTGAGACGCTCAGTTTGACTATAAGTTCGCTAAAATCGGAGTTCAGGTGATCCCGAATTTAATTTTTTAAGTTTCTTGCTTGATTTTGCCTCGAGATTCGTGCCCGATCAAGATAAGTTTTGCATGATATATTAGTTGTCCCTCTATTTTTGAACGTCAAAGCTCCAGGAGTCCAAAAATATATGTTACAACACTTAAATTTGATTGAATTGCCAAAAATTGCGCTCCATAAAATATGAACTTGCTCAAATTTGATCATTGAGGTCCCATTGAGCTCCGAAAATGTCAAAATTGAGTCTAGAACGTCAAAAAATGTGTCCAGGGACCCCAAAAACGTTCGATTTGAACCATCCAGGCAAAAAATCGGGCCCAGACACGCTTTGGCGGCCGAAACGACCAGTCAGCCGCCGCCGCCTGCGCGGCGCGCCAACAGGCGCGCCTATTCAGACCGCACGATTAAGGGCTGGCGGTTATGTATTTGAGCAAGATTATAATTTTTGGAACACAAATTTTTGCTATTCAGACAATGTAAAATGTCGAAAAAAGTATTTTCAGACTCCTGGAACTTCGACGTCCAAAAATAGGGGTGCAAGTGATATGTCATCAAAAAATTATCTTTATTGGGCACGAATCTTAAGGCAAAATCAAGCCGAAAACTTCAAAAATTAAATCTGGGATCACCTAAACTCCAATTTTATCAAACTTATAGTCAAACTGAGCGTCTCAAAAATATGAACCCAATGACACCAAATTCGACTCAATCCAGGCCCAAATGAGTCCAAATGAAGGATCTAAAGCGCTGTTGGAAAGTTTGTACCACAATTTGAGTTACCAAACGGTTTCCGAATTTAAGGAGCTTGTAGTCGAATCGAGCGGCACGATGAGTCGAATCCAACGAGCCCAAGATCAACGAATTCCAAAGTCATTAAGACCTTCAAACACTTGATAAATGGTCCACGATCGAAGGATTCAATATCGGTCGTTCATTCAAACCACTCCATATTTGCCCCTAATCTCCTATCTATTTATGGGCCATGTCACTCCAGAAATCTATAAATGGACCCCTCATTTCTCTTGAAAGGGGACCCAAGCAAGAAGACAAGAGAAGGAATAAGCTCCTCCTCGACCATCGTTGGAGTTCCATCGGAGTTTCGCCGGACCACTGCCGGAGCTTCGCCAGACCACCACTTGAGGCCCTCACCTTTGCCAGACCATCGTCAGAGTCCCTCACCTTCTCCGTACCACCACCGGAAGCCCTCACCTTCGCTGGACCACCACTTGAGACCCTCACCTCCGTCGGACCACCGCCTGACGTCGTTGCTCCGCCGGACCACCACTTGAGGCCCTCGCCTCCGCAGGACCACCATGTGAGGCCCTCACCTCTGCCGGACCACCACTGGAGGCCCTCACCTCCGCCGGACCACCACCTAATACTGTGGCTCCGCCGGACCACTACTTGAGGCCCGAACTTCCACCGGACAACCACTTAAGGCCCTATGCTTCACCAAGCCACCAACTAAGGCTCGGACTTCCGCTGAACCGCCACTTGAGTCCCTGTGCTCCACCAGGACACCACCTAAGGCCCGGACTTCTGCTGGGCCACCACCTGACGCCAGAGTTCTACCAGAGTGCCGACCTACTACAACGATTTTCCTAACCTCGATCTCCTGCTGACTACGGTCCTTCTGTCCTCCGTCGCCTATTATGGTCATTCTGACCTCCATCACCAGACAACGGTCTTTTTGACCCCGATCTTCTCACAACTACGATCATTCTGACCTCCATCGCCTACTATGGTCCTTCCGACCTCCATCATCAGACAACGGTCTTTCTGACCCCAGTCTCCTGCCAATTACGGTCTATTGGATCTCTGTCCATCACTATTCAACGGTCTTTCCGACCTCCATCATATAGACTTTGGTCTTGCCGACCAAACCAATACATCTATTATAACTCCCATCATGTAATGCACTTTATATGATATACATTTGTGACATCAAGCCAAGGCCTTCTCCCAAGGAAGGGACTCATTTGTAATCGACTGCAAATACTAGTAGATTCCTTCAAACTGGTCCAGGTCCCGTGGTTTTTCTTCCATTTTTGGGGTTTCCACGTAAAAACTCTGGTGTCTCTTATGAACGATACAACCTCTCACTTATCTAATTGTGTGCTGGATCTTCATACAATGCTAAGACGTTAAACTGTACATTTCTCTATCGCCGCGAATATTCCAGGATGCAACATATATATATATATATATATATACACCCACCGTTGCTTGTCCGGGTGGTGAAGAGACAGCTGGGCAAAGCCTAGGTCCATGGTTTGAATCTCTTGACAAGAAGTGAAAGTCTTAAGTGTTGGCCCGTGTAAATTGGTGTGCGTTGCATGTTAGGTCGACCAGAATTTTCACTGGCCTAAGGACAGTGCTTCCTGGTCAAAAAAAAAAAAAAACAAAAAGTAAGAAAAAAAACATATATATTTTAGAAGGTTCAAAAGTAGCTGTCAGGTCACTAGGACATTAAATGCAATTAATATTTTTGTAAATATTTGTATTTTTTAATAATATAAATTTTTATTTTTATTTTTAATATTAGCTTGATCGAGCCAACTCATAAGCTAATGAGTTGAGTCTCACTAAGCTTGAATTCAAGCTCAAAATTTGAGCTCGAGATATAATTAGAAGCTCAATTCATGAGCTCCTTATCAAGTCTAGTTTGAGCCAGCTCAACACAATGAATTGTAATGTAATTTGAAGTTCAATTGCAGACGTGTAGCCGACCCAGCGGCGCATCGCCTGGCCCTACTAGCACCCGCCTTCGAGAACCGGGATCCGTGGCTCGCGCAAGTCCACTCGGCATTCTTCGTCTTCCGGACACCCTCGTCTTCTACACCTCGACTTCATCCGGCGGAGATCGCTAAATTGCGATTTTGGAACCCTAATCGCGTTCTCGGTGGCTGCGGGTTGTGATGGGTTACACCAATGAACTGTTGCTGGTTCGCCGCCTTAAGGTTTGGGTTAGAATCACTTGCTCCTCCCTGGACTTCTCGATTCCCGATTGGGTTATTCTAAAATTTAGTGCTTTTTGTAATTCCAACTAGTTCAATTTTATATTTAGAGCAAACTACCTTTTATTGTTTGAATGTTCTTAAGAATTTCATTGTCCTGATAGATCGGTAGATGAGCGGGGATTTTATCTGGGAGATATTGTTCGGCATTTTTTTATTTCTGTAATTTGATCACTAAGGTTGTTAGTTTCTGAAGAGATCCTCGTCTTATTTGATGCTATTCGGTTTTGATCTTTCTTAATCGGTTAAGCCTCGTCGCAGAATCATCGTTTATCATCTTGGGAGCGACTTTTAGAAAAATAATAAGAGATCGAACCACCAAGACAAGATATTTGCTTCTAAAAAGATTTGTGTAAGTTATCTGAAATAGTTATTTGATGTGTTCTTTCTTCATGAACTTGATGCTTGCTCCATGATATAGGTTGTAGAGGTGATGATTTATAAAGATTTTTAATGGTCAGCAGAGTGCTATTTGGAATATTATCTTTCTTACTAGAGTTTTTTCTTGGGGAGCTTATCATTTTTTTGTTAGTAATCTAATAGAAGTTATGAAATTTTTTATTTATTCAAGGTTAGTAAGTTTTGTTATTCTTCTCCTTTTTCAATGTAAAAGGATGTAACAATTTGTTTTTTAAAAAATAATTTTGGGGATCTCCCAAAGGTGAAGCCGCCCAAATTTGCCTTGGGCATCATGGGAAGTATTTTTGTGTGGTTTGCGCCTTGCAGGCTAAGGCAACACCACTGGCAATTGGAGCAAACTACATGCCTTTACACCTTGTAAATAGGGTAATCACCCAATGTCATAATTTAGAAGAACTTAAATTAAATTATTAGAAAATCCAGTGCATCTATATCCTCAAACAAAAATATGTTACTCTTTCTCTTAATCTATTAAGCAAATATCTAAAAATAATTTCTAAGGCATGTAGAAACAAAAAAACCTAAGCAACTCTTTGTTCAGTCATTGCTCCTTTGCTGAACCATATCTCCATTTTTTCTCCCCTGTTGAATTTCTCCCTCAAAAACTTGCTCAATTGCTACTTCTCGCACACCAACACATGCTTGCTCCCTTACTGACTAACTTGATTGCTACTTCGCCCATATATACTCGCTCACTCGATAAGTCTCCCGTTTTTGGCTTTATTTTCCCTTTGGCTCATTGGGATTAGTTCATCTTTGCTGACTTGCCAGCCTCACCTCTTATCTTGGTTGCAAGCACACTCAATAGTATCATTGTGTTATCTTTTTCAATGAATAAGATGAGGGTCTGAAATCTTTGTGGGCGCCTCACAGTAGATCTTCAAAGCCCATCATAAGGGTTAGCATTTTTTGTAATCTTTAAAAGTTGGATAATAAGAATTTTTGTTCTTTTGAGATCATTAGGTTTTATAGGAGATGAAGGAATTTATTGGCTTACTAACCTTTTTAATACTATTTTGAAGACTAAAAAGATGCCAAATGAGTGGAGAATGAGTGTGTTAATTCCTATTTTTAAGAATATAGGTGATGCACAAGATTGTTTAAATTATAGAGGAATTAAGTTAATGTGTCATACTTTAAAACTATGGGAGCGAGTTATGGAGCATAGGTTGCGGCGTGATACTAATGTTTCTTAAAATCAATTTGGATTCATGCCGGGTAGGTCGACTATGGAAGCCATACATTTATTAAAAGATTTGATGGAGAAATATAGAGAAAATAAGGAGGATCTACATATGATATTTATTGATTTAGAAAAAGCATATGATTAAGTTCCAAGAGAAGTGCTTGGAGAGTTCTTGTTAAGAAATGAGTTAATAACGCTTATATTCAAATCATTAAAGATATGTATGCAGGAGCTATTACTTGTGTGCAAACACAAGGTGGTTTGACCAAGTATTTCCCTATTTCAGTTGGGTTACATCAAGGATCAGCCTTAAGCCCATATCTTTTTGCTTTAGTCATGGATGTTCTCACTATACATTTGCAAGAGGATGTACCTTGGTGTATGCTTGTTGTTGATGATATTCTTCTTGTTGATAAGACTAGAGAGGGAGTTGAAGGTAAACTTGAATTATGGAGGTCAACCTTAGAGTCTAAAGGTTTTTGCTTGACTAGATCTAAAATGGAATATATAGAGTGTAATTTTAATAGTAATAGACCTAGTGTGGGGATTGTGACTTTGGGCGATCAAGTCATTAATATGATTACACGTTTTAGATATTTTGGATCTATTGTTCAAAGTGATGGTGAAATAGATGGGAAATTATCAGCATAATTCAAGTTGGGTGGTTGAAGTGGAGGAATGCATCAGGCTTGTTGTGTGATAGAAAAGTACCCCTCAAACTTAAGGGAAAATTCTATAAGATGGTGGTGAGGCCTGCAATGCTTTATGGTGCCGAATGTTGGCTATTAAAAGAGAAGCATAATATTAAGTTAAGTGTGGCAGAGATGAGGATACTCAGATGGATGAGTGGCTTTACCCTTAGAGATAGGATACAAAATGAGTATATACGTGAAAAGGTTGGAGTAGCTCTAGTAGAAGATAAGATTAGAGAGAATCACCTTAGATGGTTTGGTCACATATAACGATGACCTTCCGATGACCCGGTTAGGAGAGTAAAGGTATTAGATTTGACTTATGTTAAGAAAGGTAGAGGCAGACCTAAAAAGACTTGGTTAGAAAATATTAAGAATGACCTTTTTTATTAGATTTAGACGAGAATTTGACTTTCAATAGGACACAATGGAGGAAAAGGATTCATGTAGCCGACCCCACGCAGTGGGATAAAGGCTTGTTGTTGTTGTTGTTGTTGAGATCATTAGGATTTGGATATTAGTTTGATTTTCAGATTTTCATGTTTGTGTAATATTCTTCTATTTAGCACTCTCAAACAAACACTTTATTGTGAAGTTGTCAACCGTTAATTTATCTTTGTGTTATTAAATTTTGGAGTTAGATTATGAATGAAAGGATTATTTCAATTTTGTTTTTCTCATATTTGATTTCGAATCATATTTTTATTTATGAAATATTTATAATATAAAGTTCATGAGGCTGTGGAGTGCCTTGTGGGTTTAAGCTTGCCTTGTGACCAATTAAATTCGTGTATTGTGCCCTCTCATTTTAAAACATTAGTAACAAGCATCTGAAAATCCAACTAATTGCAGGATCCTGGGGTGTGTATATGCATGCTTTTACCCCTATTATTATTGATGTTGTTTTTGTGGAATCCATGATTTCCGATTCATTATGTTGGCAACCAAATTGCTGCGCTAAGGCCACCCTATTTAATGGGGAATTTTTCCTACTCCCTTTCTCATTGTGTTTTAACAAAAATTTTGTTTTTTTATCAGTTCTCTTGATTGAACATATTTTCCGAGCATTAGCTAATTTGTTTACTGTAACTTTGTTATTCTGAAATAAAATAAAAGAAAATTCTTGTTATTATAGGATTTGGAATTTTTTTCCAATTTGATGCATTCATTCCTAAATGGTTTTCCATGGATTCCTGGTAGACAACAAGGGACACCATTTGTGACAGAATGTTGGCAGAGGTAGTTGTCAGTTCGAAGAGTTACTGCCCTCTTATCATAATTTTAGCCAGCCAAGCCTTTGTTGGAGAAAGTTAAAGCTGTGATTTAGACCTAGATCATCAAAATAGTTTGGATAATTATCAGTTGAACAATCAATCCACATCAAAATTAAACCCAACCCAAGCCTGAACATAGCAGGTTATGGTCCAATTGGGTTTGCAGTTGGCTTATGATGTGATTCCCTCGATATTTTGTGGGAAAGTTTTTAAGAAGCTAAGTCCCATTTTCTGAAACATGCAATGGGATAACTTTTAATTAATTTGTGGTCAATTTGGTTATAGAAAGTGGTATCTTACTATCTTTTCTGGTAGCATTTTTTTGTTTGAGGCTGGCAACAGCTACTGAATATGTGGTCACTGTGAGGTTTCGAATTTATTTTAAAGCTTTCAAGAGTATGGGCTTAAATATTTTATTATGATTTATTGATAGAAAAACCAAGCTAGAAGTGAACTTGCACACAAATCATCAGATAAGGTTCATACAATAAACCATTGTAAAACCTAAGTGGAGTTTTTCAGTATCTGGAAATTGTAGGGTTTTGATTAAGAAGATATTGATTGATTCGAGGAAAGGCATGAAAATATGCAGTCACTGGTCACCTGACCCTACGTTGTGAGGAAGAACATACAATTCAATTAAAATATTTAAGCGTACTTAATACAAATTAATTTACTGCATGATTTAATTAATTAGTATAAATTTTAGTTAGATGATAATAGAATAGAGGGATTTGAATTGAGATAGTTTGAAGCGCATGACAAATCATTAGTTATTAATTCAACCATTTGTAATTAAAAAAAAATTTAAATAAAGATAAAGATTTTTATTAGCTGAATAAATGAATTTATTTGTTCATTGAATTATGCTTTTCAATAATATATTCAAAATATTAAATATTAATTTTAGTAGCTTTTTTTATTATTCAACATGAATGGAGGAAAAAATGCCAAATTTTAAAATGAACAATATTTTGATTGAAAGGTTATGACGGGAGATCCACATGTTAAGGGAAGAAGCTGTCAAAGACCATATACATGGGCCATTGAATAGAAATTGATGAAGTGTTTCATATATATATATATATATATAAAGTCTACCTCAGAAGGCTTACAAAATCACTCTAATAGCATAATATGTTTTGGAGACTCCATGAATTGAGCTTGGTATATAGAAAGGAATCCTTTGTAGGGAGTATAGGTCAAACATAGAAAGATCTATGTGTCAATTGTTTCTATGAGATGCTTACAAAGCGCATTCAAGGTGAGTTATTTTGCCTATGATGGTATTAACAAATGAAATCTTTGCTGGAATTAGTAAAAAAATGGAGCTATGGTGGAAATACTTAGCAGATGAAGGGTTTAGCGTACAATTCTAGTGGGTATTAAATTGATAACTGTGAGCAAATAGCTAATATTATCTATGTGATTCATTGAGTTATCTTGGATCTTTTATTAAAAAGAATAAGAATATGCATTTGGTTATAACTTATAAACCTAGGTGGTTAAAATAGATAAGTGCCGCAAGAGAAGATGTAAAAATAATTTTCTTAAATTTATGATTAGATTGACAAGTTATATTGATCAAAATGTTGTGTTGTAAATAAATTTGTGTGGAAGAAATGAAAATGTTAAGATGAATCATGAACATATATAATAACTAGGTTGGACAGACTAAGAAGTGATTTTATGAGAGCGATTATTGGAGTACTTATTGAATTATATATTTAAGAATAAAATTAGTTTGAGAATGTACAACTGAGAGTAGATGTAACCTTTAGAAGAGTAATTAGAGTTAATGATGAAGAATTATGAAGGAAAATGAGTAGATTGAAGGTAGCATTAATAAAAAATTTATAGAAGTTCTGTTCTTTATGTGCGTAACACTTGAAGCAACACTCATTATAGAAAAATGGATAATGTTGATTGATAAAGCTGATCTTAAATAGTTTGGGTAAGGTTAATGATGATTTGAAAGAAGAATACTACAAACAAACATCTTCTAAACTAGTGTTTTGTTTAAACATAGACAAAATTCTATAAAATTAAGCAATAAATTTGGGTGGGTTGCTGGGTAATTTTAGCTAAGGCTTTTTATCAGTAATAGACTTTCATAATTTATCATTATTAAATTGTAAAGAAGGATATGAATTGCACCCCATTTATCTTAATATTTTGTTTGCAAAAGCTAGACAAAACGAAAATGCTAATCAGTTACTTTGAAATTATCACCTAAGTATTGGCGATATACTTTCTAAAAAGAGATTAGTTCTAGAATTAGTATTTTTAACTTTAAGTGCTTGTATTTATATGTTTGGTCTTATCCGCCTACTAAATCTTATTAGTTCTGCCAAAAATGCTAATTATATATCTTAGAGAAGCTACCAAACAACCCTAAAGTAGGTGGATTGAGAGGTGAGAATAGGGAAAATGTAGTGGCCCCCACAAACTCTCCTTATTACACTTGGCTCAACCAAAGTCTTTTGGGAATTGTCTCGCACAAGGTGTCACATACCTCTTATCAGTTTATGCAACTATCCACATGTAAGATTTTTTTTCGGAATTGGAGAGTGTCTATGAATGATACACCCCTTAGAGAGCAGAATTAGAGAGGTGGTTAAGTTGTTTTCATTGTGATTTGGTGTTTAAGGATTTGATTCATGGAAATAATCTCTCTGCAAATATAGTGTTAAGATTGCACACAACAACCCTTGCATAGACCCCCTCATTTCTGAGAGCTTCATGCATAGGGTTTGCCCTTTCTAGATGAGAAATACTCCCATCCATTGGGATGCATGCTTGTGTCAGTGGTGCAAAAATAATAATGTTAACTTGTGATTATTTTGAAGGAAATCAAAATCATGGCTATAACTAAGCCATGATGTGGATGGTGGACATGGAGGCAACCCAATTGGAGATGTGGGCATTTTACCTCCTAACAAGTACAAAACATCATGCCTAGGTGGTGAGATATTTAATCTATATGATCATAACATGGCTACTATCAATTAGGCATCTTAAGTATTGTATTTCTTTAAAAAATGCTAAAATAGAAGATTGCTTTTAATGCTCAATGCACAAGTATTACCTAATTTAGTACTTTGATTTGTTGTCTTCACATATAGAAACCATTTTTCAAACAACAACAATATCGATTTTGCTACACCATTTTAAATACATACAATTGTCAAACTACATCAAAATCAAAGAAACTAATGACAGATAACAATGACATATGAATGCTAAATTATATATATATATATATATATATATAATTCATTAGCTTATCATAAAGCTTGAAAGTCTTGCCTTAGTATTGAATAATTTCAACTCTATGAGCATGACTGTTGAACAATATCAATTCATGAAGAATATAGAAAATTTTAAGTTTTAAATAGCAATTTGTTGTCGTGATGTTTAAAAGGAGCAATTAAAATAGAAAGTTAAATATGTGAAGTCAATTAAAATTGAAATAAATATGAAGTGATTATATAATGCGAGCTTGAATATAAAAAGTTGAATTTAAAAGGAAAATAAGAAAATGTAAAAAGGCACAAAAAAAGCATCCTTAATTGTAGATAAAAACAAGGTTTATGATAGAAGTCATACTCTTGGAGTGATCTTGATCCAGTAGGCTTTAGCATCAGGAATTTTAACCAAATTGTAAGTCAAAATTTCATGAAAAGGTTTACAACCTTTTAGGATAAGTTTCCAAAACATTCTAGAAGACCCCAAAATTAGTATGTAAGAATCTTCTAAAAACATTTATAACTTTTGTAAGAATTTTTCATATCTTTTTGGAGGGGCTCATGAAACTCCTCGAAGATCCAAGAACCCTTTAGGAGGCTTGGAGAACCTTCTAAGAGGTGAAAACAAAATTCAAATTCAATTTCAAATGTGATCTTGCTCAATCATGTAGGGAAGGAGTCATTGATTGTTTTGCATTTTAAATTTAAAAGGTGGTGAGGAAAGATAATGTCAAATCATTTAAACCCTAATAAATATTAAGGAGGTTTCCACAAAATACCTTATGGAAGGCTGGCTCAGATGACCAAGCCTTCATATGATACAAATTAAATGATATTTACTATGATTATTAGTATTTTATTTTCTTTTCAATAAATTATAAAATTTATTAAGATAGCGGATGTCTAATCTATAACCTATTTGGCAGGATGATAAGGGTTTAGACCTTATCAATTTTCTCCTCTCTTAGTTCTCATCTTATCTTTTAGGTTATCTTCTATAATAGGCTATTGTATTATATCTTTTTGATTCATCAATTGAAGAATTATCTCTCACCCTCTCCTTTTCCTTCTCTCCTAGCCTATTAAGGCATCTCCAAACATTATAAATTTTTGCACTATCTCTTCTCCTCAGCCCTAAAGCCTTCTAATACCTCACTCTTACTGGGACTGCCACTCACTTGCTTTCTCTCTCCTTACCCGAGCCTAAAAGGGAAATAGAAGCCAAGGTGATTGAGAATTTAGCTTGAAGTCGCTTAAAGATTGAAACAAATTTTAGTTTGGAACAAGCATGAAATGAGTAGATCCATCCACTAAACCAATTTTTAGCTTAATTTAATCTTCAAATTAATTTCAAGCTAGACTAAGATCAATCAAGTTGGGTGAAGATTAGCTCGAAATATAGCTACTATTTATATTTAATATAGATATATTAAAAAAAAAAGAGGTCAAATGATTTTACTTGGTTGGAAATTGATTTGATCCACAAGTTGATTTGGTAGCGAGCATATATATGTACGAGTCAATTTTAACCAAGATTGGATAGACTTGGAATTGGATTTTATCACCTTTAGCTAAGGTTTCATCTATTGTTTAAAATTACACGATATGAGGCTCGCCTTAAGGACCCGCCTCAGCGCAATTCCAATGAAAAATGCCTCGAGGCTTGCACCTCAGCTTGACTAAGGCCGGCCTTAAGGTGTACCGCCTTACTGGTGTGAGGCATATGACTCACCCGATATATATATATATATATATTTTATTAAAACTTATCTAAATCCTAAACTAAAGTCCCGAACAAATCATGCCTTCATGCACCCCCAAGTAGCAACAACTTACTCTCAACTGCCTTGACCTCTAGCCCACCGTCTTTGCTGTAGCCACCACCATCGTAGCCACGACCGAGAATCACTTGAAAGCCACACATCGCCGCCATCTCCTCCTCTAAAAATTTTGGAGTATTATTCTCATCTTTATGTTGATGACAAGTATTTATGAAAGAGAAAGATGTTTGAAATAAATAAAGAAGAAATAAATTGAGAGGCATTGAACTCCATAGGATGAGATAGTGGAGAGACCAATTTTTTATGACAATGACTCAAATAAAGACCCTTAGTGATGACAGCGTAGATGATTTCTGAGTTGTTGCAAATTATGTAAGCTTTTTTTAGGAATTAAATGTGGATGAATAGGGTTCTGAGAAAGAAGGAATTTGGAGTTGAACTTGATGTTATAGGATACTTTTACGTAATTCCTTTATTTCATGTTGTTTTTCTCTTATAATATTTGAAATTCAATTATGTTTCACATAATTTATCATTTGACACTTTACATCTTGTGCATTTTTTTATTTTATATGTATGTCAATTTGTTACTTCATAGTTCAAGAGAAAGTTAATATATCATTCCTTAACATATTATTTAGGTATTATATAAAAAATCACTTTCAACCTTTATTTTAACTTTATGCAATTTTTAGAATTTGAGGCTTACGTCTCAAAATGCCTTGAGGCTTATGCCTTGTCTCACGAAATAAAAACACCTTGCACATTTTTAAACCTTCAAGTAAGCAAGGAGATATCTGGGAAGGGAAGGAGGAGTCTGGTTAGGGGGGGGGGGGGAATCAAGGAGGAAGATCAACATAAGTGCCAAGGAATCATCAAGAAGTTTGGTAAAGCTCTAAGTGTAGAAACAATGAGAGAAATGGAGGGAAGAAGAGATGCCAATAATGAGAAGTAAGATAAAAAATCAAAAGCAGGAAAATTAGCTGGGGAATATGTTGGAGGACAGCACTGCCCATCCCATTGTAGGAGAAATCTTACCCCTCAATTCCAAGTTACGGCTAAAATCTTCTCCCCTTGGTGATTTTGTGTTGTAGTAAAACCCATTGACGATGATATGTGTTCCAACTTCTATGCTGCCAATAAGCTTGTGAAGATCGATGGACTGTGGAAGAAGGTCGGCTGTCGACGACGATCGATGCCGCAAAATAAGATTGGCGGTCGACGACGTTCGACGTCAAGAAAGGTGGGCTGTCGACGATGCTCGGAGCCGGATCACCTTCTATCAAGCTCAATCGAAGGAATCGCTCGATCAGGTAGACAGAAACCTTGATCGGATTAGAGAAACCCTTCGGTCAATAAGGAAGATGAGGATGTCGTCGGCAACCATACCGAGGTACTCTTCTTCTTCTTCTTCGATCTCATCATCCCCTTCACGCAGACGCCATCAGTCCCTCCATACTCCCACGATCGTTGATGACTATGCACCGCTCGAACCCCCGCTCCGATGGCGTGATCCACCGACGGAATACCCACCGCTCGAGCTTCCATTGCGATGGTGAAATCCTCCGCCTCTACAGATTACGTCGCCTCCACCGATTAACTCAAACCCGAGCGTTCCACTTCCGCTACAGCACTCAAACAACGATTCCGCGCCCGACGACGAGCTCGATTCAGTGCCCGGCGACAAGCGCGATTCTGCGCCTAGCAGACAAACCAGTTCCGTTGCCCGTGATGTTGCCTCTGATTCATCTATTCTTCCCATAAATGACAACGCAATTGCCGCTCCTATTGACGCTTCCGCCTCAGCTCAGCTCACCGGAACGGATAAGCTGTTGGAGGTCGTCAAGGTCCCCAACGTGGCCCCATCGGCTAATCCGTCGTCTCCATCGCAGGCAGCGTCGGAGACAGTCCCTTCCCGGAAGAAACCCACGCACGTAAGGCGAGTAGCCCACGCCGGTCTCATGGCTGATTTTGTTCTACACGATCGGCACAACCGCCTCAAGGTCGTAGCCGCCGTTAATTCACTCTCTGGCCCCATCCCATCGGAGCTCTCCGGCATTGGGTATTTTAACAGCTACGAGGGTGAGATCCCTCCATTGCTCACTACGCTCAAGAATCTTACCCTCATGAATCTCGGCCGCAACCAGCTTGATGGGAACATCTCGGACTTCATTAGCGATTTGCCGGAGCTGAACTTCATTACTGGCCGGCGTGACTCTGACATTGGGAGGGTCAGCTGGACTTTATTGAAGTTTCGGCTTCACTCTCTAGCAATGAAGTCCGACTTTCCCACAAATCTAGTTTCCGTCAACAACGCGTTGATCTCAATGTACTCCAAGTGCGAGAACCTCAATGATGCCGACAAAGTATTTGTGAGAATGCCCGAACGAAATTCAGTTTCATATAATTCTATTATTGCAGCTTATGCCCAGCATGATCTTGGTTTCGATGCCTTGGAGTTGTTCAATGAGATGCTTGATTCAAAGAACGAGCCCATGAGCACAAGGTTGAGAGCCTTGTTCGGCACGGTCACTGAGATGAAGACCGTCTATTGCCAAATGCTCCTCACCGGTATCTTACCCAACCTCTATACCTACAACACCATGATTAACTTCTCCTGCAAGCTTGGCGGCATATCTAATGCGATGATCTACCTTGGTCATCTGGTTCGGGCGGGCTTTGATCTTGATACCTTCACATTCAACTCAGTGATGCTTGGGGCTCCTAGTGTCCAAAGGCAGGATTATGAGGACTTTAATTCAAAGCGATCAGAACTTCTCTTTGGCCATATTTTATTTTCAATATTAAGTCAAAACGGATGGGCTAACACAGCAAAGTCAATGGAAACACAAAGCCTAGTCTCATGGAGCATGATGACAAATGCAGACGTGAAGCTTGGATTTGCAAGAAATTATTATGGAGATGAGGTTCTTCAGCACATTGGAGGTGCCATTCGTAATGGCTTTGAGCCATTTGTCTATATTTCTAATGGTTTAATGAGCCTGCATACTACATGTGGTGACATCAAAAGTTCCAGCAACGTGTTTGATGAAATGGCTGAGAAGAAGCTTTTCTTATGGAATGCCTTAATTGGTGAGCTCAATAATAATCAGTTGACTCAAATGGCACTAGAGTTTGTGGATGGAATCAGGAGCTCACTATGCGATTCTATTTGGGATAAAGAATTCGTTCTAAGGGACAATTATGTATTATTTGATCACGACATTGAGAGCTATGCCCTCTTTGATATTGATGGGAAACACGTCCCTCAAGGGCTTGTCAAAAAAGTTGGTGAGTTATTTGAGAGAACATTGGAAGATGCAAATGATGAGAACAAAATCTTCGATCCAGGAATCTGTCTGCTGCAACAATCTCTTTTTCAATAATGCGTCTCGACGGAGTCGAGCTTTTTGACACAAGGGGAGAATGATGTAGGAACATCTTAGCTTTTATTGTGCTTAGGGTCTAGTTTACTTTCCTTACTCTAGATACTTCTATTTTCCTCTTTAAATAGGTCCCATGTAAGGTTTTGAGGTCATTGAATGATATATTTTAGTCTTTGAAGCTTTTAAAGCTTTCTTCTTCTTCTTCCCTGGATTGGGAATCCCTAAATCCTTCTTGTATGTCGCATCTTCCGACGATCCCACTACATCAAATATTCTAATAAGTCCTGTCATACTGGGATTCCTGGTATGTTTGTCGGAAATGAACACAATAGAACTCACAGAAGAGCAAGTGCTTCATTAGTTATACTTATGGAAAAACCGTTACTTTTTCTGTATAGTGTTTTTTTGGTTTTTCTTTTGACTGTGAATTACAGGACAATGTTTCTTTTAATTATCTTTAGGAAAATTTCAGTATATTGAATCCCGCAGACATTGTGCAGTGAAATTAGAGTACTGGAAAGTGATGTTTCAGTAGGAGCGTAGGAGACCTAGGAATGCCTTTAGATTTACTTTAACTTGCATTAACCTCGAAAGTAACGAGTGCTGTTTGTAAAGCTTAATAGTTTGATGAAAAACTAAATTTTAGGGTTGCTTGTTTTAATTCTCCTTTTAGTTATAAGGCTGATAGCATTATGGGTTTGCTTTGTTGTTTTGCGATTCACTAAATGAGTTTGATAGCATTTTGTTGTTCTTGTGCAAAGCACCACATTGTACTCATGTATATCAATGACAGTTAACTACCATTGATGCCATGATATTACTAATTCCGATCACAAAGTAACTAATGGCAATATGCTAAGGCACTTATTATAACACCCCATGATATCTCTTTACAGTAATGTTGAGTGTCACAAAACTGAACATAAAATTAATTCTCTACATTTAATATTTCTCCTCAATTTCATACTTGAATAAAAAATATCCACCAACAAATACATACTAAATAAATGGAAACATCTAATAATCCCAATTATATTACACTGACACTTATAGAGCCACTAATAAAATCAAAATGTTTCATTGCATTTAGATAGCTCACGTACCTCAAAAGAAGACATTACAAACACTTCTAAAGAGAACTTAAAGTTTTCAACACTTGCCTACTCAGTTTCAACTTTCTATTTCCCCTTCCTTGTAACAATCAATCAACACCAACATCAACATCAACATCAAGCCTTTATCCCACTACGTGGGGTCGGCTACATGAATCCTTTTTCTCCATTGTGTCCTATTAAAAGTCAAATTCTTGTTTAAATCTAATAAAGAAAGGTCATTCCTAATATTTCTAACCAAGTCTTTTTAGGTCTACCCCTACCTTTCTTAACATAAGTCAAACCTAATACCTCTACTCTCCTAACCGGGTCATCGGAAGGCCGCCGTTTTATGTGACCAAACCATCTAAGACGACTCTCTCTAATCTTATCTTCTACTGGGGCTACTCCAACCTTTTCACGTATATGCTCATTTCGTATCCTATCTCTAAGGGTAAAGTCACTCATCCACCTGAGCATCCTCATCTCTGCCACACTTAACTTAGTATTATGCTTCTCTTTTAATGGCCAACATTCAACACCATAAAGCATTGCAGGCCTCACTACCATCTTATAGAATTTTCCCCTTAAGTTTGAGGGGTACATTTCTATCACATAACAAGCCCGATGCATTCCTCCACTTCAACCATCCAACTTGAATTCTGTTGATAATATCCCCATCTATTTCACCATCACTCTGAACAATAGATCCAAGATATCTAAAACGTGTACTCTTATTAATGACTTGATCGCACAAAGTCACAATCCCCTCACTAGGTCTATTACTACTAAATTTACACTCCATATATTCCGTTTTAGATCTACTCAAGCGAAAACCTTTAGACTCTAAGGTTGACCTCCATAATTCAAGTTTACCTTCAACTCCCTCTCTAGTCTTATCAACAAGAAGAATATCATCAGCAAAAAGCATACACCAAGGTACATCCTCTTGCAGATGTCTAGTGAG
>CM028349.1:25336534-25650540 GCA_016618105.1 Dendrobium huoshanense
TTCTTTTCTAGAACTCTCTAGAACACTTCTATTGAAAATTTTTCATATGCTTACTCTAAATCAATAAATATCATATGTAGATTCTCTTTACTTCATCTATACTTCTCCATCAAACCAACAAATGTATAGCTTTTATAGTAGACTTGTCCAACATGAATTCAAATGGATTTGAGAAACATTAGAATCACGTCATAACCATGCTCAATTATCTCTTCCCAAATTTTAATGTATAATATTAACTTAATTTATCAATAATTCATGCTACAACTTTAATATAATTCTTTACAGCACAGATAATAAGAATTACCGCATAAGCTACATGATTAGCCAAAAGTATCTATCATGCTTATGTTCAACAACAAAAGTGGTGTTTCATCAACAGCTGAAACCAAAGACATTTACCAATAGAACATATTTACAAATAATATGGTAAAATCCTTAATGGTCACTGATATTCACTCCGAATCAAATTGTTCGAATTTGAGAGTGTGTTGAATTTTGATCATCACTAGATGTATTTTGAAGAAAAAAAATCAAATTATATTGTGTTAGTCAAAACAAATTTCATTTAGCTAACATAAAAGATAGAAGGTAGGTACCCACATCAATCAAGTACGTTGCTGTCGAGCTGGCCTTTTATTTTTGTTGGTAGTAATTTTTTTCTTGAGCTAGCTGTTTATTGGGAGCCATATTAGCTGATCTCTTTAAGATTTGATATGATTTGCACTTTTGAACTAGATGCTGAATGAATTGATATTGTGTTTGACTATTGCTGTGATGAAGCTATTGGTTTTTCATGGAATTTTGTTGAAATAAGGCTGTTGTTTGTGATGGTCTTTCTCAGATGAGTCAGACAGTCAATTGCTAGTGCTTCATTCCTTATACTGCCTTTGATTTCAAGTGGGTTTTAAATGTTACTTTGTTCTTTGTGTGCAAGCGCTTGAGCTATTACGAAGATTTTAGAGATTTATTGAACTGGATGATAAAATGTTTTTGTTTGGATTTTATTCTCATTAACTTTTGGAGGTGGATTGAAGAATGTATTTTTCAGTTGGAGATCTTGGTCTGAGCTCTATAGAGAGCAGCTCCCATAAGTGATGAGTTTTTTTTTTTTTTTTTTTGAAGTCCAATGCTGAAGCAGTCAAGCATGCATAAATTGTCCCTTGAGGCGTTTTTATCCTTTTGTTTTTGTTAGAGATGCATATCTGCATGCAATTGAACTCCAGACCTCTCGCTTGTGCAATTTTTTTGTTATTATTTACCTTTGTTATTCTTTAATTAGAAATCTTGCTTCAAAATTTTTGAAAAACTAAAAAACCTTTCCACCTTTATATATTGTTTACTTTGTTTGCGCAGTAGAACCAGCATGCTTTTTATAAGTTTCTTTCTTGCATGCGCTTGTGCCTGACCGTTAGGCTCTTTTAGGATCCTAAAAGAGCCTAACGGTCAGGCACAAGCGCATGCAAGAAAGAAACCTATAAAAAGCATGCTGGTTCTACTGCGCAAACAAAGTAAACAAACAACAAAAAAAAAATAAAATCCCACGAAAAAGAGTGTCCATGGCAAGTGCCATACAATATCGTAGACGTTAGTATCGTGTGTACGATATTACATCTTTTATAGATTTAGGGTCTAAAGGTGAGGGTACGAGTGTACCCCTACACACCTTAATGGTGGGTGAGTTCTCCATTCTTTCGGAGACTATAAAGCCTACCCATCTGCGTCATATAGATGACGCCACCTCCTTCTTTCTCTCGTGCTTGCTTGAGATGCTCTACCTCTCTTCTTTTTCCTCAGTTTCCACTTCTTCGAGCCGACCGAACGCTTGTTCCTGACCGGACCTAGAAATCTTGCTTCAAATTTTTTGAAAAACTAAAAAACCTTTCCACCTTTATATATAAATACCTCATTGGAGGCTAAGGGAATGGTGTTTCTTCCATGTAGGCTTTAGTTTTTTTTTTTTTTTTCATAAAGGGCAAAAAAACTATATGATAGGAGTTTAAAATTTGTTAAATCCGTCCGATAAGAGAAATTATTTCATGCGGAATATGAACAAAAAAGAATCATTCAAACTGTGAGTATATACATATTGTTTGTAGTTTGTACACAGTGTGTACACTCATAGTTCAGACGATTCTTTTCCGTCTTGGATGCCGCATGTAATAATTTCTCTTTTGATAAGACTCCAATCTTCGAGTAGGATGACGATCATACTCAAAGTTTGGCACAGAACTAGAAGAATGGAAGATGAAGCTGGGGCCAATTACTGACTACGTGATGCTGATAAAAATATATATTTATTTAAAAATAGTGGAAATTTATTTGATACGGTGGTTTTTCTATTTTAGAGTGATTTCTGTGCTTATTTTTTATTTCTTCTCAATATTTTAACCTGATTTGTTTTGTTTGGATGGAACAATTATTACGTCCTCTGACCGGACGTAGAGCTACGTTCGGCCGCCAATAACATGTCGCCACGTGCTCTTACTCTTTACCGCGAGGCCCGACGACTTGACCCGGAGCGGAACCCGGGAATGCTATGTTCGATTTTCTGATTGCTCGGTTTTCTCGGTATTGCTTTGCAAAAATGAGAAATACAGCTCTGTAAAGACCAATATCATGCAAATACCGAGTTGTACCGAGTTTTTCTACAACTTGATATAACTCGGTACAACTCAGTATTGCTCGGGATTTGCTCGGTATTGCTAGGGATTTGCTCGGTATTGCTAGAAAAAACTCGGTACAACTCGGTATTTGCTCGTTATTGCTAGGTATTTGCTCGATATTGGTTATTGCCGAGCAAAATTGACCAATACCTAGCAATACCGAGCAATCTTGGGTCCGTTCCGGGTCGGGTTGTCGGGGCGTGCGGTAAATAATGAAAATGCGTGGCGCTATTCTACTGGCGGCCGAACGTAGAGTTGCGTACGTTCACCGGAGCAAATAAAGCTTGTTTGGATGACTGCGTGCATCTCTATGCGTTTCCCAAGATTTTTTGTTGTGAAACTTGGCCGCTTAAAGTAGAAGTGGGAGTATGAAGGCTATAGAAGTCCTTAAAATTTTTTTTTGTGGTATTGATAAAGTGTGTTGATATCATATAAATTCAATAAATTTATATGCGACTTTGAATTAAGACTTCTTATTTGTATAGTTCATAAGTGCATGTTTCTTAATGTAATATAGAAATTTGATTAATGTTTATAATCAAGTTGTTTAAATGAATGAAATTATTAATGAACTCTCAATCTTTATATAAGTGATTTTTTTTTTAAAGCTTGACCCCTATAGGAGGTCAAGCCCTTTGGATGTTTGCTTTGTTGAGCGTAATTGATGTTTTGATATAATATTGACAAATTTTATTGATACTATTAATTATAATCAAGCTCTTTATTCATGTTAAGAAGGGTCATGAAGAATTATCTGAAAATTTACATCTTCGTGGGCTGTTGGAGTGGGGTGTCATAGCAGACTTCAATCTCTTAAAAAAGTAATGTGTGGAATCCTTCGAAGATATTTGACCTAGTGGAGATTGTTTGTTAGAGCATTATTCGATTATGACACTAACCTATGTAAATAAGGTTAAGAATAATTCACTAAGAATTTTTAATATATTCAAATTTGTTTGTCAGTGTTACTTTATAATATTAACTTACATAGAAGATGTTAGGAGGAATCCATCAAGAATATTTTACTTATCCGATAATATTAACCTATGTGAAAGAAATTGAGGAAAATATACGAAGAATGTTTGATATATACAATGTTGTTTGTCAGATCGTTATTATATGATATTCACCTACATAAAAGAGGTCAAATCAAATTTCTCTTGGATCGACTAAACCTTGATTGGGAGAGGAAATTCCACATTTATCCCAAATAAAATGTAAACTTTGGTTCCCCTTTCGACTGTTATAACCATTTCGAGATCATGATTGTGATCTTATCAAGGGAGTGAAAGTCCATATAGGAAGTATGTGTAGAGCTTGAAATTTTTTTGAAGCTTTCTTAAAATTTGCTCATATTTATAGAGAGATTTAATAATGATAGCTATGAGTTGCCATGGATATGTAGAAGAATATTGAAAGAAAGGTTTTGCTAGATCATAATAGTGCCCATGATGTTAACATCAACATTCCTTTGAGATTATAGCCATGGTGTCCCATATTCTTGATGTCACATCCTAAAATCGAATTGGAGAGAATTTCTTATTCATCTTAAATTTAATAACAACAGAGCCACTAAAGAAAATCAATATATAGAAATAAAATAGAAACATCATCCAAATCATAAACATATATAGATCTTATATCTATTCATATCAAAATATTTTATACACTAATCATAATTTTTCCTGACATTTCATCCATTAATATACATGTCGTACGATTACAAAAGGATTCATCTATAACATCATATATAAAATACCTCTAACAGGAACTCCCTCTATCTACTCCACTGATGTTTTACCCTTCCTGAAACAGGTAAATATATAAAATTAGCAGATAGCTCAGTAGATTATACAGAACCTACAACTGTATTCAATGCAAGAAAATAATATAATATACATGTCATCATTAATTAAATCATGAAAGCTAATCATATGTTGAACCAATATCTTTCTATGCTTACTCTTATACATGCATCTTACATAATGCAATCATGATCACGATCATCATATTGTAATCATACGTTCATGTGTCCTTAAGGTAATCTCATATCATAATATATGTTAATATGTCATCACATGCATCATATATTCACAGACATCTTACATTATAAGTGAAGTGTTCTAATGTATCATCATGTTTATATACATCCATATTATATGTCATATTATAGCAAGAGCATTATCATGTATGCTAGTACTATGTATTGTATGGAATTTATCATGTATATGACAATAACATACATAACAGAGCTTTTAAAATGATCATGGATCATCATAGGCTACACTTCTATACATCATAATATCATATTATATCATATAATATGAAACATTATATATAATTATCATAGCATTCTATACATATATTATAAACAATATAGGATTTCTAGCTAATCATACTATGTGGGGATGTACATCATCACATATTGCACAATATAATATCATATCATGTCATATCGATAGAATGGTAACAATCAAGTGGAATCATGTATAGGAGTCATCACCCAAATTATAATCATATCATGTCTCTTTATGCCTCTCATAATATCATGTGAACATTTAAAGTAAAGTCTATTGACCCACCCTCATGCACGTGGTATCATATTATATCTCTGCCAACCTGATTCATATAGTAGCTAGCTTTTCTCATATGCACACATTTCACAACATATATGTAATGCATCATATTTTGTGTGCATATAAAATAACATGTAAATCATAATAACAATATTCATAAGATAATTTAATCTGCTCATTTTCATATTTATGTATTTAACAATTACATCGTATCGATATACATGCTATAGTAAAATAATTCATGCCAACTATGCATGTCATGTCAAAATGGTCTTTATCATATATGCTTGTCATTCACTTTGTCTAACCAAATGCAATTGTCATTTATCAATTTCTTGCTTTATTCATCATACTTTTCAAAGAAAATATACATCAAAATATTAAAACATCTTATGAAACTTTTATATGTCACAATTCAAAATGATGATATACAACATAATAAAATTTAAATAATAAAAACTTTCTAGAAATAAGATACAAATTTTGCTATTTTGACCAAATTAAATCTTAGAAATCCAAAATCATCGAAAATAGGATAGGGTCATGATACTTACCTCGAGATGAATAATTTTCCTACTAAAATCAGCTTAAAGGGGTGTAATGACACGACACGACACGACACGACAACCCGACCCGGACCCGACTTTCGTTTGATTAGGTCGGGTTCGGGAATTTGATTAAGATATCATGAATTTCCGATGCTATTTGACCTTAATCCTTATTAAATCTTAGAAATCCAAAAGCTCCTGCTTTGCGTTTTTCATCGAAAATAGGAGTGGGTAGGCACGTCATGATAACTTACCGTTTCAAAAAAAAAGGAGATTGGAAGAACGCTGTCGGGTCGCGGGTCTGGTCGGGTCAACCTGGACCCGGCCGGGTCGGGTCCGGGTTGATGTCCGACCCGTTTGTAAAAAACGGGTCGGGTTTTTGACCCGTTTAATGGGTGGCGGGTTCGACCCACCCGTGGATGACCCGAATCAGCTCTATGACCCTGAACCTCTCTCTCTCTCTCTCTCTCTCTCTCTCTCTCTCTCTCTCTCTCCTCTCTCTCTCTCTCTCTCTCTCTCTCTCTCTCTCTCTCTCTCTCCTTTCCCTTCTATCATTTCTTCTTCTCTTCTCAACACCGTTACGCTCCCGCAGAGAATTTATTTTTGAAACTTCTCATAAATAGAGGTCTCATCATTGCAACATCACCTTTCAATATCACATCGCTCTCAAATGCTTTCCAATATACAGAGAAGGTGGCGCCACATCATCCTCAAAGGCTTTCAAAATTTTATTCTATCAAACATATAGCTTAAGGTCGCAATGCCCCCAAGGAAAATTTTCTAGTTATAATTTCCTACTTAAATCAAGTTCATAAAATTTCATAAATAAACTCATAACTCTTACCAAGTCTAATTCAAGTCATAATGTAATCGTATTATTGTAGAGCAACTATTATGACTTGCTTTTTTTATAATGGATGCAGAAGAAATTGCCCTAATATAACCAAGCCCGAGATGTTGATATGGAAGACCTTTCAAGGTTATAATAAGGGTTGCCTCCTAGCCTAGAATCATTTCCATATATATTGCCAAACTATTCCATGACAAAAAAAATTAGTGGTTGAGACATATTAACGTTTTAGCATACACTAGAGTTTTATGTGAAAACCTCCAAAATTATTAAAAAAAAAAATAAGGGGTTTGTCTTAGTGGAAACAATCCTACTTGTGTTTCTTCTTGGTTATAAATGATGCCCTTCCCCTTGAAATGGAAAAATATTAATATGATATAATAGACATAAACTATATAAATTGAATTATTTCATGGAACTTAGAAGAGTCTTGTGACATGGGAGCTATCTTCAAGAGATTATTGGTTGTATGTTTGGTCATTTTCCTTGTAGGAGGGATACCATAGATTAAAAATTCCAACATAAATTTTAGTGCTGGCATTACTATTCAAAATTGGTGTCGATAACAATTAGAGGGTTGCAGTCGAATGATAGTGGTCGGAGAGTTCTATTATGGTGACAACTATCATAAAACCTAGTTGAGTTATGGTGGTCGGAGGATTGTAGTTGAGTGAAAGTTATATGATGATCATAGCTAAACAATTGTGATAGGAGGATCATAGTCTTGCGATGGTACTTGGAGGGCCATATTTAGTGGATAAAGGGAGGATGTTTGATAGCGGTTGTTACTCGAATGGAATTTTGCTACAATTATGTATTGAGCTTACAATCTCAAGGGTAAGACTGTTGGTATTGTTGGTGCTTACCATATAGGAAAGCGTTGGTTGTACCTTCTATAGCCTTTTAACTAAGAAGATATGACAAATTATATCTCTTTTGACTTGTTAAAGTTAACATTGTTACTAGTGAATTATTTACCTCGGTTCCTTTGTTATTTATTAACATATGATTAATTACATTGTGGATGGGTCCGAAATTTGTAATTGGCAAGCATATCTTCATAGAGTATATTAATTTTTCATAATACATATAAACATTAAATTGATTAATTGAATATGAATATTAAAATCAACTGAAGTAAGGTTAAAGTTGGGCTCCCTTATAAAAAATTTCCACCTTTGCTACTGACCACAATAGTCTTTGCTAAAGAGAAATTATAAATTATGATATTATTTATTGTTAGAGAGCTATAGCCCCAAGTGAAAGGATAACCTATGCTTCATAAGTTATGCTATGTCATCGAAGTTATGCTATGGTCAAATTCAAGAGTTCAGTATAAATATTAACGAGGTCAACATCAGCCCAATAGAGGAGAAGAGGAATAAGAGCAGCTATTTTGGGGAGAAGAGTAAGAGCAATTTTTTTTTAAAAAATAAATCATATAATATATATATATATATATATATATATATATATATATATATATATATATATATATATATATATACACACTGTTGCATCTTGGAATATTTACAGCGGTAGAGAAATATAAAATTAACGACTTAGAGTTGTATGAAAATCTGGCACGCAATCAGATAAGAGAGAGTGTGTAGCATTCATATGAGACACCAATATTTTTACGTGGAAAACCCCTGAAAAGGGGGAAAAACCACGGGGCCTAGCCCAGTTTGAATGACTCAACTAGTATTGCAGTTGATTACAAATGAGGCCTTTCATTGGGGAAGGCCTGAACTTGATGTACATCTTATGGAGTACATTACATGATATGAATACAAAGAGTCATTGTTGACATGTTCGTTTGGTCGGAAGGACCATAGTTGGCGGGCGACGGAGGTCTGAAGGACTGTAGTCGGTGGGTGACGAAGTCGGAAGGACTGTAGTCAACGGGCGACGGAGGTCAAAAGGATTGTAGTCGGTGGGCGACGTAAGTTGGAAGGATTATAGTCGGTGGGTGACGTAAGTCGGAAGGATTATAGTCGGCGGACGATGGAGGTCAGAAGGACTGTTGTCGGTAGGCGACGGAGGTCAGAAGGACCGTTGTCTGATGACAGAGATCAGAAGGAAGGCGTCAGGTAGAAGTCCAGCTATGGATAGAAATCCCATATTGGATAGTTATTCGGCAAAAATCTGACAACAGACAAAAGTTTGGTGTCAGGTATAAATCTGGCGACGAGCGGAGGTTCATCGTTGGGTAGAACTCTTACGTTAATCGGCGGTCGGGGAGAACGCCAGTGTTACTTGGAGATCAAGTGAAATTCCGGCGTCACTTGAAAGTCGGGCGGAATCCCGGCGTTACTTGAAAGTCGGGCGGAATCCTAGCGTTACTTGAAAGTCAGGGGAAATCCCTGAGTTACTTGAAAGTAGGGCAGAATCTGACGTCACTTCGAAAGTCGGGCAGAGTTCTGACGGTGGTGGTCGAGGAGGAGTTTCTTCCCTCATAATCTTCTTATCTTCCTTCTCTCTTCTCCTCTTGCTCCCTCTTGCTTCGGTCCCCCCCTTTTCAAGAGAAATGAGGGATCTATTTATAGATTTATGGAGTGTCATGGCCCGTAAATAGGTGAGAGATCAAGGGTAAATGAGGAGTGGTTGGATGGACGACCGATATTGAATCCCTTGATCATAGACCGTTCGTCAGACATTTGAAGGTCTTAATGACTTCTGAATTTGGAGATCTTAAGATTGTTGGATTCGTCTTATCGAGCCGCTCAATTTGAAAATAAGCTCGTCAATATTGAAGACTGTTTGGTAACACAAATTGTGGTTCCAACCTTCCAACAACGCTTCAGGTCCTTGATTTGTACTCATTTGGGCTCGGATTGAGTCGAATTTTGTGTCGTTGGGTTCGTATTTTTGAGACGCTCAGTTTGACTATAAGTTCGCTAAAATCGGAGTTCAGGTGATCCCGAATTTAATTTTTTAAGTTTCTTGCTTGATTTTGCCTCGAGATTCGTGCCCGATCAAGATAAGTTTTGCATGATATATTAGTTGTCCCTCTATTTTTGAACGTCAAAGCTCCAGGAGTCCTACACACTTAAATTTGATTGAATTGCCAAAAATTGCGCTCCATAAAATATGAACTTGCTCAAATTTGATCATTGAGGTCCCATTGAGCTCCGAAAATGTCAAAATTGAGTCTAGAACGTCAAAAAATGTGTCCAGGGACCCCAAAAACGTTCGATTTGAACCATCCAGGCAAAAATCGGGCCCAGACACGCTTTGGCGGCCGAAACGACCAGTCAGCCGCCGCCGCCTGCGCGGCGCGCCAACAGGCGCGCCTATTCAGACCGCACGATTAAGGGCTGGCGGTTATGTATTTGAGCAAGATTATAATTTTTGGAACACAAATTTTTGCTATTCAGACAATGTAAAATGTCGAAAAAAGTATTTTCAGACTCCTGGAACTTCGACGTCCAAAAATAGGGGGGCAAGTGATATGTCATCAAAAATTATCTTTATTGGGCACGAATCTTAAGGCAAAATCAAGCCGAAAACTTCAAAAATTAAATCTGGGATCACCTAAACTCCAATTTTATCAAACTTATAGTCAAACTGAGCGTCTCAAAAATATGAACCCAATGACACCAAATTCGACTCAATCCAGGCCCAAATGAGTCCAAATGAAGGATCTAAAGCGCTGTTGGAAAGTTTGTACCACAATTTGAGTTACCAAACGGTTTCCGAATTTAAGGAGCTTGTAGTCGAATCGAGCGGCACGATGAGTCGAATCCAACGAGCCCAAGATCAACGAATTCCAAAGTCATTAAGACCTTCAAACACTTGATAAATGGTCCACGATCGAAGGATTCAATATCGGTCGTTCATTCAAACCACTCCATATTTGCCCCTAATCTCCTATCTATTTATGGGCCATGTCACTCCAGAAATCTATAAATGGACCCCTCATTTCTCTTGAAAGGGGACCCAAGCAAGAAGACAAGAGAAGGAATAAGCTCCTCCTCGACCATCGTTGGAGTTCCATCGGAGTTTCGCCGGACCACTGCCGGAGCTTCGCCAGACCACCACTTGAGGCCCTCACCTTTGCCAGACCACCATCGTCAGAGTCCCTCACCTTCTCCGTACCACCACCGGAAGCCCTCACCTTCGCTGGACCACCACTTGAGACCCTCACCTCCGTCGGACCACCGCCTGACGTCGTTGCTCCGCCGACCACCACTTGAGGCCCTCGCCTCCGCAGGACCACCATGTGAGGCCCTCACCTCTGCCGGACCACCACTGGAGGCCCTCACCTCCGCCGGACCACCACCTAATACTGTGGCTCCGCCGGACCACTACTTGAGGCCCGAACTTCCACCGGACAACCACTTAAGGCCCTATGCTTCACCAAGCCACCAACTAAGGCTCGGACTTCCGCTGAACCGCCACTTGAGTCCCTGTGCTCCACCAGGACACCACCTGAGGCCCGGACTTCTGCTGGGCTGCCACCTGACGCCAGAGTTCTACCAGAGTACCGACCTACTACAACGGTTTTTCTAACCTCGATCTCCTGCCGACTACGGTCCTTCTGTCCTCCGTCGCCTATTATGGTCCTTCCGACCTCCATCACCAGACAACGGTCTTTTTAACCACGATCTTCTCACAACTACGATCATTCTGACCTCCATCGCATACTATGGTCCTTCCGACCTCCATCATCAGACAACGGTCTTTCTGACCCCAGTCTCCTGCCAACTACGGTCTATTGGATCTCTATCCATCACTATTCAACGGTCTTTCCGACCTCCATCATATAGACTTTGGTCTTGCCGACCAAACCAATACATCTATTATAACTCCCATCATGTAATGCACTTTATATGATATACATTTGTGACATCAAGCCAAGGCCTTCTCCCAAGGAAGGGACTCATTTGTAATCGATTGCCTGTGGCCCCGTGGACATTTGCAACTTTGTACTAGTAGATTCCTTCAAACTGGTCCAGGCCCCGTGGTTTTTCTCCCATTTTTTGGGTTTCCACGTAAAAACCTCTCACTTATCTAATTGTGTGCTGGATCTTCATACAATGCTAAGACGTTAAACTGTACATTTCTCTATCGCCGCGAATATTCCAGGATGCAACATATATATATATATATATATATACACCCACCGTTGCTTGTCCGGGTGGTGAAGAGACAGCTGGGCAAAGCCTAGGTCCATGGTTTGAATCTCTTGACAAGAAGTGAAAGTCTTAAGTGTTGGCCCGTGTAAATTGGTGTGCGTTGCATGTTAGGTCGACCAGAGTTTTCACTGGCCTAAGGACAGTGCTTCCTCGTCACAAAAACAAAAGTAAGAAAAAAAACATATATATTTTAGAAGGTTCAAAAGTAGCTGTCAGGTCACTAGGACATTAAATGCAATTAATATTTTTGTAAATATTTGTATTTTTTAATAATATAAATTTTTATTTTTATTTTTAATATTAGCTTGATCGAGCCAACTCATAAGCTAATGAGTTGAGTCTCACTAAGCTTGAATTCAAGCTCAAAATTTGAGCTCGAGATATAATTAGAAGCTCAATTCATGAGCTCCTTATCAAGTCTAGTTTGAGCCAGCTCAACACAATGAATTGTAATGTAATTTGAAGTTCAATTGCAGACGTGTGGCCGACCCAGCGGCGCATCGCCTGGCCCTACTAGCACCCGCCTTCGAGAACCGGGATCCGTGGCTCGCGCAAGTCCACTCGGCATTCTTCGTCTTCCGGACACCCTCGTCTTCTACACCTCGACTTCATCCGGCGGAGATCGCTAAATTGCGATTTTTGGAACCCTAATCGCGTTCTCGGTGGCTGCGGGTTGTGATGGGTTACACCAATGAACTGTTGCTGGTTCGCCGCCTTAAGGTTTGGGTTAGAATCACTTGCTCCTCCCTGGACTTCTCGATTCCCGATTGGGTTATTCTAAAATTTAGTGCTTTTTGTAATTCCAACTAGTTCAATTTTATATTTAGAGCAAACTACCTTTTATTGTTTGAATGTTCTTAAGAATTTCATTGTCCTGATAGATCGGTAGATGAGCGGGGATTTTATCTGGGAGATATTGTTCGGCATTTTTTTATTTCTGTAATTTGATCACTAAGGTTGTTAGTTTCTGAAGAGATCCTCGTCTTATTTGATGCTATTCGGTTTTGATCTTTCTTAATCGGTTAAGCCTCGTCGCAGAATCATCGTTTATCATCTTGGGAGCGACTTTTAGAAAAATAATAAGAGATCGAACCACCAAGACAAGATATTTGCTTCTAAAAAGATTTGTGTAAGTTATCTGAAATAGTTATTTGATGTGTTCTTTCTTCATGAACTTGATGCTTGCTCCATGATATAGGTTGTAGAGGTGATGATTTATAAAGATTTTTAATGGTCAGCAGAGTGCTATTTGGAATATTATCTTTCTTACTAGAGTTTTTTCTTGGGGAGCTTATCATTTTTTTGTTAGTAATCTAATAGAAGTTATGAAATTTTTTATTTATTCAAGGTTAGTAAGTTTTGTTATTCTTCTCCTTTTTCAATGTAAAAGGATGTAACAATTTGTTTTTTAAAAAATAATTTTGGGGATCTCCCAAAGGTGAAGCCGCCCAAATTTGCCTTGGGCATCATGGGAAGTATTTTTGTGTGGTTTGCGCCTTGCAGGCTAAGGCAACACCACTGGCAATTGGAGCAAACTACATGCCTTTACACCTTGTAAATAGGGTAATCACCCAATGTCATAATTTAGAAGAACTTAAATTAAATTATTAGAAAATCCAGTGCATCTATATCCTCAAACAAAAATATGTTACTCTTTCTCTTAATCTATTAAGCAAATATCTAAAAATAATTTCTAAGGCATGTAGAAACAAAAAAACCTAAGCAACTCTTTGTTCAGTCATTGCTCCTTTGCTGAACCATATCTCCATTTTTTCTCCCCTGTTGAATTTCTCCCTCAAAAACTTGCTCAATTGCTACTTCTCGCACACCAACACATGCTTGCTCCCTTACTGACTAACTTGATTGCTACTTCGCCCATATATACTCGCTCACTCGATAAGTCTCCCGTTTTTGGCTTTATTTTCCCTTTGGCTCATTGGGATTAGTTCATCTTTGCTGACTTGCCAGCCTCACCTCTTATCTTGGTTGCAAGCACACTCAATAGTATCATTGTGTTATCTTTTTCAATGAATAAGATGAGGGTCTGAAATCTTTGTGGGCGCCTCACAGTAGATCTTCAAAGCCCATCATAAGGGTTAGCATTTTTTGTAATCTTTAAAAGTTGGATAATAAGAATTTTTGTTCTTTTGAGATCATTAGGTTTTATAGGAGATGAAGGAATTTATTGGCTTACTAACCTTTTTAATACTATTTTGAAGACTAAAAAGATGCCAAATGAGTGGAGAATGAGTGTGTTAATTCCTATTTTTAAGAATATAGGTGATGCACAAGATTGTTTAAATTATAGAGGAATTAAGTTAATGTGTCATACTTTAAAACTATGGGAGCGAGTTATGGAGCATAGGTTGCGGCGTGATACTAATGTTTCTTAAAATCAATTTGGATTCATGCCGGGTAGGTCGACTATGGAAGCCATACATTTATTAAAAGATTTGATGGAGAAATATAGAGAAAATAAGGAGGATCTACATATGATATTTATTGATTTAGAAAAAGCATATGATTAAGTTCCAAGAGAAGTGCTTGGAGAGTTCTTGTTAAGAAATGAGTTAATAACGCTTATATTCAAATCATTAAAGATATGTATGCAGGAGCTATTACTTGTGTGCAAACACAAGGTGGTTTGACCAAGTATTTCCCTATTTCAGTTGGGTTACATCAAGGATCAGCCTTAAGCCCATATCTTTTTGCTTTAGTCATGGATGTTCTCACTATACATTTGCAAGAGGATGTACCTTGGTGTATGCTTGTTGTTGATGATATTCTTCTTGTTGATAAGACTAGAGAGGGAGTTGAAGGTAAACTTGAATTATGGAGGTCAACCTTAGAGTCTAAAGGTTTTTGCTTGACTAGATCTAAAATGGAATATATAGAGTGTAATTTTAATAGTAATAGACCTAGTGTGGGGGATTGTGACTTTGGGCGATCAAGTCATTAATATGATTACACGTTTTAGATATTTTGGATCTATTGTTCAAAGTGATGGTGAAATAGATGGGAATTATCAGCATAATTCAAGTTGGGTGGTTGAAGTGGAGGAATGCATCAGGCTTGTTGTGTGATAGAAAAGTACCCCTCAAACTTAAGGGAAAATTCTATAAGATGGTGGTGAGGCCTGCAATGCTTTATGGTGCCGAATGTTGGCTATTAAAAGAGAAGCATAATATTAAGTTAAGTGTGGCAGAGATGAGGATACTCAGATGGATGAGTGGCTTTACCCTTAGAGATAGGATACAAAATGAGTATATACGTGAAAAGGTTGGAGTAGCTCTAGTAGAAGATAAGATTAGAGAGAATCACCTTAGATGGTTTGGTCACATATAACGATGACCTTCCGATGACCCGGTTAGGAGAGTAAAGGTATTAGATTTGACTTATGTTAAGAAAGGTAGAGGCAGACCTAAAAAGACTTGGTTAGAAAATATTAAGAATGACCTTTTTTATTAGATTTAGACGAGAATTTGACTTTCAATAGGACACAATGGAGGAAAAGGATTCATGTAGCCGACCCCACGCAGTGGGATAAAGGCTTGTTGTTGTTGTTGTTGTTGAGATCATTAGGATTTGGATATTAGTTTGATTTTCAGATTTTCATGTTTGTGTAATATTCTTCTATTTAGCACTCTCAAACAAACACTTTATTGTGAAGTTGTCAACCGTTAATTTATCTTTGTGTTATTAAATTTTGGAGTTAGATTATGAATGAAAGGATTATTTCAATTTTGTTTTTCTCATATTTGATTTCGAATCATATTTTTATTTATGAAATATTTATAATATAAAGTTCATGAGGCTGTGGAGTGCCTTGTGGGTTTAAGCTTGCCTTGTGACCAATTAAATTCGTGTATTGTGCCCTCTCATTTTAAAACATTAGTAACAAGCATCTGAGAATCCAACTAATTGCAGGATCCTGGGGTGTGTATATGCATGCTTTTACCCCTATTATTATTGATGTTGTTTTTGTGGAATCCATGATTTCCGATTCATTATGTTGGCAACCAAATTGCTGCGCTAAGGCCACCCTATTTAATGGGGAATTTTTCCTACTCCCTTTCTCATTGTGTTTTAACAAAATTTTGTTTTTTTATCAGTTCTCTTGATTGAACATATTTTCCGAGCATTAGCTAATTTGTTTACTGTAACTTTGTTATTCTGAAATAAAATAAAAGAAAATTCTTGTTATTATAGGATTTGGAATTTTTTTCCAATTTGATGCATTCATTCCTAAATGGTTTTCCATGGATTCCTGGTAGACAACAAGGGACACCATTTGTGACAGAATGTTGGCAGAGGTAGTTGTCAGTTCGAAGAGTTACTGCCCTCTTATCATAATTTTAGCCAGCCAAGCCTTTGTTGGAGAAAGTTAAAGCTGTGATTTAGACCTAGATCATCAAAATAGTTTGGATAATTATCAGTTGAACAATCAATCCACATCAAAATTAAACCCAACCCAAGCCTGAACATAGCAGGTTATGGTCCAATTGGGTTTGCAGTTGGCTTATGATGTGATTCCCTCGATATTTTGTGGGAAAGTTTTTAAGAAGCTAAGTCCCATTTTCTGAAACATGCAATGGGATAACTTTTAATTAATTTGTGGTCAATTTGGTTATAGAAAGTGGTATCTTACTATCTTTTCTGGTAGCATTTTTTTGTTTGAGGCTGGCAACAGCTACTGAATATGTGGTCACTGTGAGGTTTCGAATTTATTTTAAAGCTTTCAAGAGTATGGGCTTAAATATTTTATTATGATTTATTGATAGAAAAACCAAGCTAGAAGTGAACTTGCACACAAATCATCAGATAAGGTTCATACAATAAACCATTGTAAAACCTAAGTGGAGTTTTTCAGTATCTGGAAATTGTAGGGTTTTGATTAAGAAGATATTGATTGATTCGAGGAGGAAGGCATGAAAATATGCAGTCACTGGTCACCTGACCCTACGTTGTGAGGAAGAACATACAATTCAATTAAAATATTTAAGCGTACTTAATACAAATTAATTTACTGCATGATTTAATTAATTAGTATAAATTTTAGTTAGATGATAATAGAATAGAGGGATTTGAATTGAGATAGTTTGAAGCGCATGACAAATCATTAGTTATTAATTCAACCATTTGTAATTAAAAAAAAATTTAAATAAAGATAAAGATTTTTATTAGCTGAATAAATGAATTTATTTGTTCATTGAATTATGCTTTTCAATAATATATTCAAAATATTAAATATTAATTTTAGTAGCTTTTTTTATTATTCAACATGAATGGAGGAAAAAATGCCAAATTTTAAAATGAACAATATTTTGATTGAAAGGTTATGACGGGAGATCCACATGTTAAGGGAAGAAGCTGTCAAAGACCATATACATGGGCCATTGAATAGAAATTGATGAAGTGTTTCATATATATATATATATATATATAAAGTCTACCTCAGAAGGCTTACAAAATCACTCTAATAGCATAATATGTTTTGGAGACTCCATGAATTGAGCTTGGTATATAGAAAGGAATCCTTTGTAGGGAGTATAGGTCAAACATAGAAAGATCTATGTGTCAATTGTTTCTATGAGATGCTTACAAAGCGCATTCAAGGTGAGTTATTTTGCCTATGATGGTATTAACAAATGAAATCTTTGCTGGAATTAGTAAAAAAATGGAGCTATGGTGGAAATACTTAGCAGATGAAGGGTTTAGCGTACAATTCTAGTGGGTATTAAATTGATAACTGTGAGCAAATAGCTAATATTATCTATGTGATTCATTGAGTTATCTTGGATCTTTTATTAAAAAGAATAAGAATATGCATTTGGTTATAACTTATAAACCTAGGTGGTTAAAATAGATAAGTGCCGCAAGAGAAGATGTAAAAATAATTTTCTTAAATTTATGATTAGATTGACAAGTTATATTGATCAAAATGTTGTGTTGTAAATAAATTTGTGTGGAAGAAATGAAAATGTTAAGATGAATCATGAACATATATAATAACTAGGTTGGACAGACTAAGAAGTGATTTTATGAGAGCGATTATTGGAGTACTTATTGAATTATATATTTAAGAATAAAATTAGTTTGAGAATGTACAACTGAGAGTAGATGTAACCTTTAGAAGAGTAATTAGAGTTAATGATGAAGAATTATGAAGGAAAATGAGTAGATTGAAGGTAGCATTAATAAAAAATTTATAGAAGTTCTGTTCTTTATGTGCGTAACACTTGAAGCAACACTCATTATAGAAAAATGGATAATGTTGATTGATAAAGCTGATCTTAAATAGTTTGGGTAAGGTTAATGATGATTTGAAAGAAGAATACTACAAACAAACATCTTCTAAACTAGTGTTTTGTTTAAACATAGACAAAATTCTATAAAATTAAGCAATAAATTTGGGTGGGTTGCTGGGTAATTTTAGCTAAGGCTTTTTATCAGTAATAGACTTTCATAATTTATCATTATTAAATTGAAAAGAGGGATATGAATTGCACCCCATTTATCTTAATATTTTGTTTGAAAAAGCTAGACAAAATGAAAATGCTAATCAGTTACTTTGAAATTATCACCTAAGTATTGGAGATATACTTTCTAAAAAGAGATAAGTTAGTTCTAGAATTATTATTTTTAACTTTAAGTGCTTGTATTTATATGTTTGGTCTTATCCGCCTACTAAATCTTATTAGTTCTGCCAAAAATGTTAATTATATATCTTAGAGAAGCTACCAAACAACCCTAAAGTAGGTGGATTGAGAGGTGAGAATAGGGAAAATGTAGTGGCCCCCACAAACTCTCCTTATTACACTTGGCTCAACCAAAGTCTTTTGGGAATTGTCTCGCACAAGGTGTCACATACCTCTTATCAGTTTATGCAACTATCCACATGTAAGATTTTTTTTCGGAATTGGAGAGTGTCTATGAATGATACACCCCTTAGAGAGCAGAATTAGAGAGGTGGTTAAGTTGTTTTCATTGTGATTTGGTGTTTAAGGATTTGATTCATGGAAATAATCTCTCTGCAAATATAGTGTTAAGATTGCACACAACAACCCTTGCATAGACCCCCTCATTTCTGAGAGCTTCATGCATAGGGTTAGCCCTTTCTAGATGAGAAATACTCCCATCCATTGGGATGCATGCTTGTGTCAGTGGTGCAAAAATAATAATGTTAACTTGTGATTATTTTGAAGGAAATCAAAATCATGGCTATAACTAAGCCATGATGTGGATGGTGGACATGGAGGCAACCCAATTGGAGATGTGGGCATTTTACCTCCTAACAAGTACAAAACATCATGCCTAGGTGGTGAGATATTTAATCTATATGATCATAACATGGCTACTATCAATTAGGCATCTTAAGTATTGTATTTCTTTAAAAAATAGCATGGTTTAAAATTGCGCAATATGAGGACTGCCTTGAGGCCTGCCTTTGCGCAATTCCAATAAAAAACGACTCGATGCTTACGCCTCGAGTTTTTTTTATGAGGCTTGCGCCTCAACTTGGTTGAGGCCCGCCTTGAGACCTGCCTCGCCTCACTGGCATGAGGCTTACGCCTCACGCTATATATATTAAAACATACATAAATCTTGAAGTAAATGCCTGTCATTGGCTCTATAGGAGAGGAGGAAGGGGAGAGAGCAATTCATTATAATGATGATTCAAATGAAGAACCCCTTTAGTGGTAAAAGTGCTGATGACTTATGAGCTCTTATGTGATATGTCCTTGCTATTTATTTTTGGAAATTGGAATTATATGTTAATGAAATGAATACTGGGATTTGGGAAAGATAGAATTTTTAGTTGAACTATATTTCATGTTGTCTTATTATTGGGATATTTTGATTTCACTTCATTTCTTAGGCTTTTTATGTTTTATATTATTCACTCATTAGTATAAAATATTTATTATCATTTTATGTTTACGCAATCTTTTGATTTTGAGGCTTACGCCTCGCCTCACAAATGAAAATTGCCTCAATACCCGAATACGCAATTTTAAACATTGAAAAATAGAAGATTGCTTTTAATGCTCAATGCACAAGTATTACCTAATTTAGTACTTTGATTTGTTATCTTCACATATAGAAACCATTTTTCAAACAAAAAACAATATCGATTTTGCTACTCCATTTTAAATACATACAATTGTCAAACTACATCAAAATCAAAGAAACTAATGACAGATAACAATGACATATGAATGCTAAATTATATATATATATATATATATATATATATATATATATATATATATATATATATATATATATATATATATATATATATATATATATATATATATAATTCATTAGCTTATCATAAAGCTTGAAAGTCTTGCCTTAGTATTGAATAATTTCAACTCTATGAGCATGACTGTTGAACAATATCAATTCATGAAGAATATAGAAAATTTTAAGTTTTAAATAGCAATTTGTTGTCATGATGTTTAAAAGGAGCAATTAAAATAGAAAGTTAAATATGTGAAGTCAATTAAAATCTAAATAAATATGAAGTGATTATATAATGTGAGCTTGAATATAAAAAGTTGAATTTAAAAGGAAAATAAGAAAATGTAAAAAGGCACAAAAAAGCATCCTTAATTGTAGATATAAACAAGGTTTATGATAGAAGTCACACTCTTGGAGTGATCTTGATCCAGTAGGCTTTAGCATCAGGAATTTTAACCAAATTGTAAGTCAAAATTTCATGAAAAGGTTTACAACCTTTTAGGATAAGTTTCCAAAACATTCTAGAAGACCCCAAAATTAGTATGTAAGAATCTTCTAAAAACATTTAAAACTTTTGTAAGAATTTTTCATATCTTTTTGGAGGGGCTCATGAAACTCCTCGAAGATCCAAGAGCCCTTTAGGAGGCTTGGAGAACCTTCTAAGAGGTGAAAACAAAATTCAAATTCAAATTCAATTTCAAATGTGATCTTGCTCAATCATGTAGGGAAGGAATCATTGATTGTTTTGCATTTTAAATTTAAAAGGTGGTGAGGAAAGATAATGTCAAATCATTTAAACCCTAATAAATATTAAGGAGGTTTCCACAAAATACCTTATGGAAGGCAGGCTCAGATGACCAAGCCTTCATATGATACAAATTAAATGATATTTACTATGATTATTAGTATTTTATTTTCTTTTCAATAAATTATAAAATTTATTAAGATAGCGGATGTCTAATCTATAACCTATTTGGCAGGATGATAAGGGTTTAGACCTTATCAATTTTCTCCCCTCTTAGTTCTCATCTTATCTTTTAGGTTATCTTCTATAATAGGCTATTGTATTATATCTTTTTGATTCGTCAATTGAAGAATTATCTCTCACCCTCTCCTTTTTCTTCTCTCATAGCCTATTAAGGCATCTCCAAACATTATAAATTTTTGCACTCTCTCTTCTCCTCAGCCCTAAAGCCTTCTAATACCTCACTCTTACTGGGACTGCCACTCACTTGCTTTCTCTCTCCTTACCCGAGCCTAAAAGGGAAATAGAAGCCAAGGTGATTGAGAATTTAGCTTGAAGTTGCTTAAAGATTGAAACAAATTTTAGTTTAGAACAAGCTTGAAATGAGTAGATCCATCCACTAGACCAATTTTTAGCTTAATTTAATCTTCAAATTAATTTCAAGCTAGACTAAGATCAATCTAGTTGGGTGAAGATTTGCTCGAAATATAGCTACTATTTATATTTAATATAGATATATTAAAAAAAAAGAGGTCAAATGATTTCTACTTGGTTGGAAATTGATTTGATCCACAAGTTGATTTGGTAGCGAGCATATATATGTACGAGTCAATTTTAACCAAGATTGGATAGACTTGGAATTGGATTTTATCACCTTTAGCTAAGGTTTCATCTATTGTTTAAAATTACACGATATGAGGCTCGCCTTAAGGACCTGCCTCAGCGCAATTCCAACGAAAAATGCCTTGAGGCTTGCACCTCAGCTTGGCTAAGGCCGACCTTAAGGTGTACCGCCTTACTGGTGTGAGGCATACGACTCACCCGATTTATATATTTTTTTATTAAAACTTATCTAAATCCTAAACTAAAGTCCCGAACAAATCATGCCTTCATGCACCCCCAAGTAGCAACAACTTACTCTTAACTTCCTTGACCTCTAGCCCACCGTCTTTGCTGTAGCCACCACCATCGTAGCCACTACCGAGAATCACTTGAAAGCCACACATCGCCGCCATCTCCTCTAAAACTTTTGGAGTATTATTCTCATCTTTATGTTGATGACAAGTATTTATGAAAGAGAAAGATGTTTGAAATAAATAAAGAAGAAATAAATTGAGAGGCATTGAACTCCATAGGATGAGATAGTGGAGAGACCAAGTTTTATGACAATGACTCAAATAAAGACCCTTAGTGATGACAGCGTAGATGATTTCTGAGTTGTTGTAAATTATGTAAGCTTTTTTTAGGAATTAAATGTGGATGAATAGGGTTCTGAGAAAGAAGGAATTTGGAGTTGAACTTGATGTTATAGGATACTTTTACGTAATTCCTTTATTTCATGTTGTTTTTCTCTTATAATATTTGAAATTCAATTATGTTTCACATAATTTATCATTTGACACTTTACATCTTGTGCATTTTTTTATTTTATATGTATGTTAATTTGTTACTTCATAGTTCAAGAGAAAGTTAATATATCATTCCTTAACATATTATTTAGGTATTATATAAAAAATCACTTTAAACCTTTATTTTAACTTTATGCAATTTTTAGATTTTGAGGCTTACGTCTCAAAATGCCTTGAGGCTTACGCCTTGCCTCACGAAATAAAAACACCTTGCACAATTTTAAACCTTCAAGTAAGCAAGGAGATATCTGGGAAGGGAAGGAGGAGTCTGGTTAAGAGGTGGGGGGGGGGAATCAAGGAGGAAGATCAACATAAGTGCCAAGGAATCATCAAGAAGTTTGGTAAAGCTCTAAGTGTAGAAACAATGAGAGAAATGGAGGGAAGAAGAGATGCCAATAATGAGAAGTAAGATAAAAAAATCAAAAGCAGGAAAATGACCTGGGGAATATGTTGGAGGACAACACTGCCCATCCCATTGTAGGAGAAATCTTACCCCTCAATTCCAAGTTACGGCTAAAATCTTCTCCCCTTGGTGATTTTGTGTTGTAGTAAAACCCATTGACGATGATATGTGTTCCAACTTCTACGCTGCCAATAAGCTTGTGAAGATCGATGGACTGTGGAAGAAGGTCGGCTGTCGACGACGATCGATGCCGCAAAATAAGATTGGCGGTCGACGACGTTCGACGTCAAGAAAGGTGGGCTGTCGACGATGCTCGGAGCCGGATCACCTTCTATCAAGCTCAATCGAAGGCAAATCGCTCGTATATCAGGTAGACAGAAAACCTTGATCTGATTAGTGAAACCCTTCGGTCAATAAGGAAGATGAGGATGTCGTCGGCAACCATACCGAGGTATTGTCTTTTGGCATTCACGCAGATGATGGATTGGACTATGCACCGCTCGAACCCCCGCTCCGATGGCGTGATTTCCACCGAGGGCATACCCACCGCTCGAGCTTCCATTGCGATGGTCAAATCCTCCGCCTCTAAATACGTCGCCTAGATTAACTCAAACCCGAGTTCCACTTCCGCTAAGCCACTCAAACAAGATTCCGCGCCCGACGACGAGCTGATTCAGTGCCCGGGCAGCGCGATTGGCCTAGGACAAACCAGTTCCGTGCCCGTGATGTTGCCTTGATTCATCTATTCTTCCCAAAGAAGAATTGCCGCTCCACTGACGATTCCGCCTCAGCTCAGCTCACCGAGATAAGCTGTTGGAGGTCGTCAAGGTCCCCAACGTGCCCCATGCTAATCCGTCGTCTCCATCGCAGGCAGCTCGGAGACAGTCTTGGAGAAACCACGCAGTGGTGGCCCACGGGTCCATGGCTGTTTTGTTTACACGTCGGCACAAGCCTCAAGGTCGAGGGTTAATATTATCGGAGCTTCCGGATTGGGTTTTAACATCAAGGGTGAATCTCCATTGCTCATGCTCAAGAATCTTACCTATAGGTGGCAACCATTGAGGGAATCTCGGACTTCAAGATTTGGGGTTGAACTTCATTACAAAATTGGCCGGCGGACTCAATGGGAGGGTCAGCTGGACTTTATTGAAGTTTCCTGCGCTTGCAGACACCCTTCCCACAAATAGTTTCTCAACAACGCGTTGATCATGTTCCAAGTGCAGAACCTCAATGCATGCCAAGCTTTGTAGAATGCCCGAACGAAATTGTTTTTTTATTATTGCAGCTTATGCCCAATGTTTGTAAGCATCTAGAGGCCTTGGAGTCGTGGCAAGGGAGGGCAAATTCAAAGAAGCCCTGAGCACAATCTCTGGCCTTGTTCCACATACTGCTGAAGACCGTCTATGCCAATATGCTCCTACCGGTAGATTGTACCCAAGGCCTACCAATCCCAAGAATAGTATTGCATTTACTTCTGCACTTGGCGGCAATTTATGATATCCACCTTGGTATCTGGTTCGGGCGGGCTTTGATCTTGATTAACATCAGTATGCTTGGGGCTTGGTCCAAAGGCAGGTTTGAGGACTTTAATTCAAAGATCAACTTCTCTTTGGCCATATTTTATTTTCAATATCAAAACGGATGTAACACAGCAAAGTAGAAACAGCCTATGTTCATGGACATGATGACAAATGCAGACGTGAAGCTTGGATTTCATCCAGAAATTATTGGAGAGGGAAGGTTGTCAGCAATTGGAGGTGCCTCAATGGCTCTTAAGCCAGGTCTATATTTGGTTATGAGCCTCTACCATGTGGTGACATCAAAAGTTCCAGACGTGTTTGATGAAGCTGAGAAGAAGCTTTTTTGGCACAATTGGTGAGCTCTTTCAGTTGACTCAAATGGCACTAGAGTTTGTGGATGGAATCAGGGCCATTTGATTCTATTGGATAAAGAATTGTACTAAGGGAAAATGTATTTTTTCACGACATTGAGAGCTTGCCCTCTTTGATATTGCTGACTTTACGTCCCTCAAGGGCTTGTCAAAAAAGTTGGTACTTTAGTGCACTTTCTAAAAAAATGGATACAAGTATTTGCCGTGCATTGAAATCCTAGAGTAAAGAAGAGAAGAATGAATCTAATGGAATCTTAGCTTTTATTGGGTTTAGGGTCTAGTTTACTTTCCTTACTCTAGATACTTCTATGTTCTTAAATGTCCCATGTAAGGTTTTGAGTCATCCATTGAGTACATTTGTTTTTGGAAGTTAGCTTTCTTCTTCTCTTCCCTGGAGAATCCCTATCCTTCTTGTATGGCATGTGGATCCCACTGCAATATTCTAATAAGTCCTGTCATACTGGGATTCCTGGTATATTTGTCGGAAATGAACACAATAGAACTCACAGAAGAGCAAGTGCTTCATTAGTTATACTTATGGAAAAGCCGTTACTTTTTCTGTATAGTGTTTTTTTGGCTTTTCCTTTGACTGTGAATTCCAGGACAATGTTTCTTTTAATTATCTTTAGGAAAATTTCAGTATATTGAATCCCTCAGACATTGTGCAGTGAAATTAGAGTACTGGAAAGTGATGTTTCAGTAGGAGCGTAGGAGACCTAGGAATGCCTTTAGATTTACTTTAACTTGCATTAACCTCGAAAGTAACGAATGCTGTTTGTAAAGCTTAATAGATGGATGAAAAACTAAATTTTAGAGTTGCTTGTTTTAATTCTCCTTTTAGTTATAAGGCTGATAGCATTATGAGTTTGCTTTGTTGTTTTGCGATTCACTAAATGAGTTTGATAGCATTTTGTTGTTCTTGTGCAAAGCACCACATTGTACTCATGTATATCAATGACAGTTAACTACCCATTGATGCCATGATATTACTAATTCCGATCACAAAGTAACTAATGGCAATCTGCAAAGGCACTTATTATAACACCCCACGATATCCCTTTACAGTAATGTTGAGTGCCACAAAACTGAACATAAAATTAATTCTCTACATTTAATATTTCTCCTCAATTTCATACTTGAATAAAAAATATCCACCAACAAATACATTTACTAAATAAATGGAAACATCTAATAATCCCAATTATATTACACTGACACTTATAGAGCCACTAATAAAATCAAAATGTTTCATTGCATTTAGATAGCTTACGTACCTCAAAAGAAGACATTACAAACACTTCTAAAGAGAAAACTTAAAGTTTTCAACACTTGCCTGCTCAGTTTCAACTTTCTATTTCCCCTTCCTTGTAACAACCAATATATATAAAAAAAAAAAACTAGTGAGCTATGAGGCTCATAAAGTTATGCAAATTAAATAATAATTTAAGTGCAAGAGTATAATATATAACAACATTAAAATCATAACTAAATCAAATTTTTCATTATTTGCAAAACCACATAAAATCATATTTAGGATTAACCTTTAATTCTTTTGAAGTATGTACAAAATATCAATATTAATCTTCTAAAGATCTGACTATCTTTCTTTGTGTAATAAGCTTTCATAAAAATGTTAAATAAAGCCAAGGTAAATTTAGCATTATCGCCATTAAACTACATAGAGATCCTTTTTGTCACACCTGCTATGCAGGTATCATATCTCTGGGATCCCTTTTGCCCCACCTGCAACGCAGGCTATATCAAATTTGAAAAGGTTAGCAAAAATCTTTAGACTCTAAGATTGACCTCCATAATTCAAGTTTACCTTCAACTCCCTCTAGTCTTATCAACAAGAAGAATATCATCAGCAAAAAAGCATACACCAAGGTACATCTTTTTGCAAATGTCTAGTGAGAACATCCATGACTAAAGCAAAAAAGATATGGGATTAAGGCTGATCCTTGATGTAATCCAACCGAAATAGGAAAATACTTGGTCAAAACCACCTTGTGTTTGAACACAAGTAATAGCTTATGCATACATATCTTTAATGATTTGAATATAAGCATTATTAACTCTCTTTTTTTTTCAAGAACTCTACATAGCACTTCTCTTGAAACTTTATCATATGTTTTCTCTAAAGTATGACACATTAACTTAATTCCTCTATAATCCGCACAATCTTCTGTATCACATTTATTCTTAAAAATAGAAATTAACATGCTCATTCTCCACTCATCTGACATATTTTTAGTCTTTAAAACAATATTAAAAAGTTTGGTAAGCCAAGAAATTCATTCATCTCCTAAGCATTTCCACACCTCTATTGGAATATCATCAGGTCCAACAGCTTTTCCACACTTCATTTTCTTTAAAGTCTCTCTAACTTTGGTTTTACTAATACGTTTATTAAAAACAGAAATCTTTATTTTCATTTAGGGTGCTAAGGTCACTAAAGTCAATTATAGTCCTAATTTTTTATGATAAAATTATTTTTATTATAAATATATGAATCCAATGAACTATTATGATAGAGAACTAGAGAAGTATAGAAGGAAATATATACATTCTTTGTGATTTATATTAGAGGATAAAGAAATATTATGGAAGAGATACAAATTCAATAGCATAACTTTCTACCGAGAGTTTTTGTTGTTGAAGATTATGTAGTCAAGGAAACATATCTTATTGATAATGTTCTAGCAAAATTTTTTTGTTGCATTTCCTTCTTCATTTTGACCCAAGAACTGCTCTTGGTTCTTCCTTCAAGCTGCCTTGATGCTCCATATTCTCCCACCACAAGGAGACATCACCTTTTAATTTTATGGCCATCAATTTGACAATGCGATCAAGAGGTACCTCTTTGTATTCAAGAATTCGCTCAACAATATGTAATCAATTGAGGAATTCATCGAGATCTAATCGACCCTTAAAGTCCGAAATATCTATCTTGATTCTTCTGAAATCTGGAGAGTCTTACACATTTTTGCTAGAAGTTTTTTGGTTAAATGGATTTTCCTCCTCTTCTAGACTTTCTTCCTCATTTCAACGTTCAATCGGATGATAGTTCATCGCTGCAAGCAGTTCTTGTTGTTGGTGAATCTCCCATTGCAATTCTTTAATTGAAGGTTCTTGAATTGTTCTCTCTCTCTCTCTCTCTCTCTCTCTCTCTCTCTCTCCCCCCCCCCCCCCCCTCCCCACACACACATTTATAAACGCTGGTATAGGCTGACCTGAACAAATTAATTTGAAATCTGTTTTGCTTGATGGAGCTTATTTGCACTGACTTGATTCAATTTGGACTGAGAATGTTCAATTCAACTTAAGTTGACTGATTTAGGTGAATTGAATGAGTATATTCAATTAAATTGAGTTAATTGGCTCGATTAAATCAAATTCGACCAATTTAGTTGAATTTGACTCGATTTGGCTTAGATTAATAAAATTAAGGTCGCCTCAATTAAATTAGATCTATTTAATTAATCGATTAGAGCTAGTTTAGTCCAAAATTGATTCCAATTTAAATTAGTTAGTTAAAATTGATTAAATTGAATCTCCTCGGGTCAAAAATTGAGTTGAGATTTGATTTTATTTTAAATTAAGCCGTCTCGATTGAAAAATTGAGTCAACAAATCAATGTTACTTCCTTATAATCTTGTTTGAAAGAAAAAAAAAAGGGTCAAAAGTCTGTAGGAATGCTCATCAATGCCTGAGCTTCAAGCGGATAGGTAAGCATATAAGGTCACCCATTCAAAAGCTCCTTGAAGAAACTCATAATGAGTGATCCAAGAGGGCATCAAATGTTGGAATTATCATCATTAATAGTCCCTAACAAGGCTCATCAACACTTGGCATTAGTAGGGTTGGTAAGCAAATAATAGATCAGTGTATTTAGAAGACCTCAGAGGGCTTATTGATGAGTGAGCCCAAGGGCATCTACCTATGACGCACTGACATTTTATTATAAAATAATATGCAGTGTCTAACACATTTAGGACATGAAATACTTGAGACATGTCTCTAACACATTTATACATCATGTGCGAGTCTTATTAAAATGAAAAAATATATAAATATTGAATACATGTGTTTAATATATTTTTCAATGGCTAAATTTAAATACTTAAAATACCTAGCTGGCAATGCTCTAATTTTATTACCTTCAACAACTTCCCTTTCGTGGAAGTACCCACATTTGGCTCTCAAACCCCAGATGTAGGCCCAAACTCCCCTATTGCCTTTTGATTTTTTTGGGGTTAATTGTCTTTTTAATCTTTCATTCTCCGTGACGATGTTTATGAAACATAAAAAAAAAATTTAGTCATTAAATATTATGATTTTTTAACATCCTTATAATATTATAATTTTACAACACATTTTTATTTCAATTTATATAACTACTATACAATATTTTTTATTTTAAAAATATATACATTATAATATTTTGTTAAAAATGTGTTTGTATCTTATATTTTCAATAATAAACATTTCCAATATCTAGGTTGTGCTGTGTCTGTATCCCTATTCCCTATATTTGTATTGATGTATCAAAGGTATCTACTAATATTGAGTAGGATGCTCACTTAAAATTCCCAGGAGGGCTTATCATTGCATGAGCATTAGGAGTGTAGGTGAGCAAATAGGGCATGAGATGGCTATCTAAATCCATTGGTTACACATAAAGTACCCAATTCTCCTTTGACTGTATAGATACTAAACTTCAGCAAGCACAAGAAAAACAAAACGATTAGATCATTCCCCTCCACCTAAGGGGTTGCAGGGTAGGTAATGTCTTTTATAGAAGCTAAGAAGTAATAGTTTTGTTGCATGAACGGAAAACCTCACCTATTTCTCTTGTTGCAACAATTTGAGCCACCCCATCATTCTTTAAAGAGTGTTATATTGAGTCATCCTTTCCTTCAAACATGCTTGCAGACTTGAATTCCATATTGTCTTCCCAAGAAAACATTCCTCAGGACAAATCTTTTCTTTTGCCATGTGTGCAAGGAGTGAGTGATCACTCCTAACAACATACCCTACATACCCTAAAGAGCTATATCGACTTAAGATTATTTCTATATAATGTTTCTAAATGAGTGTTTATGGGGATTCATAATTGGAAAAGGTAGTGCCAATTCCTTTCATGTTTAAGAATCCCATTTATTTATTTTAGTTCTATTTGAGTGTTTACATATTTTATGTTGTATTTTATTTGGCTTTGGATTGGTATACATGAGATACATATTGGATATTATTTCCTTGGAGAGTACTTGAGTGGGTATTCAGTTTTGGGCTAGTTGCTAAAAGGTAACAAGGTTGCCTCAGATAATTGGTTTATTTATACCCATGCTTTTTCCAGGAACCTCTTAGGAGCCTACTTGCCGTACCAAGGTCTCATCTTGCACAAAGCTGCCTGAATGAGAGGCTTAATTTTGCCTGCAGCTCCTTCAGTACTCAGGCGGCAAGCACAGGCAGCACTCCACCGCCACCTTCACCTCCACCTCCACCTCCAGAAAAGACCCACTTTGGTGGACTTAAAGACGAGGATCGCATATTCACCAATCTGTATGGCTTGCATGACCCTTTCCTCAAAGGTGCCATGAAGCGAGGTGACTGGTACCGGACAAAGGACTTGGTACTGAAAGGATCTGACTGGATTGTAAATGAAATGAAGAAGTCTGGTCTACGGGGTCGCGGAGGAGCTGGCTTTCCTTCTGGTCTGAAGTGGTCTTTCATGCCAAAGGTATCTGATGGCCGTCCTTCCTATCTTGTCGTCAATGCCGATGAGAGTGAACCAGGAACTTGCAAGGACAGGGAAATCATGCGTCATGACCCACACAAACTTATCGAGGGGTGCTTGATTGCAGGAGTTGGCATGAGGGCAACAGCAGCTTACATCTACATAAGGGGAGAGTATGTGAATGAGCGCTTGAACCTTGAAAAAGCTCGAAAAGAGGCCTACCAGGCTGGGTTATTGGGTAAAAATGCTTGTGGTTCAGGCTACGATTTTGATGTGCACATTCACTTTGGTGCAGGTGCTTACATTTGTGGTGAAGAAACTGCTCTATTGGAAAGCCTTGAAGGGAAACAGGGTAAGCCAAGACTGAAACCTCCTTTTCCAGCGAATGCTGGATTGTATGGTTGCCCCACTACTGTCACAAATGTAGAGACAGTCGCAGTATCTCCCACCATACTTCGACGAGGACCTGAATGGTTCGCAAGCTTCGGTCGGAAGAACAATTCTGGTACTAAGCTTTACTGCATTTCTGGCCATGTCAATAAACCTTGCACTGTGGAAGAGGAGATGAGCATACCATTAAAAGAACTCATAGAGAGGCACTGTGGTGGCGTCAGAGGAGGATGGGACAATTTGCTAGCTATTATACCTGGTGGATCTTCTGTCCCTCTGTTACCAAAACACATCTGTGATGATGTACTGATGGATTATGATGCACTGAAGGCTGTTCAATCTGGATTAGGAACAGCTGCTGTTATGGTGATGGATAAGTCCACAGATGTGGTGGATGCCATTGCAAGGCTATCATATTTCTACAAGCATGAGAGCTGTGGTCAATGTACTCCTTGCAGGGAGGGAACTGGATGGCTGTGGATGATCATGGAAAGATTGAAGGTTGGTAATGCGAAGATCGAAGAGATCGATATGCTTCAGGAAGTATCAAAGCAGATTGAAGGGCATACCATCTGTGCATTGGGTGATGCGGCGGCATGGCCTGTTCAAGGGCTCATCAGGCACTTCAGGCCTGAATTGGAAAGGCGGATACGTGACCGGGCGGCGAGGGAGCTGTTGGAAGCTGCTGCTGCTTAAGCTGTTCATGGTGTTAGATTTCTGAAGTTCACATCTGTTCAATAATGAAATGCCTTTTACTTTGAATTTTTTAAGGGGTTCCCTGCCTACATGAACTTATTCTAGGTAATTACATGAGATGAAAGAAATGACAGCTTATCTTATTGTATGATTTGAACTGAACAGCTCTGTTTTAGCATGAATGGTAATGCTATCACCTCATTATTTATTGAAGCTGAGATCTAAGGTGATAAAGATGGTGATTTATTGGGATTTTGTAAGGCATATGTGCTAGCCTTAAGGTATTTTTAATTGGAATAAGTAATAGGAGTAATTCTTAAGATTTGTTTTCTGAAACCCTCAACTTTCTGTTGATGATACTTCGTAGTTCATTCGGCAAGTTATTATGTGGGGATGCTGCTCGATATCACATTCAGTATCGTGCTCGGTATTGTTGATGTGGCGTATTCTGATTGGTCTCTAGACAATAAACTGTATTCGGCATCTGCACAGAATAATTTCTCAGTTCATCAATTCATTGTAATTAAGGCTTGAGATCTCTAAGTTCTACGCACCTTTCTATTAAAAATTAGTCTATGAACACTCTCTTCCATAAAAATGGAAAAGAGCCCAAGGGGTTCTATCAGTCCAAAAAGGTATTCATTTGTGTTGCGTCCTGAAATATTCGCGGCGGTAGAGAAATATATGGTTTAACGTCTTAGCATTGTACGAAGATCCAGCACACAAGCAGATAAGAGAGGGGGTGAAACATTCATAAGAGACACCAGAGTTTTTACATGGAAAACCCCTGAAAATGGGGAAAAACCAAGGGCATGGCCCAGTTTGAATGAATCCACTAGTATTTGCAGTCGATTACTGTTAACCTCTGTATAATACCCAAAGGAAAAGAGAATGAAATCATACATCTGCTCTGTTAAATCCTGAAATCCTGCAAGAGATCCCGCTCCGTACCTCGTATCCGTCGAAAGACATCCGCAAATCCTGCTGTGCTCGCGTCTACTCCCGCAAATCCTGCGACCGTTGTTCAAAACGACGCTGCACCTCGTCGTTAAATAGGAGAGGAAGACACCTCCATTCGGCTGCTCTTGGCTCTTCTCCCATTCGCACTCCTACTTCTCCACTCGATCGCAGCACCTCCACTCCCTCACTCCCGATACCTCTTCCTCTGTTTCCCGTAGCCCACGCCTCCACAAGCCCTACCCGAGCCCAAGCACTCGGATCTCCCTTGCCTCTCCCGATACCTCTCTGCCCGACACCTCCCACTACCGACCTCACCCGTCCAAGCCTGGTCGTCCGACCTCCTCCTTCCCCTCTACCTCCCCTGGCCGAACCACTCTTCTGTCTCCAACCTCTCGGCCGACCCGAACACAGAGAGAGAGAGAGAGAGAGAGAGAGAGAGAGAGAGAGAGAGAGAGAGAGAGAGCTCCTCTTACCTGGTCGATCTCCACCATAGCCGACCGACCCCTCCCTTTGCTTCTTCGGCCCGAGAGATAGAGAGAGAGAGAGAGAGGGAGAAGCCGGCCTATCTCCACTTAAAACCTAAACTCACTCAGCCCAACTCATCTCCTCAACCCCACTCAACCTGACTCACTCCACTTAGCCCACTTAAACCTAAAGCCCAACTCACTCTAACTCAGTCCACTCATCCTGACTCACTGAGTTCACTCAGCCACTACCCAACCCTTAGTTGATTAGGTATTTAATTTTGCTTTATTAGTATTTTTTTTTATTTTATTTGAGATTATTTATAATTAGTTTATAATTAATCTCAAATTAAATTTATTTAATTTATAATTAATACTAAATTAAAATATAATTAGTTATACATTAAATATAACTAATTGTAATTAATTTATAATTAATTATAAGTTAAATATTCTTAATTTATAATTAATCCTAATTTAAGTATAATTAATTATATAATAAATGTAATTAATTATAATTAATTTTTAATTAATTATAAATTATGTTTAAATAATTTGTAATTAATTTTAAGTTAAATGTAATTAGTTGTAGTTTAAATATAATTAATTATATTTAATTTATCACTAATTATAAAAAAAATGATTCTTTTCTCGACGCTTGCAACGGGCCGGCAAACCCCCGAGGCGCTCACGTAGCGTTTAGGGTGGGAAACCGGTGCGAGGCTCGCGACGATTTAAGGATCCCTCTTCAAAGCTTGCAACGAGCCGGCAAACCCCCGAGGCGCTCAAGTAGCGTTTAGGGTGGAAAACCGGTGCGACGCTTGCGGCGAAGGGGATAAAAAAAAGGTGTTCTTTATTTTTCATAACTACCTCCGAACGCCCACGTGGTGCAGAGGGGGGAAATCCTGCTTATTTCTAACATGTTTTCTTCTTATAATCAACAAACATAAAAACCCTTAAATGCTCACGTAGCAGGCGGGGATAAAAATTTTCATTCGCGACCGCGGTGTCATTTTTGACACCTACCTGAAGCGCTCACGTAGCGTCGAGGGGAATGGTTGCCTCTTGGTTTTTCCCCTAAACGGGGGAGACGCCGGGAGGCTGCCGAAATTTGGATCAAAAATCCAAGGACTTAAGACAAAGATGTGGACATTAACATATTAAGTGCAAACTTGAACAAAAGATTCAAAATCAAGCTTAACCAAAAAGAGTTTGAATTCAAAGCATTGAACATTTGGACTCATTTTGATCAAATGAGAACTTTGACTTGAAATTGTAGTTTGAGAAAACTACAAGGACCATTTGAACTTAGGCTCCTCTTTGAACTCGATGAACATTGAGCTTGAACACTATAATGAACTTGATTTGGACATTGCAAATGACTGAAACTTGCATTTGATTTAAAAATCAAGTGATAAGAACAAAGAACAAATGAATCAAGTATTGTGTGCATAAGCTCAAGTTGGACTCATATTTGAACTTTACAAGACAACCAAAGGATTGAATGGAATACATAAGCTTTGAACTTGTTTCATATATTATGAGGGCTTGATTTGAGCATAAGCAAAACAATTTATAAGTTTTGACTTATAAGCTTGGATTTGATTGGAATCAAATCCAAATGAGAAATGGAAATGGAATTTTAAAGAATCTTCATTAGGAGATGTCATTCAAACCCTATGCGAATGAATAAAGGTGCTAGCACTTTGAACTCAAACAAGAGCGATAACTTGAGTTGGTTGCTTGAACTCAAGAAAGAACTTGAATCATATGCATAGAACTTGATATTGAGCATTCAAACTCAAGTGACTTGAAGAATTTGGACCCAAATTCAAAGTTAAATCATAACTTTGAACTTGGACGAAATACAAAGATGAGCAATCAATAGAGAGTTTGGTTTGAATCATCGTACCAAATTCCTAATTAAGGCTATAAAATGACTATTTCACTACAAAAGGATGATGATGTCAAATTAATCATAAACTATTTTCGAGAACAAAGAAATTGTAAAGGGGAGTCCATTTGCAAGCAAGTGAGAGCTCATCAAGTCTCAAAGCATTCAAATGAATACCGATGGATGGACACAATGCTTGAGATAAACAAAGCTTCAAGGGGAACTTGTAAGCAATCATCAACAATGAAGAAATTGACATATAACAACATGTTCATGGTTTTCTAATATAAGATTTCTTTAGCAAACATTAAAGATTTGTCACTTTGGTTGGAGAGGTAATTGTCATCAAGCAAATTTACCATACAATACTCCAAGCCATTTTCAAGTAACAAGCAAGTGGAAATTCATAAGTGGTGATGATTGAAGGGTTACATGGGTGACAATAATAAACACACGATGGAGTTGGTAGACTCATCAACGACTATATATAAGGAATGTAAAAGCTCCCCTACAACCTACATCAAACATCTCATATATGTAAACGACGAGCATCATGAGTTTTAAATAACGTATAGTCAAAGGTTGCAAATTATCAGTCAACATGCATGGGAAGATTGGTGATGAATGCAATCCATTTGGTAATCAGTGTTAGTATACAAAGTGGATGTGCTCGATCGTCCCTACAAACCACTATAAGAAATTTATTGGACACAAAGTACACTACCTGCAAGCAAATGCTAAAAAGACTACGATAAAGATGGACTCCTACAAGCTATTGCAGAGGATTTTTATGCATTGCATGTACCACTCATAAACAAAATATAGATATTACAAAATATCCCCACACGTGCACTATAGCTTGTATACACATAGGTACACTAAAATGGGTAAAAGTAATCAAGAACCCGCATGGGCCCCGGCGAGCGTGTTATTGGTACACACGTGACGTCTAGGGATGCTGCGCGGGTTGACAAGTGAATTCTAGTTCGAACCCAATCCTCCTATATGGGTCAATAGGAGTCGACAAGGTTCGAACTCTCAAACAAATATACGGTTGATACGACCGTCATATTTGTCTTAATACATTCATATTAGGCCTTCAAGGCCTATAACAATGAGAATTCACTATCAAAGGGCATAAAGCCTACGAAACCCGATCCTCTGTCGACAGCCCGATAGAGTTGACAAGGTTCAATCCATAAAAAGAAATGACCCCCGAACACCCCGATGATGGCCGTGTTGAATGCAGATCTCAACCAGAGGGGTTCACAAACATTTTCAAATGTCTTCCAAATATCCACAATAATCCAAAGATCTTCAATATCCAAACTCTACAAAAATCCCAAATATTCCAAATGCCTATCAAAACCCAAAAAACTCCACAAAAATCTCAAAATCCCAAAAATCCAAAAAATATATTTAAAAATGAAATAAATCCATCAAATCACTTAAAGCAAAAATCATCCACCCTCCGCAACAGTTTGTCGAGGTGGACAAATTAAAATCAACTTCAGCTCACAAAGAGCGAAATGCCTAGTCGAAAATATCACTAGGATCCATTCTCAAACAATCTCTTGCCAGTAAGGGCGTGGTACGTGTCCTCTAACCGGCAGTTTCGCCGCCAAATGGCACTGCAGGTAAACGGTTATGACCCGGGGCCCTCTGAACCGAGTGGTTTTGCCGCCAAATGGCACCACAGATAGCGGTTATGGCCAGAGCCAATACGCTCCTTAATGGCGTTAAATCCTTGAGATATGAATCAATAGGATATGATCGATAGGGCACAAAGCCCTCTATTAGCTAAGGTGGATTCAATTTTGTCCCCTTAGACAAACATTCAACCCCGGTCTACAAGGTCCCCTTGGACGAAGCAACCCATGGCTGCCGACAAGGATCCTTCTGTCAGGTTGGGTCGACTACCTCCTCTGACTAAGTAGACCAGGGACCACGATGGCCCGGGACGACGGAACCATGGGATCTTGATCGGGTCTATCATCCATTCCCCCACCATCCGCTTTAAGTACAAGATGGTGCAATTTCTATTTTTTAAATATTAAAACTTTTCAAACCCTTCCAAATCCAATCTTTCCAATCTCAAATCCAACCTATGCTGCTACTATATGCCAGATAACATGTATTCTATACATATCTGATTGATGACTAGCCTTAATCGAAAGTTCTCTCTCGTGATCGGGAGGGGTAATTAACTATAGGGGCTTGCGCCTATAGGAAACTAGAACTCAGATCATAAAGTCCTCGCAAAATGAGGGCGAAATCTCTGGGTAGTGTCTTATCTACAAACCCATCTGCCTTCCAAAATTTATCCCGGAACTTAGTCCGTTAAAACTCCCTCGCCGAATAAGAAAAGCGGGCGGAGGCCGGGGCCGAATTTTCGGAGCCCACAGATTTCTGGCGACTCCGCTGGGGATTGGTTTCTCTTTCCATCTTTGGCTAGTTGTCTCAGTGTTATAGTAGTAGCAAAATATATATATATATAATGATAATATTGAGCTCTGTACGGTGAACATCAGGATGTGACATTTGATCCCTGTATCCAAAGATCCATCACTGAAAGGTCCCGATAGAGCTAAAAGCCAACAATCGGAGTCGCCCCCAGATTTCTGGCGACTCCGCTGGGGATTGGTTTCTCTTTCCATCTTTGGCTAGTCGTCTCAGTGCTATAGTAGTAGTTATATCAAATCGTACTCAAGATTTTGAGTCTTCCAAATGATCGTTTAATGATTCAAAACTCTGAATTTTCTAAAATGATCATTCAAAAAAAATTTCCATTGAGATAACATATTTAGCAGTATTTTAGATTTATATTATTTGAACTGCTTGCTAATGTTATTTTCTCTTATTTTTGTGTTCTGTGTAAGTCTCTGCATTTTGAAAGTGCGGGGTGATGTATCAGAATCTGATTACTAACCCTTGCCTTTCATTTATGCAGATGGATCTACAGAACACGCCGATGACTATCCAACTGGGACGAGGTGCCAGGATTCAACTGGCTAATGCTATTATTGAGACTGGAAACACTGGAGCTACCATCCAATTTGGTAGTGTTGATTTTCCTGCAGTCGTTGCAAGGACTGCCGCCATTCCTGTGAATGGAAGGAATGCTGAAAGGCCTGCCAGGAGGCCCCATTCTACTGAAGATGTCACCCGTCGTGTGCATCTGCCGGCACAACGACCTATTGCTGAAAATTCTCGTGGGAGAATTTCTGTGTTCGAGAGGCTGTCACAGCCTGAGGCCCTGACCACTAGAAGAATTGTGAATGGTGGAAGAGTCTCTGTGGTGACTACAAACACCACACCCCTGCCGACCAGGTTATCTGCGCCTGGAGAGTACAATGCTGAAGCCTCCTCATCTAAAGGGAGGCCTACAAGAAGACAAAGGAGAAAGATGAATGCTGAGCTCCGAGCTCAGCAACAACAACTCCCTGTTCACCCTTCCAATCTGTCGGCCCAAGTGCCTAAAGCCAATGTTCCTACCCGGAACAAGTTTTCTGACTTAAAATGGGTGAAAAGGAATAGCTCCACTAGTGAGCTAAAGAAATCTTTTTGGGAGCAACGACAGGAGGTCCCATCTCCTCCAAAGAGAAAGGAACCTGAAACTCTGTCAGCCCGGGTCTATCGGGTCCTGAAGACTGTAAAGGAGAAAGGTCTGAAAAAGAAGAAGTTCCAACAGCCTTTGGTGATCGAGGCCAGGAGAACCCCGCCAAGAGAACGTCTATCTGCTGTGGCGGAAAGAAGAGAAAGAAGACATGTCCCACGCTGTGAACATCGAGGTGTGACATCTGAATCATATGTTCAGGGATCCACTGCTGAAAGGTCCCGGTGGAAAGGAAAACAAGTCTGGAGGCCAAAGCCTCGAGGAAATGAAAAAGAAAGAAGAGAAAGGAGGATTGATCTGGGCGTGACATCCGGTGAGGCTTCCCGGAGATCCGCCCCCATCTACAAACAACGTCAGAAGTGGGCCCCAAAAAGAACCCATAATGACACTCCTCTAGATGGTAGACACCTTGGAGAATCCTCCAGGAGATCCCGTCTCCCTCTATCCCCTCCAAAGAAAGAGACTAACTTCGATCGCAGCCCACTGATCGAAGAAGTCCCTGTGCCTAATCAGGAGCCGGAAATCCAATGGCGTCGTCGCTCGGAGATCCCAGTACTGGAGGAAAATATAGATGATCAAAATTTAGAGGAAGAAGAACTCCTTGAAGGGGAAGAAAATATTGATGAATTTATGGAGGAAAATATTGAAGAAAATATTGATGAATTTCTAGATGAAAATTTAGAAGAAGAAATTCAAGAAACAAATAATACTCTGGACATGGAAGTTGTCTATATGGTGAGACACACCAATGTTAATGAGGAAACCTATTATGATGAGGGTGAAGATGAAGACGATCAACAACCCCCGATTAGGCGAGTTTATCACCGTCGTCGTGAAGCTGGGTCCACCACTGGCAGAGGTGGTCACTCCCAAGTAGAAGAAGAAGGAGAAGAAGCCGAGGAGAATCCCTTCGCTGATGAGAATGTCACGCTTGCAGACATGCAGAGACATATGAAGCGACAGATGAGAGCCAAAGATAGAGAAATCTCTCAGTTAAATGAGAAAATGACTGAGATGATGGCTCAGATGGGGGCAATGATGCAAATGATGCAGAGAACTGTTGCTGTTGGTGCCATGCCCAATCCTCCTCCGGATCCTCCAAACTTTCAAATGCCTCAAGTCTCAGGAGTACGGGGCACTCCTGAAGATGATCACGAGGCTCATAATGTGATCCGTCAGCCCACTCCACAAAATATTGCAAGTACTTCTGAACCTGTGACCGCTGCACAATTGGAAGGGATTATCACAGAAAGGATCAAGGCTATCATAGCTGTTGATCAGGCAGAGAAACTAGTGGGCAAAGGTCGTCCGTACCCAGCTGAGTACGACCAAGTACCATACCCGAAAGGGTATTCTGTACCAAAGTTCAATACTTTCAATGGTACTAACAATCCCCGACAGCACCTGGCACAGTTTAAAGCCACATGTGGGAATACAGGAGGAAATGATGCCCTACTCTTCCGACAGTTCGTTAGTAGTTTAACAGCAACTGCTTTCGAATGGTATGCTGAACTACCAAACGATTCTGTGAAGACCTTCGCAGAATTAGAAAATATGTTCGTGAAGAGATTCGCTAGTGCAACTGAGAAGATTACGATCGCTGACCTCGCTCTGGATAAGAGAAAAAGAGAAGAATCAGTGACTAAATATATCACTCGCTGGCGAAATTTGAGCATGAAATGTGAGCAGCAGTTAGAAGAAGAGCATGCCGTACAGTTGTTAATGGGCAACATTGATGACAAGATGCAACCCTTCCTGTGCATGGCTACGATAAATACATTTCAAGACTTGCTCGATAGAGTGGCTAAGTTTGAAAAGCTGAATTTCTCCAAATCAGAAAATCACTCTGATAAGCCCAAGAAGGCTAAGGCCCCAGGTGCTAGAAGGGGTGAGGCCGACTCTACATTCTTCTCTAGAGCTGATAGAGAAAAACAAGTGATTTACAATGTAGACAAGGGCAAGCAGCCGATGCAATATCAAGAAAAGCTCAAACAGGCCTACAACCCCAACCCCCAGCCAAAGTTGATACTAGGGGGAAATGATAAGCCACGGACTTATCAAGCTGGAGGCCAGAGACAAGCAATAGGAACTGGTGATAGAACGTTCCAATCCCTCAAAGATAAAATGAATAAAGAATATTCATTCAAAAGGGAGAGTGTCGCCAAATTATTTCGACAAGTGTTGAAATCGGGTCTAGAACTGCCTGAATGCAAGAGACCCGAAGAGTCGAAGCACACTGGTGACCCAAATTACTGCCCATATCATCGGGTGCTGAGTCATCCTATTGAAGATTGCTATATCTTCAAGGATTGGCTTGAAAGAAAATATCAGAAGGGAGAGATCACATTGTCCGACAATGTATTATCTCACCCTAAAAAGGAATCAGCTCGGGTAGTCACGTCCTCTTCCGTACCCCTGGTTGAAGAAAGAAGAAATGAAAAGAAGCCAATTCAAGAAAAACAGTGGGAGACTGCGGTCTCTAAGAAAACTGTGAAAATGTTGAAGCAGCTTGAAGGAGTTTCAGGTGTAAAGTGGAAGTCTCCTATTGAGCCAATGATAGATTTGAAGGCACTGCCGGTGGTACGACCTTCTACTTCAAAACAGTTTTCCAACCAAGTTGGTTCTTCAAAAACTGAAAAGAAGAAATCATCAAAGAAGAAGACCAAGCTGAAGAAACCTAAAGAGAAAAAGACTGCAACTCAGAGGGTTATTGACAGTTTGGATGAGTACTACCAGACTGTGAGACGACCTATCAAGCTTGCTGACTTCATGGCAGAGCTCAAAATAGATGAAGCTGAAGAAGGAGATGAAGATTGTCTTCCAAAAGAAGTATGTCGGGTCATCTCAGTGGCGCCTAGTATCCCGATAAAAGAGGAATACACGGAAGAAGTACCCTCTGAATCTTGTATGATGGTTTTGTCAATGGATTACAGTTCGGAGGAGGATTTGTATTTTCCAGAGGGAGACGAATCAGACCCTAGCATAGCGTCTCGGATGGGACATGTAAACCTAGGTGGTGATTCTGAATCAACAGATGAGTCCCTAGATGTAACAATGGCTGATTCTGAAGAAAATGTACAGTTAAATGACTCTGAACTTGAGGAGATTGCTCAAGTGCAGTTAAGAAGCGGCAAGGTACTACCGCCTCCACCGAAGAAAGGGGTCTCCAATAAAGATAAGGAGAAAGAAATAGTCATTAATGACGATATAATCCCTGAAGATCCTAAGAAAAAGAAGACCTCAGCCAATGGGATAGACTATAATATCTTATCCCATTTGAGAAAAATCCCAGCACAACTCAGCATATACGATGCTTTGGTGATGTCTAAAGACCTTCGGGAGACTCTGATTCAGGCTCTCAAAGATCCCGAAAGATACGAAGCATATTTTGCTGAACGTAGCTTGACTGAAGTTTTACAAGCTCGAAATGAGCCATTCATTACTTTCTCCGAAGAAGACATGATGCTCGGAACTGCAGATCATAATCGTCCTCTGTATGTTACTGCGGAGAGCGATAAGCTGATTATTAGTCGAATCCTAATCGATCCTGGATCATCCGTGAATCTGATAAGCTTAAAAGCACTGAGATCCCTCTGCCTTGATGTGGAACACCTAGGGCCAGATAAGCTGATGGTGCATGGTTTCAACGAGAAAGGACAGAAAACTCTTGGATCATTTATGCTCCCTCTTGTATTTGGAGAGCTCCATACAGAAGCTAAATTCCATGTGATTGATGCAAATACTTCATTCAAGGCGCTACTAGGTCGTCCCTGGTTACATGAATATGGCATTGTCCCGTGAACACTACACCAGTGTATGAAGTATCTCAAAGATGGAGAAGAGTTCAGGATCTCTGGTGACATTCAACCCTTCACAGTTCATGAAGCTACAGTTTATGAAGATGCACGGTACTTCATGCCAAAGAAGCAAAAGTCTTCAAGCTCTCTCGAAACTAAAGCATCAAATTCGAAGAGTACAAAGCAACCTGAACTGGAGGGTAGAAAAAAGCAGGTGGGGAGAAAGAAGGCAATGCCGACTCTTCCCAAAGCGCCGACCATTCCAAAGGAAAAGAAGCATGTACCTCATCTTGGAAGTGACACAGATGAAGATGAGGATACTCCTGCCAAATTTCGAAGAGTGTGCCAGTCAACGGATGAATGGAGTAGGCATGTTGAATTTTTAAATGATGATTATGACTACGACTCCATTTACATGAACACGGTGCAGAATGTGTTCTCTAGAAGAATTGACAGTCTATCAATTTCAGATAGTGTACTTGTAGTCACGCGTGTTCCTTTACAACACTTCAAAGAAATTATTCCGCGCGAGGTGCATAAAGTTGAAGAACTTGCCACTCTCTATCTGCCTCCTCGTAAAAATGGGACTGTGCCAAAGAATGTGTTATATTCCACGGGAGTTCGCGAAGAGGAGAATCATGACTGGGATTGCATGATCCTCGACTCCGAAGAGTTATTTCCTACAAGGCTACCTAGATTCAATACTAAAAATATTCAGAAAATGCTACGAAAATAAGTCAATATTCCTACCACCAAACGACAACTTCGTACAAGTTTGGGCCTCTGGTATGGGAAGAGTCCGCGTCCGTTACGACAGAAGGATACAGACGCATATAAAGGAATTGGATTCATCAAAAGAAAATTCCTCCGGAAAGAGATTTGTCGTGCCATCACATGCATGGAAATTGAATCCGAAGATGGTGATGCTGAAGAGACATACGAGGCTGATGATTATGATGAACAGCCCGTAGAAGCCGAGCCTGCACCAGAAGAGCTTGAAGATGGTGGACAGACAGCCACTATGGATGAACTAAGGGAAGTCAACTTGGGAACTGAGGAGGATCCTCGCCCAACCTTCATTAGTTCTCTACTACCTGAAGAACATATAGAAGAAATAAAAGAACTCCTATGTGAATTCAGGGATTACTTTGCCTGGACATATGCTGAGATGCCTGGCTTATCCCCTGATGTAGCGGTTCACAGATTAGCAATCAAACCGGATGTAGCACCCGTCAAACAAGCTCCAAGGAGAATGAGACTGGAGATTGAAGAACAGGTGATTGCCGAGACGAAGAAGCTCATTGATGCAGGCTTCATCCGAGAAGAAAAGTATGCTGATTGGATCGCAAATATCGTCCCAGTGAAGAAGAAGAACGGGCAAATTCGTGTCTGTATTGACTTTAGGGACCTCAACAAGGCGTGCCCAAAAGATGATTTTCCACTTCCTGTATCCGAACTCCTGGTGGACAATACGTCCAACTACGACATATTCTCCTTTATGGATGGATCGTCAGGATACAATCAAATCAAAATGGCGCCCGAAGATGAAAAGCATACATCATTTAGGACGCCCATCGGAATTTTCTGCTACACAGTCATGCCATTCGGCCTGAAGAACGCTGGTGCCACCTACCAGCGGGCGATGACTCACATATTTGATGATTTGATACATCAGAAGGTCGAGTGCTATGTAGATGACCTTTTTGTCAAAAGTCTTGGCCGAAATGATCATTTAAAAGATCTCAGAATTGTATTTGAGAGAATCAAAAAGTTTGATCTGAAGATGAATCCTCTCAAATGTGCTTTTGGAGTCTCCTCCGGCAAATTCTTGGGGTATGTTGTTCGTCATCGAGGTATAGAGATCGACCCCAACAAAATTAAGGCGATCACGGAGATGCCACCACCAAGGACCCTTCGACAGCTTCGCTCACTACAAGGACAACTGGCTTTCATTCGAAGATTCATATCAAATCTATCGGGTAGATGCCAGCCATTTTCTAAGCTAATGAAGAAAGATGTCCGTTTCAAATGGGACGCAGAATGCCAGGAAGCATTTGATAGTATCAAGAAATACCTATTGAATCCGCCCATTCTAGCAGCGCCAATTCCGGGGAAGCCTCTTATACTGTATACAGCAGCACTAGAAGAGTCCCTCGGAGCACTATTGGCCCAGAATAATGAAGAAGGCAAAGAAAATGCGCTCTACTACATCAGTCGAAGGTTGATTGGAGCAGAAAGCCGTTATTCCCCAATTGAGAAGCATTGTTTGGCGCTGATTTTTGCAGTTCAGAAACTCCGTCACTACATGTTATCTCACAAAATCACGCTGATATCAAAGATCGATCCGCTGAAATTCTTGATGACAAGACCAGCGTTGACAGGTCGTCTAGCTAGGTGGGCAGTATTATTATTACAGTTTGATATCACGTACCTACCACAAAAGGCTGTGAAAGGACAAGCCTTGGCGGATTTTCTTGCCGCACATCCTATCCCGGCAGACTCTCCACTTAATGATGATCTGCCAGATGAACAAATCATGCAAGTTGAGGAAAATGAGAAAGTATCATTTTGGGATATGTATTTTGACGGAGCATCATCAATTAAAGCTGCCCGACCTCCAAATCTTGCTAGAGCCCAAGCTGGCGTCGGCCTAGTTTTCATCGCACCAGAAGGAGGCATAATGAGATTTTCATTCAGCCTAACTGAACCCCGGACCAATAATGAAGCTGAGTATGAAGCTTTAATCGTGGGACTGGAGATCGCAATTGATGTTAGAATTCAAAATCTTCGAATTTTTGGCGACTCTCAACTTGTAATAAATCAAGTATTGGGAGTTTATAAGATTTGTAAGCTTGAGTTGGCTCATTACCACCGACGAACCCTTGAGCTCCTAAAACAGTTGCCAAATGTTGAATTAGCTCGAGTTCCTCGAGGACAAAATGCTAAAGCAGATTGTCTGGCCAAATTAGCCAAAGAAATGGCGAATATCAATGAGGAGAGTCCTATATTCATCGGGGTTTACACTCGTAGGGTCTTGGAGCCCGCTTTATTACAATTCCCGAGGGCAGAAGGAATTCCAGATTCAAGTCAGCAGAATGAAACTACAGTTGACCCTCAACCTCTCCATCAGATTGTTATGGAAAATTATCCGGAAGGATATCATACGGCCAAGAGACATAAAGCTAGTCAAGCTTCAGAATCGTGGTGGCATTGTTTAGATATTGAAGTCGAAAATGATTGGAGACAACCATTCATTGACTACTTCAAGAAAAACATACTCCCGACAGAAAAGTCTATGGCCGCACAAATTCGAAAAAGGGCATTACGATACGCATTTGTCAATGAAACGTTATACAGACGAGCGTTTGATCAAATGTGGCTAAGGTGCTTGGGGACCAAGGAAGCTGATAAAGTGGTAGCAGAAATCCACGAAGGGCTTTGCGGAGCACATCAGTCAGGTCCCAAAATGGCCGCTAAAATCAAGAGGATGGGATATTATTGGACGTCAATGGTCAAAGATTGTATCGATCACGCTAAGAGGTGCCACGAGTGTCAAATCCACGGTGATGTTATACATCAGCCGCCAAATCCATTGCACCCAACAATAGCATCCTGGCCATTCGAATGCTGGGGCACTGATATAATCGGGCCAATAGATCCACCATCTTCAGCGGGACACCGCTTTATTCTAGCAGCGACGGACTACTTCTCCAAGTGGGCAGAAGCAGCTCCATTTAGAGAGGTCACATCGGAGCATGTGATCAATTTCTTTACCCACAATGTCGTCTACAGATTTGGTGTGCTACACCGCATAATCTCAGACAACGGTACTGCTTTCAAAAGTACAAAAATTTATAAGTTCGTTGATCGGCACAAAATCGATTGGCGATATTCCTCCATATACAATCCAAGGGCGAATGGATTGGCGGAGGCCTTCAACAAGACGTTGGTGAAGTTGTTGAAGAAGATCCTCACCAAAAACAAAAGAGAGTGGCATACGAAGATGGCAGAAGCTCTATGGGCCTATTGTACGACCTACAAGACGCCAACCAAAGCCACTCCTTATTCATTGGTGTTCGGTGTTGAAGCCGTATTACCATTGGAGATCGAATTACCGTCACTCCGAGTAGCAATTCAGAATGATCTCACTCAAGAGCAAAATGCCCGCCTCAGAATGGAAGAGCTCGACGCACTTGATGAACTCAGGTTACAAGCTCAACAAAACTTAGAAATCTACCGAGGAAGAATGGCAAAGTCCTTTGATCGAATGGTGCGTCCTCGATCATTTCAAGAAGGAGAGTTGGTCCTGGTGCTGAGAAGACCAATCATTCCACACAGAAAAATTGGTGGCAAATTTGTATCCAATTGGGAAGGCCCCTTCGTCATCGAGAAGGTGTACCAAGGAGGAGCATATCAGTTGATTGATCTGAACGGTCAGAGACCTATGCCGCCTATCAACGATCGACATTTAAAGAAGTATCATGCATAAAAATTTCATGACTAATGTATTTTACAATTGTCAGAATTTTATATGCATATTTATCAATGCATGTTTACTTATATTTTGAAATTCTCTTGTATAGCAAGAATGCGTTTCAAAATCTCCCATCAGACTGGGGGCATTTTAAATATTTATTCGGGTCGACATCGCGCTGCATGCCGAGATCCCCGAATAAATATTTAAAATCTCAAAATAGAAAGGCCTATCCAAAATATCCCTGTGAGACAGGGGGCATTTTAAATATTCATTTGGGTCGACATCGTGCTGCACGTCGAGATCCCCAAATGAATATTTAAAATTTTATATTCCAAATCTATTCCATTCTGAAATGTCCCTGCGAGACAGGGGGCATTTTAAATATTTATTCGGGTCGACATCGCGCTGCATGCCGAGATCCCCGAATAAATATTTAAAATTATCAATTCAAATATTCTTTCGTGCTAAAGAATACTACAAATTCTTTTTCAAAGTATTGCAGGTGATCTTTCAAAAGTTAGAGACGCCATCTTCTCCAACAAACCAAGACTCAAAAGTCAAGAAAGAGACTACACACTCTACAAAATTGAGCCGAAGAAGCTTGAAGTCTTTCGACAGCCTGAAGCTTAAGGTTCGAATGGGTGTAAAAGGTCGGATCCAACACGCCCAAATATGGCCGGATCGCTGGCAGCTCTGTCTACTCAACAAGCCATAAGAAAGGCCGTAGTAGCGGAACCCCCACTTCGTCAACCCGTCAGTAGGGACTGTAGGAAGTACAAAGGCAAATTTGACTCGACCAGTTCAAGTGATCGTAGTCTATAAAATTCTCCTAAATGATTGGAGAATCAAAAATTCTAGTGGAAGGATGAGTCCCAAACAACTACTAAATGTTCGTAGGCTCCAAAATCTTCAACCACAAAGGATGACTCCAAATCTGTCAACTTCAGCAAAGTCAGCATTGGGAAGCGCAATTCCCCATAGCTCAAGTCTGAAGCCTGAATGGGTGTAAGAGGTCGGATCCAACAAGCCCAAATATGGCCGGATCGCTGGCAGCTCCGTCTACTCAACAAGCCATAAGAAAGGCCGCAGTAGAGGAACCCCCATTTCAGCAACCAGAGGACAAAGAGCTATCAAATTCTAGCTCTTCCAATCTGATGAACTCAAGTGATTCAGATTAAAGTCTTCTCAAGTGGTTAAGGATCAAGATACTACCTACGTTCGGTACTATCAATTGTTTCCAGAACCTGCAAATCCTTCAACAAATCCGTAAAGCACAAAGCGAGGATCGAAGGGATTTTTCTTCAACAAGTCCGTCAAAGCACAAAGCAAAGGACCGAAGAAAATTATCCTAAAGTTCATAAAAAGCCCTAGGCTGAACTAAGTGGATTCTGTCATCAACAAGTCCGTTATGCACAAAGCTCTGGACCGATGACTTCTTGCCATCAACCTAATACAAACCTAAGGGTTTAGGTCACCGGCATCTACTCCTTCAACAAGCCCGCCAAAGCTAGAAGTATAGAGCCAAAAGTACAAAAACCACCTGACAAGTCAACAAAGACAAATCAGGTAATTCTCCACAATGTCCGCATCACCAAGCACAAGACGAAAAAAAAATAGTATCTCAACCATTTATTGATATATCCAAGAGATCTATGGAGAAAGAAAACTATAGTGTGACATCCAAATAAATTTTTGGAGATCCACTAAATGAAGCCCTAGTGTGACATCTAGAACAGGTATCTAGAGATCCATAAGGCCAAACAGCTTACAACAAACGTGATTCGCTCTAGACGCGTACCACATTTGTTGGGGGGCATTTGTTAACCTCTGTATAATACCCAAAGGAAAAGAGAATGAAATCATACCTCTGCTCTGTTAAATCCTGAAATCCTGCAAGAGATCCCGCTCCGTACCTCGTATCCGTCGAAAGACATCCGCAAATCCTGCTGTGCTCGCGTCTACTCCCGCAAATCCTGCGACCATTGTTCAAAACGACGCTGCACCTCGTCGTTAAATAGGAGAGGAAGACACCTCCATTCGGCTGCTCTTGGCTCTTCTCCCATTCGCACTCCTACTTCTCCACTCGATCGCAGCACCTCCACTCCCTCACTCCCGATACCTCTTCCCTTGTTTCCCGTAGCCCACGCCTCCACAAGCCCTACCCGAGCCCAAGCACTCGGATCTCCCTTGCCTCTCCCGATACCTCTCTGCCCGACACCTCCCACTACCGACCTCACCCGTCCAAGCCTGGTCGTCCGACCTCCTCCTTCCCCTCTACCTCCCCTGGCCGAACCACTCTTCCGTCTCCAACCTCTCGGCCGACCCGAACACACACAGAGAGAGAGAGAGAGAGAGAGAGAGAGAGAGAGAGAGAGAGAGAGAGAGAGAGAGAGAGAGAGAGAGAGAGAGAGAGAGAGAGAGAGAGAGCTCCTCTTACCTGGTCGATCTCCACCATAGCCGACCGACCCCTCCCTTTGCTTCTTCGGCCCGAGAGATAGAGAGAGAGAGAGAGAGGGAGAAGCCGGCCTATCTCCACTTAAAACCTAAACTCACTCAGCCCAACTCATCTCCTCAACCCCACTCAACCTGACTCACTCCACTTAGCCCACTTAAACCTAAAGCCCAACTCACTCTAACTCAGTCCACTCATCCTGACTCACTGAGTTCACTCAGCCACTACCCAACCCTTAGTTGATTAGGTATTTAATTTTGCTTTATTAGTATTTTTTATTTTATTTGAGATTATTTATAATTAGTTTATAATTAATCTCAAATTAAATTTATTTAATTTATAATTAATACTAAATTAAAATATAATTAGTTATACATTAAATATAACTAATTGTAATTAATTATAAGTTAAATATTCTTAATTTATAATTAATCCTAATTTAAGTATAATTAATTATATAATAAATGTAATTAATTATAATTAATTTTTAATTAATTATAAATTATGTTTAAATAATTTGTAATTAATTTTAAGTTAAATGTAATTAGTTGTAGTTTAAATATAATTAATTATATTTAATTTATCACTAATTATAAAAAAAATGATTCTTTTCTCGACGCTTGCAACTGGCCGGCAAACCCCCGAGGCGCTCACGTAGCGTTTAGGGTGAGAAACCGGTGCGAGGCTCGCGACGATTTAAGGATCCCTCTTCAAAGCTTGCAACGAGCCGGCAAACCCCCGAGGCGCTCAAGTAGCGTTTAGGGTGGAAAACCGGTGCGACGCTTGCGGCGAAGGGGATAAAAAAAAGGTGTTCTTTATTTTTCATAAGTACCTCCGAACGCCCACGTGGTGCAGAGAGGGGAAATCCTGCTTATTTCTAACCTGTTTTCTTCTTATAATCAACAAACATAAAAACCCTTAAATGCTCACGTAGCAGGCGGGGATAAAAATTTTCATTCGCGACCGCGGTGTCATTTTTGACACCTACCTGAAGCGCTCACGTAGCGTCGAGGGGAATGGTTGCCTCTTGGTTTTTCCCCTAAACGGGGGAGACGCCGGGAGGCTGCCGAAATTTGGATCAAAAATCCAAGGACTTAAGACAAAGATGTGGACATTAACATATTAAGTGCAAACTTGAACAAAAGATTCAAAATCAAGCTTAACCAAAAAGAGTTTGAATTCAAAGCATTGAACATTTGGACTCATTTTGATCAAATGAGAACTTTGACTTGAAATTGTAGTTTGAGAAAACTACAAGGACCATTTGAACTTAGGCTCCTCTTTGAACTCGATGAACATTGAGCTTGAACACTATAATGAACTTGATTTGGACATTGCAAATGACTGAAACTTGCATTTGATTTAAAAATCAAGTGATAAGAACAAAGAACAAATGAATCAAGTATTGTGTGCATAAGCTCAAGTTGGACTCATATTTGAACTTTACAAGACAACCAAAGGATTGAATGGAATACATAAGCTTTGAACTTGTTTCATATATTATGAGGGCTTGATTTGAGCATAAGCAAAACAATTTATAAGTTTTGACTTATAAGCTTGGATTTGATTGGAATCAAATCCAAATGAGAAATGGAAATGGAATTTTAAAGAATCTTCATTAGGAGATGTCATTCAAACCCTATGCGAATGAATAAAGGTGCTAGCACTTTGAACTCAAACAAGAGCGATAACTTGAGTTGGTTGCTTGAACTCAAGAAAGAACTTGAATCATATGCATAGAACTTGATATTGAGCATTCAAACTCAAGTGACTTGAAGAATTTGGACCCAAATTCAAAGTTAAATCATAACTTTGAACTTGGACGAAATACAAAGATGAGCAATCAATAGAGAGTTTGGTTTGAATCATCGTACCAAATTCCTAATTAAGGCTATAAAATGACTATTTCACTACAAAAGGATGATGATGTCAAATTAATCATAAACTATTTTCGAGAACAAAGAAATTGTAAAGGGGAGTCCATTTGCAAGCAAGTGAGAGCTCATCAAGTCTCAAAGCATTCAAATGAATACCGATGGATGGACACAATGCTTGAGATAAACAAAGCTTCAAGGGGAACTTGTAAGCAATCATCAACAATGAAGAAATTGACATATAACAACATGTTCATGGTTTTCTAATATAAGATTTCTTTAGCAAACATTAAAGATTTGTCACTTTGGTTGGAGAGGTAATTGTCATCAAGCAAATTTACCATACAATACTCCAAGCCATTTTCAAGTAACAAGCAAGTGGAAATTCATAAGTGGTGATGATTGAAGGGTTACATGGGTGACAATAATAAACACACGATGGAGTTGGTAGACTCATCAACGACTATATATAAGGAATGTAAAAGCTCCCCTACAACCTACATCAAACATCTCATATATGTAAACGACGAGCATCATGAGTTTTAAATAACGTATAGTCAAAGGTTGCAAATTATCAGTCAACATGCATGGGAAGATTGGTGATGAATGCAATCCATTTGGTAATCAGTGTTAGTATACAAAGTGGATGTGCTCGATCGTCCCTACAAACCACTATAAGAAATTTATTGGACACAAAGTACACTACCTGCAAGCAAATGCTAAAAAGACTACGATAAAGATGGACTCCTACAAGCTATTGCAGAGGATTTTTATGCATTGCATGTACCACTCATAAACAAAATATAGATATTACAAAATATCCCCACACGTGCACTATAGCTTGTATACACATAGGTACACTAAAATGGGTAAAAGTAATCAAGAACCCGCATGGGCCCCGGCGAGCGTGTTATTGGTACACACGTGACGTCTAGGGATGCTGCGCGGGTTGACAAGTGAATTCTAGTTCGAACCCAATCCTCCTATATGGGTCAATAGGAGTCGACAAGGTTCGAACTCTCAAACAAATATACGGTTGATACGACCGTCATATTTGTCTTAATACATTCATATTAGGCCTTCAAGGCCTATAACAATGAGAATTCACTATCAAAGGGCATAAAGCCTACGAAACCCGATCCTCTGTCGACAGCCCGATAGAGTTGACAAGGTTCAATCCATAAAAAGAAATGACCCCCGAACACCCCGATGATGGCCGTGTTGAATGCAGATCTCAACCAGAGAGGTTCACAAACATTTTCAAATGTCTTCCAAATATCCACAATAATCCAAAGATCTTCAATATCCAAACTCTACAAAAATCCCAAATATTCCAAATGCCTATCAAAACCCAAAAAACTCCACAAAAATCTCAAAATCCCAAAAATCCAAAAAATATATTTAAAAATGAAATAAATCCATCAAATCACTTAAAGCAAAAATCATCCACCCTCCGCAACAGTTTGTCGAGGTGGACAAATTAAAATCAACTTCAGCTCACAAAGAGCGAAATGCCTAGTCGAAAATATCACTAGGATCCATTCTCAAACAATCTCTTGCCAGTAAGGGCGTGGTATGTGTCCTCTAACCGGCAGTTTCGCCGCCAAATGGCACTGCAGGTAAACGGTTATGACCCGGGGCCCTCTGAACCGAGTGGTTTTGCCGCCAAATGGCACCACAGATAGCGGTTATGGCCAGAGCCAATACGCTCCTTAATGGCGTTAAATCCTTGAGATATGAATCAATAGGATATGATCGATAGGGCACAAAGCCCTCTATTAGCTAAGGTGGATTCAATTTTGTCCCCTTAGACAAACATTCAACCCCGGTCTACAAGGTCCCCTTGGACGAAGCAACCCATGGCTGCCGACAAGGATCCTTCTGTCAGGTTGGGTCGACTACCTCCTCTGACTAAGTAGACCAGGGACCACGATGGCCCGGGACGACGGAACCATGGGATCTTGATCGGGTCTATCATCCATTCCCCCACCATCCGCTTTAAGTACAAGATGGTGCAATTTCTATTTTTTAAATATTAAAACTTTTCAAACCCTTCCAAATCCAATCTTTCCAATCTCAAATCCAACCTATGCTGCTACTATATGCCAGATAACATGTATTCTATACATATCTGATTGATGACTAGCCTTAATCGAAAGTTCTCTCTCGTGATCGGGAGGGGTAATTAACTATAGGGGCTTGCGCCTATAGAAAACCAGAACTCAGATCATAAAGTCCTCGCAAAATGAGGGCGAAATCTCTGGGTAGTGTCTTATCTACAAACCCATCTGCCTTCCAAAATTTACCCCGGAACTTAGTCCGTTAAAACTCCCTCGCCGAATAAGAAAAGCGGACGGAGGCCGGGGCCGAATTTTCGGAGCCCACAATTACAAATGAGGCCCTTCCTTTGGAGAAGGCCTTGTATTGATGTAGCAAATATACATCATATATATTGCATTATATGGTAGGAGTTACATATACATGTTTGTTTGGTCGGAAGGATCGTAGTCGGCAGGAGACCAGGGTTAGAAAGTCCGTTGTCTGGTAATGAAGGTCGGACGGACCGCAGTAGGCGACGGAGGTCGAAAGGACCGTAGTCGGTAGTATTCTGGGAGAACTGTGGGCATCAGGTGGTGGCCTGGTGGAGTTCAAGGCCTCAAGTAGTGGTCCGGTGGAAGTCTGAGCCTCATGTGATGTTCTGGTGGAGCACACGGCCTTTGATGATGATCTGGCGAAGACAAGGGTCTCTAGTAAAGGTGAGGGCCTCTGGCGAAGGTGAAGGCCGCTGGTAAAAGTGAGGGCCTCTGGCGAAGATTAGGGCCTCTGGCGAAGTTGAGGGCCTCAGATGAAGACGTCAGGCCTGAACGTCGAGCCTTGAACAGAACGTTGGGCCTTCAGCAGAATGTCGGGCCTTGAGCAGAACGTTGGGCCTTCAGTAGAACGTCGAGACTTGAGCAGAATGTCGGGCCTTCAGCAGAATGTCGGGCCTTCAGTAGAACGTCGGGCCTGAATGTCAGGCCTGAACGTCGGGCCTGAACATCGGGCCTGAACGTCGGGCCTTGAGGTGGTGGTCCGGCGAGGCTACGACGGTGGTCCGGCGAGGCTCCGACGGTGGTCCGGCAAGGCTCCGCGGTGGTTCAGTGGTGGTCCGGCGAGGCTCCTGCGGTGGTCCGGCGAGGTTCCGGCGGTGGTCGAGGAGGAGCTTCTTCCTTCTCTTCCTTCTCTTCTCCTCTTCTCTTCTTTCTTGGTCCCCTCTTATGAGGAATGAGGGCTCTATTTATAGATTTTCTGGAGTGGCATAGCTCGTAAATAGGCGTGAGATCAGGGGCGAATAGGGAGTGGTTGAATGGACGGCCGATATCAAATCCCACGACCGTGCACCGTTCGTTGAACATTTAAAGGTCTTAGAGATGTCGGAATTCAGTGATCTTGGGCTCGTTGGATTCGTCTCGTCGAGCCGTTCGATTCGAGTATAAGCTCGTGAAAATCGGAGACCGTTTGGTAACTGAAACAATGTTATGAAGCTCCCAACAGCGCTTCGGGTCCTTAATTTGGGCTCATTTGGGCTCGGATTGAGTTGAATTTGGTATCGTTGGATTTGTATTTCCGAGACGCTCAGTTCGACTGTAAGTTTATTCAAATCGGAGTTCAGATGATCTCCGAATTAGTTTTTGAAGTTTCCAACTTAATTTTACATCGAGATTTGTGCCCGATCCAAATAATTTTTTAAGGACGTATCAATTTGTAAGTTTAAAAGTTTAAACAGCTCTCTCAAAGCATATCTAGATTAAAGGTGTACAGTCTCTAATCTCACTAAAATATTTTAAGTTAAATAATATAATTTTAACTCATTCAACAAAATTTCTTACAAAACTTTATTTTAATCTAATCTTAATAAGAATGTACGTATTAAATGTAATTTAATGATATTATCATTATTAAAAACTAAATATGATAACTAATTATTATTTAAGTGATAAGTATATTAGTATATACACTTAATTATTAAAACAATACACCGCAAAAATAATTTAAAACAATAAAATTCACCCCAAAGATTTTTTTTCCAAAGAAAAAAATCCAAAATAAATTGAATCTTTTCCAAAATAAAAAATAAAAAAAAATTCCTACTTCCACTACCTCCGTTATTTTGTAAAATAAAATAAAAAAAAAACAGCCGCACCAACTCAACGCCCCGTCGCTAGAAAAATTATTACGTGTGGGTCTGGATTCGTCCGAAAACTAAAAAAAATGCGGCATGTCACCTCCAAAAATATACTGCGCTCGGTACCGAGCACGGAACCAGACAGTTCTCCCGTACGTCCGGTGTCCACACACAATAATCTCCCCAGCGACTAAGACCTTGTGTGTTTCGGCTTAAGTATGTCGTTTCCGATTAGTATGGGAGAAAACAGTTACTATTTTTCTGCAATGCAGTTTTATTAAACATGTAATTGTTTGTTCAAATCTTTGTGACGAAGTAGAAGCGGTCACGCATCAATTTGATGGATCGTCGACTTTCTTGATTGATTCTTCCTGCTATATGAGTATTGATATTTACATGATCTATTTCTCAAAGCTTAACCAGTTAACAGTGGCCATTATCATTATCTAAACCTTATAATGGATTTTTTCAATAAAAAATTTTTTTGCCTTACTTTTATCAATCCTAAGCATATTTGCCCATCTCTCACAAAAAAAATTTTTTTTGCCCACCCTAAAAATAGAAGCTGGATCCGCCCCTGATTTTGGTATAATATATCAACGCATACATCCTATTACAAATTCTCATTATAGTAGATTCATCAAGTGACACATGCTTCCTATAAATGAGTTTTTAGTAAAAACACAACTAAAAAAAAAAAAGGAACATTCATATGAATATATGATCATACAATATGCATGTCCCTTCATGAACTTATTTGCCTGCATATTTGTATCATTGTCCTAAACATATAATGAAATCATGCAGTGACGACAATGGGGCTGCTCACCACCCGTTTGCCGGACACCCAATTGAGCCTGCCTTCCAACACATCATTCTTCTTTAACTGGCCCTTCCCCGTCAAACTCAACTCCACCGTGAAGTTTTTCTCCTCGCCAACGTTCGAAAACTGGAGCGTCTCCGGGATAACCACCACCTTCACCCCTCTCGGCTCCACCACACTTGCTTGGTAGTTGGATCTCGCCTCCCCAACATTCTTCACCGTTCTCTGCACACTCTTCTTTTGCGCTCCGACCGACCCCATTGACACCTGAATCGATGGGTAGTTCAACTGCTCTGCACCCATCTTTTTCGGACTGCAAGTCACAAATTTCTTCACAATAAGGAAGACCCGCCCGCTTGTGTAATCTTTCAAGCCACAGAGGTAAGGAATATAGTCATCTGTGTTTGTGACATCATAAACAAGTCCTGGATCATTAGCCGCGGTTGGGTTTATGTGCCCGGCACCAACCGCAAAGATGTCAGCGTGATCGCGTGTGTTTGATGCATCATCGATAATTGGCCCTCCGTCGCGGTCTAGGATATAAGTTGTAGTCATGATCGCTGACTTGATTGCTGCAGGTGACCAATCAGGGTGTAACTCTTTCAACAGAGCTGCGACACCAGATACATGCGGTGCCGCCATGGAGGTTCCTCTCTCCATGACAAAGTTTTTCGTGCCTTTGGATACATCGTGATCCCCACCCTTCCCTACCTTGAAGGGCCACGCTGAAAGTATGTTCACGCCGGGTGCGATAACATCAGGCTTCAAAATGCCACCGTTTAGTAAACTCGGCCCTCTCGAGGAGAAGCTGGCAACGGTCGGCGATGGCCGGATTCCATACTCGGTACCCTTAAACGTTATCGTCCCAGTGGGATTTTGGGTGGTATTGAAATAATCCACGATTTTATTGCCGTCATTGTGGGAGACGTGGATGGCGGGAATAACATAAGGATCTGCAAGTAGAGTATACGCATTCCATTTCTGGTTCATGACGACAATGCCAGCACCTCCAGCAGCCTTCACGATCTTGGCCTTCTCAATATTACTATTACGCTCGAACCCGCACAACACCATTTTCCCAACCACATTAAAGCCAGCCATCGATCCTTTCTCGCACGCCAACGTCTGGTCGGTGTCTTTCACTCCAGGATAAACAAGCGGGAGGTTCACCGCCGTCGAAGGGTCCGGCTGGTAAGCCGACATGCCCACGAACTCCATGCCATTGTCGAGCGTCAGCACTGCGGTGACACGACGGTCTATGTTAGCGGCGCCCACGTGGAGGATCCAGGGAACGTCGTTGTCGAGGATGCTTTTTGCCGGGCCATGATTGCCGGCGCAGTTGATTGTCAGGATGCCACGTGTCAGTGCTGCGAAGGATCCCTTGACGATGCCATTGTGGTAATAATCATCATTCGCGAAGCCAATGGATATCTGGATCAAGTCGACGCCGTCCTTGATGGCCTGGTCGAAGCCCTTGAGAATGTCGCTGTCACTACAGGAGAATGGCGGGACGCAGACCCTATAGGAGGCTATGTGGGCCCTTGGAGCCATCCCGGAGGCGGTGCCGCTTGCTTGGCCAAGGACGTTGGCGTCTGGGACGGGCGAGCCAGCGGCGATGCCCGCGACGTGGGTACCATGGCCGAGGTCATCGATGGGGGTATTCGTGCCTCCGTTGAGAAAGACCTCGGCGCCGATGAGTTTGTTGGTGCAGTTGAAGCCGGCGGGGAGGTTGCAACTGCCGCGCCACTTGAGGGGAGGGGAAGGCAGGCCGGGGTCAGCGAAGGACGGGTGGTCGGGAGTGATGCCGGTGTCGAGGACGCCGATGATAATGCCTTCGCCTTGGTTGGATTTTTTCCAGAGGCTGTAGTATTGGTTGAGGCCGAGGAGGGTGGGTGTGTGAGTGGTGCGTAGGTGGAGTTGTTTGTCGATGTGGGCGTAAAGGAAGCCGGGGATGGACTCCATGAACCTGACTTCGTCTGGAGTGAGGCGGGCGGCAAAACCGGACATGACGACGGAATACGTGTAGACCATGCGGGGTTCGCCGGAGTTGAGGGTGGTGTTGGGGAGGAAAGAATGGTACCAGCTTTCACGGTCGATGTGGGGGAGGAGCTCAGCGGGGCCATTCGGGTGCTGGACGTGGACGATGTAGACTTGGGTTTGGTTCGTGGAGATTATGGGGAGCAGGGGAAGTGACAGGGTCGTATGTGTCTGGTGCAGAAAGCAGAGGAGGAAAATGGGAAGAATAATATTGTAAGTGCTTCTCGCCATTCCGGAGCTTAATTGATGAGGATTACAACCCTAAGGGAGTGCATAAAATAGATTGAAGAAGGGTGCATGATTGGACTGCAGCTCTAGGGATCCTAGATTAACAAGAAAGCAACGGAGATGCTTCGTCGCCCAGGAGACATCGTGATGCTGGAAGAAGATCCAATGAACCGATTCTTATGAAAGGAAAATTATTAGGTCCGGATCAAAGCCCTACACGAGGAGAAATTATTCTGTGTGGAATTCAGTTATAGAGCTGTGTTGGGATGCTTACGTGAGAAGTTAAAAGTCCGTGATATTTATTTGTCTTGCGTATTGATTGAGTATTTATTATGTATTCGTTACGTAAAATGTGTGTATTGATTAAATATTTTATTACGTATTTATTGCGTATTTATTAAATATTTATTGCGTACCATCATCAGATCTCTCTAAATCAATATCTTCCTCCATACAATTTTAACTATTGTAATCCATGAATACAACTCGATCAACAAGTGAACTAAAACGGGTAATCCGGCCATTATCCAACCATCAAAGTGGATTACATTTAATTGGACAATAGTTCCAATCAAAATCAGGAAGATGCACTGTAACCTTCAATCCAAGCATCTTCACCAAAAAGTTTCTAAGTCAAAATCTGAACAAAAATCAATTTAAGTCAGGAAGCTGAACTGAAACGTTCAATCAAAGTATCTTCACAACAAAATTACATGCTATATTCACAATTTCTTTAGAGCAACCATTAACGGCAGTTTATAATGCAAATAATTTTTGTAATGCAAGCTTTAAAAGGGCTGAAGTAATGCTAAACAAATAGAATTTAAAGAAAAACATAAGCAGGGTTATAGCTCCTACTTGATATTTGACCGCAAAAAAATCAATCAATAGAAAAAAGAACATGTATTTGAAAATTTTTGTAATAGTTCGAAGAGCTTACATGAAATGCTATGGAGCGTTCAAGCCGACTGGTGGTTTGCAAGTATCAAAATGAGCTGAAGTAATACTAAACAAATAGAATTCAAAGAAAAACACAAGCAGTGTTTGTTATAGCTCCTAACAGATATTTGAACGCAAAAAAATTAAATCATCAATGGGAAAAAGAGCATGCATTTGAAAATGTTCATAATAGTTCGGCGAGCTTACATGAAATACGATGGAGCGTTCAAACCGACTGGTGGTTTGCAAGCTTCAAAATGCGCTGAAGTAATACTAAACAAATAGAATTTAAAGATAAACACAAGCAATGTTATAGCTCCTAACATATATTTGAACGCAAAAAAAAATCATCAATGGAAAAAAGAGCATGCATTTGAAAATGTTCATAATAGTTTGGCGAGCTTACATGAAGTGCAGTGGAGCGTTCAAGCCGACTGGTGGTTTGATGGGTTTGGCGATACACAAAGACGGATCAGGTGATGTGATCAGTGAGCGGGAGATGAGCGAGAACCAATATTGCGTCAAAGAGGTAGATAGCGAAAGAAAAGAGAAGATGTGATGAGATCGGTTTTAAATGGTGATCCGTTGCGCAAGGTACCTTGTTCGTGCGAGAAGCTCAATGGATGGAGAAATAACGCTCTGGTGTAAATACATATGCGTTGGTGAGTAAGTCGGAAGTGAAACGGCATGGTGCAGTTGTTGAAAAAGAAATGCCTGCATGTGGTAGTTTTCGAAACATTGTGGCGGGGATGAAGTCGGTCGGAAGCAAAACACCTGGCTGTGGTAGTTTTCGAAACGTTGTGGCAGGGATGAAGTCAATCGGAAGCAAAATGCCTAGGTTTGGTAGCTTTCGAAACAGTGTCCCAGGAATGAAGTAACGCGTGGCTGGCAGAAGGCGTTAGGCTAGGGTTTATGTATATGTGCGGTAATGTGAAAAGGAACGGTTCGAATGTGAAATTAAAAGCATGCCCGGTTCAGATTTTTATATGAATCGAAAAATTAAGAATATTAATATTTCTAAATGAAGGAATTAAGAATATGAAGAGGTCTAAATGAAGTTTGTAGATTTATTTGAACTTAAGAAATGGACGATCAGGATCTGCTATGGGTGGAATCCCAAGCCACACTTATATAGTAATATATATTTTAAAATTTTAATAAGCACATATAAAGTAATTTAACAAAACAATATAGTTTAATACCTCAATTATATAGAACATTGTTTCTAAAACTCCATTTTCTCCGCAACTATTTTAAAACAAACTTTTTCTAGAACATTGACCAACCAAACGAGCCTGAAAAAGGTAAAAAATGCCACTTTCTCTGTCAAAATGCGCTGAAGTAATACTAAACAAATAGAATTCAAAGAAAAAAACAAGCAGTGTTAGTGTTATAGCTCCTAACATATATTTGAATGCAAAAGAATCATCTATGGGAAAAAGAGCATGCATTTGAAAATGTTCATAATAGTTCGACGAGCTTACATGAAATACAATGGAGCGTTCAAGCCGATTAGTGGTTTGCAAGCTTCAAAATGCGTTGAAGTAATACTAAACAAATAGAATTCAAAGATAAACACAGTGTTATAGCTCCTAACATATATTTGACCGAAAAAAAAAAAACATCAATAGTAAAAAGAGCATGCATTTGAAAATGTGCATAATAGTTCGGCGAGCTTACATGAAGTGCGGTGGAGCGTTCAAGCCGACTGGTGGTTTGATGGGTTTGACGATTAACAAAGATGGATCAGGTGATGCGTTCGGTGAGCGGGAGATGAGCGAGAACCAATACTGCGTCAAAGAGGTGGATAGCGAAAGAAATGATAAAAAGTGATGACATCGGGTTTAAATGGTGATCAGTTGCGCAAGGCACCTTGTTCGCACGGGAAGATCAATGGATGGAGAAATAACGCTCGAGTGTAAATGCATTTGCGTTGGTGAGTAAGTCGGAAGTGAAACAGCATGGTGCAGTAATCGAAAACGAAACGCCTGCATGTGGTAGTTTTTGAAACGTTGTGGTAGGGATGAAGTAAGTCGGAAGCAAAATGCTTGGCTGTGGTAGTTTTCAAAAGTTGTGGAAGGGATGAAGTCGATCGGAAGCGAAACGACTAGGCTTGGTAGCTTTCGAAACAGTGTGCCGGGGATGAAGTAACGTGCGGCTGGCAGAAGGCATTAGGCTAGGGTTTGTTTACCTGTGCGGTAATGTGAAAAGGAACGGTTCGGTTGTGAAATTAAAAGCATGCCCGGTTCGGATATTTATATGAATCAAAAAATTAAGAATATGAATAGTTCTAAATTAAGGAATTAAGAATTTGAAAATGTCCAAATGAATGTTGTAGATTTATTTGAACTTAATAAATGGAAGATCAATAACTATTATGGGTGGAATCCCAAGCCACACTTATATAACAGTATAGATTTTAAAATTTTAATAAGCACATAAAAAGTAATTTAACAAAAATAAAATATATGTTTAATATATATTTTGTTGTGGAGAGTTTATTTATGATTATTGCAGTTTTTTTGTAAAGCTGATTGCGCAGAGAAAATAATTTTCTTCAAAATTGTTATAAAAAGTTGTTACAAATTTGTTTTTAAAAATAGCAAGAAAATAGCTACTAAATAGAACTATGATTGCAATAAAAAAATAAAATAGCAAAGAAGTTATTTCAAGCAAGTCCTAAATTATTATAGAAATAAATTTAAAAATTTGTTGAGAAATATATAAAGACATAGAAATTCAATGTTCAGTAGAAAAAAGACTAATTGCTAGTGAATTTTTTTTTTTTTTTTTTGTTAAGTAATCAATTCAAGTTAAACTTAATAAATAAAAATCAACTTCAAATAAGTTTATATATTTATTTAATAAGCCGAATATAATGACAACTTGATTATGTTCCTTTTTATTCACGCACGCTATAATTAAAGATCTAAAGGTTTTCATTTGAGATGATCTAAACCGAATATTTGGAGTGTAATTTGAGTAGTAATAGATATAGTAGGGGGAGTGCAACTTCGTGCGATCAAGTCATTAAAAAGAGCAATATTTTAGATATATCAAGTATATTACTCATAGTAGAATTCAAGTTGCATGGTTGAAGTGGAGGAATGCATCAAGTAGGGGTGTCAATATTTGAGACGACACGAAAATCCGATCCGAACCCGACTCGGAGTTTTCGGGTTAGACCTTACCCGTTACCAAAACAGGTCGGGTTTGGGTTGACCCGACGGGTTGCTAGGTCAACCCGGAAACCCATTTGAGATGACTGCCCGGCTGCCCACGGACCTACCTGCCCCCTGCCCGGCTGCCCGTGCACGGACCTGCCCGATGCTGCCCATGCAGCCACCCCGCCAGCCAGCGCAGCTGCCCGCGCGCCTGTGCAGCTGCCCGCGAACCCTGCCCAGCGCGCGTCCGTGCTTGCGCGCCTGCCTCACTCAGCCGCGCCAGCAGCTCGAGTCTGCTCCAGGTCGCCCATGTCAGCTCCCACATCCACGCCTGTCGCAGCCCGCGTTCCCGTGTTGGGTCGGGTCAACCCGGCAACCCGCCGGGTCGGGGTCTAGGTTTGAATTTCCGACCCATTTACCTACCCGGGTCGGATTAGGGTCGACCCGTTTGAATCCGGGTTAGTTCCGGGTTTGACCCGAAACCGAACCGTGACCCAAAATTGACACCCCTAGCATCAAGTCAGTTGTGTGTACGCAAGGACGGAGTCAGGATTTTTTGTCTATGGGTGCAGAATTTATGTATTTTGAAAAAACCCTCAATTGTTTTCATCTGAGCTTGGGACCGGCATTGGTGGTTTTAAATTTTTTTTATACTTGTTAAATAAAAAAATGAATTATATAATTAAAAACTTATAATCAAAATCAAAGGCACATGATATTCATATTTTTCTCATATTACAATTTCTCCATTTGAGTCTTTATATTTTAAAATCATTGTGTAATCTCTTTATTATCAATTCTATTAAAATTATCTTTTTAAATATAAGTAATTAAGCAATCATTAATTCATCTAAGTGTCTCACCTACGATTGCGCAAATGATTCTTTACTATTTTCAAAACGGAGAATGATTCTTTACTATTTGAAATGTATATAAATTCTAGTTCGCGAAAACATATGGATCTTTATGTTTTTAGTATGTAATTTTAGTTTATTTAGCTTTATTATATTTTAAATGTATGAAAACTATTAATTTACAATATTTTTTAAATGTTTTTATTCTATATTTTAAAATAAAAATCTAACGATACTGTGTACGTACATTCATTTTCTTATTTATTCAACACAAATCTCAGCATTACTATAATAAATCTCTAATTTCTTTTAATTTTATTTCAGAAAATATAGAAAAAAACTGCACACAAAAATTTGATAGAGAGACTCACGAATCCCTAGAGAGAGTGCGCACTTGCACGCTGAAGAGAGCTTGCGTCCTGAAACTTGCAGCTTGAGGCTTACGGGAGCAAAACGAAGAGAAATTGATTGGTTTAGGGTTTTAATTTTGTATATAAATCATATAACTTATCTAAAATAAAATAAAATAAAAACAATTTGTGTTGGCCCCACCGTGCCTCCGCCTCTAGTTGTGTGATAGAAAAGTACCGCTCAAACTCAAGAGAAAATTCTATAAGAAGGCAGTGCACTTGCAATGTTTTATGGCACAGAATATTGATCATTAAAAGCAAAGCATAAAATCAAGTGTACAGAGATGAGTATGCTTTGGTGGATGAGTGGTTCTACTCTTAGAGAAAGAATGCAAGACGAGTATGTACGTGAAAAGATTGGAGTAGTTCCAATGTCAAGTAAGATTAGTCACATAAGACGGCCTTTCGATGACCCAGTTAGGAGAGTAGATGTATTAGAGCTAGTCAATGATAAGAAAGGTAGATATAGACCTAAAAAAAATATGATTTGAAAGTATTAGAAATGAGAATTTGATTATGATTATAGTACACAATGGAGAATCATGGTTTATGTAATAACCCTACAAAATGAGATAAAATCTAGATATTGATGTTGTTGTATGCTACTATTAAAGATCCTTAATATAATATAAATATTATAATATTATGGACAACACACTTAACTTCTTTGATTCTTAAAATACTTCTTAAAATCACAAATATTCTTAATTATACTCGAATCATCATTTGAGAAAAAATATTGATAAAATATTTATGCATTTGATGGTTATTGCCTTTTGACTATTTTGCTCTAGTTTGGATGAGTATATCGTGCAAATCAACCTAAGGAATTTTTATTGGGTTCAGTGTCCTGACGTAGCTCTACGTTCGGACGCCAGTATAACGGCGCCACGTAGCGGCTCGATGACCCGACCCAAACCCGTTGTATTTTGTAGATTTTGCACCTGTTTTAACTATTTGAGGTCGGCCCGATGTCGTATATATGAATTGGGCTCGAAAAGTTAAAACCCCCGCCTTCTTTAAAGGTCTCACAACCTATTGGAGGATTATTCAATAGACGTTATACATGATTTATGGTTTAAAGAAATCGTGCTGCTCGGACCGCTCAGTGTATGCTCAATACCTAGTGATACCTAGCGGTACCGAGCATATACCTAGCGATACCTAGCAGTACCGAGAATGTATTGAGTGGTACCGAGCATGTACCTGCTCGGTACCGAGCATGTACCTGCTCGGTACCGAGCATGTACCTGCTCGGTACCGAGCATGTACCTAACGATACCTAGCGGTACCGAGCATGTACTAAGCGGTACCTAGCGATACCTAGCGGTATCGAGCATGTACCTAGCGATACCTAGCAGTACCAAGCATGTACCTGCTCGGTACCAATCATGTACCTGGCGATATCTAGTGGTACCGAGCATGTACCTAGCGATACCTATCTTTTTTTAGCGTTGGATAGTCGGGCTGTCATCTTTCAAAAAATGCACGTGCTATATACCCACTTTTCGGCGGGCCGGGCCCGCGATAATGTGGCCGCTACGTGGCACCATTTTATTGGTGTCTGAACGTAGAGCTACGTCAGGACACCAGACCCAATAAAAATTCCAACCTAAGAGAGTTTTTTTTTTTTTCATAGAATAATGTGGAAAAAATGAAAGTAATCTCTTAAGACACATCTGGTTCCAGACAAATTAAAAGAAGGATTGGACATATAGATTATGAAAATAAAAAATAAAAGTGAAATTCTCTTCAATACATGCAGGCACAGAACACTAACCAACAATAAGAAAATCTTTGTGCAGTAAAATACCTTTTTAATTCTGTATCCAAACACCATCAGGCTTAATTGTTTGTATTCAGGTTGCATATTGTATGCTAAGGTTTCGTTTGGGACGACTTTCTTACTGTTTTTTAAAGCAGTTTTTTAATACAAAAATTTAATTTTTTATACTAAAAAATTACTTTAAGAAACATTAAAAAAGTCATCCCAAACTAAGCCTAAGTTACACTTATAAATATCACAATAGATTTCAAAACAGTGCAAGGAAACATTAAAGAATCCAAAAAGGAAGTGTTCAGGAAAAAAAACGACACTGTTATTCTATCTGATCAAAGCTTCAGATCCTCCCTTTGACCATAACTCTGAATCAGTGCTACGAAGTCATTGTAATATATATGCGCCCATGCTAAAGAAAAAAAAAAGTTAGGAAATTTTTCAATAAATGAAATGATTATATTAAAGATTGAAAATAAACAAGGAAGAAAGAGTTCGCATTGTTCTGATCCACTTGCTGCATTTTTTTCTCCAAATTGATATGATTCAAGACAAACTCCTCACAATCAAGTTTTATCTCCTCACGAGTTATGAAAATTGAACTTACTAATAGATCCGATGTGAAAACTTGAATCTTTAAAGCACAAGAATATTTTGATTTTCATAATACTCTAGTTTACCATTGTGTTAGAATTGTTTTATTTCATCGTGAAGGATCCGCAGCTACATTTTATCAATGGATTTGCATGAAAGGATAAGCTTCTTCTTGGCCCGAATTCATGATATCATTACAAAAACGTTTTGGCATATCTTCCTATGAAGAATAACATGGAAATTTATCTAAATTAACTCGGCAACCATCTTTTCTTGAGTACCAAACAGCTTTGAAAGTTTTTCGAATCTACTCTTATCAGTTATTTCATTTCTAGTCTCAAACAAGAATTGTGTAGAGAACTTTTATTAGCCAAACTCATTATTCTTTTAGATGCCATAGATTTAGCTTGTCGTCACGAATCCAGATTTCAAGATTTTCTTGTCCTTCCTTCTTCGCACTGGCTGAAATCATTTCCACCTCTCATCTCAAACAAACCTAGCCACCCCTCCATGCCTATAGGCCAACCATCTACCCACACTTCCTCACCAAATTCCTCCTCAAAACTCCCAAATCTGCCCATCCGCGAGCACTCTCCTTCGGAAATTCAATTTTGTCACGAGAAAGGTCTTTGCTTTAGTTGTGATTCAAAATTTAGCCCTCAACATCATTGCCCTAATAAATTTTTATCTCTTAATGGGCACTAATGATTTTGATACTATAAACAATAATCATCATTCGTATAATGACATTGATTCAAAAGATTTATCTCAACAAATAAGTTTAAATGGTTTGGTCAGACAATTCGATGCACGTTCTTTACGTTTAACTGGCCTTATTAATAAACATAAGTTAGAGCAAATTCCCTGTGTTTTCAGGCGGCAGGAAGAGCTCCGGCGGTGGTCGAGGAGGAGCTTCTTCCTTCTCCTCCTTCTCTTCTCCTTCTCTTTCTTCACTTGAGTCCCCTTTGTGTAGAATGATGGCACTATTTATAGTTTTTCTGGAGTGTCATAGCTTGTAAATAGGTGAGAGATCATGGGCGAATAGGGAGTGGTTTGAATGGACGGCCGATATTGAACCCTTCGATCGTGCACCGTTAGTTGGACATTTGGAGGCATTAATGATGTCGGAATTCAGCGATCTTGAGTTCGTTGGATTCGTCTCGTCGAGCCGTTTGATTCGAGTATAAGCTCGTTAAAATCGGAGACCGTTTGGTAACTCAAATTGCGGTTTGAACCTTTCAACAGCGCTTCGGGTCCTTGATTCGGACTCATTTGGGCTCGGATTGGGTTGATCTTGGTGTCGTTGGGTTCGTATTTCCGAGACGCTCAGTTTGAATATAAGCTCGCTGAAATCGGAGTTCGGGTGCTCCCGGAATCAATTTTTGAAATTTCTAACTAGCTTTTTGCCTCGAGATTCGTGCCCGATCAATCTAATTTTGTAATGCCGTATCAAGATTATAAATTTCAGAATTCTAGATTGAGTTTTGTCTGATTTCAACCTTTTCAATGGCTTTAGATGCCTTGCAGAACTCAAGCAAGAAACATCGAAAGAGGCCAAGGAAAAATCTGACCATTCACGAAAAAGCGCTGATCTGAATTGATTCACACAGTCCAAACAGAAGATTATGAGAAAAAAAAATGAAAATCATGGTTAGATATTGATACAAATATTTAAATCAGTTTCATTAATTTACTTTGACAAATATGATACAAATATTAACTGTTTTCCACTGCGGACTATGCTCCCCTGAAAGAGAAAGCATATGTAGGGGTGTCAATATTTGACACGACCCGAAAATCCGACCCGGACCCGACCCGGAAAATCCGGGTTGGACCCGACCCGTTTGATAAACGGGTCGGGTTCGGGTTCACAAATTCGACCCGTTTATCAAATGGGTCGGGTTCGGGTTGAAATGTTGGACCCGTTTATCAAACGGGTCGGGTCCGGGTTGAAATGCCGGACCCGTTTTTGCAAACGGGTCGGGTTCGGGTTGACCCGTTTAGATCCGTGTCGGGTCGAGTTCAACCCGAACCCGACGGGTTGACCCGAATTGACACCCCTAAGCATAGGTCGGCATATTTAAAATGAATAATAATATGTAAAATGATCAAAATTAGATTATGATTATTTTTGGAATAGCTTGTATACTGTTTTTAAGGTAAATTTTTAGTAAAAAAAAATCTTTAACTAAAAAATTGATTTAGAAAGCAATAAAAAATGTGTACATGATATATCATTAAAAAATTATCTTGATTGGGCACGAATCTTGAGGCGAAATCAAGTTGAAAACTTTAAAAATTAAATCGGAGACCATCTGAAGTTTGATTTCAACAAACTTAAAGTTGAACTAAACGTCTCAAAAATATGAACCCAACGACATTAAATTCGACTCAATCCAAGCACAAATGAATCCAAATCAATGACCTGAAGCGCATTTGGAAGGCTCAAACCATAATTTGTATTATCAAATGGTTTCCAAAAGTAACATGCTTATAGTCGAATCGTGCGGCTCGACGAGACGAATCAACGAGCCCAAGATCGTAGAATTCTAATATCATTAAGACATTCAAATGTCTAATAAATAAACCCTGGTCGAGGGAATCCATATAAGCCGTCCATTTGAAACGTGTTTTGTCTGGTTTTCGTTGCTTTGGTTGCGTTGTTCGGTTCGATTCGGAATGGACGATGAGGAAGCAATTCTGCTGCAAGCGCTGTTGATGACCAGGGTTGGTTGGCAACCTGGATGGCTCGTTTTGGTGATTTGGCTGCTTCTCTTTTGAATTATGTTGTCCCCCATGGATGGCCCCACCCTGAAAACCTGGTGTTGGTCTGAGTCCAAACATTTCTAATGTTCCACATCCATTTATCAGTTTAATTTTCTTCTGATTCTCTTTCATTATAATTTTATTGATGTGGCCCAGAGTTTACCTTTTATTGTATCTTTTTTTCCTTTAATAAAATATTGTAAGTTATTATATATATATATAAGCCGTCCATTCAAATCACTCTCAAATTTTTCTTAATCTTCTCCTGCCAATATTTCTTTGTATTTATAGAATTTGATCAGAAAAAATTGTCTATTTATTAAATTTATTTAAAAATATATAGCACATAATTAATCAATCAATTATTATATTACATCAACTTAAAATAAATTTAAAGATTAAAATATAAAAATTTATAATTCATATGGGTAGGAATAACCAAATCCTAATATTTTTAGGATATATTAATTTGGATCAACTTTTTAAAAATATTTTCACATAAATTTAAATAAAAATATTTTCTATTCAAGAAACTTATTTGTAATATATAATAATTATTTAAAATAAATTTAGTGAACCGAAAATTTATCATAGTCAATTAAAAGTAAAATATCCTCAGACAAATTTCCATCAAAATTCTCCTAATTCAAACTGATAGACTAAGCTGACTCTCTATTCCAATCTTCTTTTCATGCAAAGACCTCAAAATCCTTAAAACTCAATTAATATTTGTCAATTAAATTTAATGAACCTATCTTACCTATATAGCACTGCACATGATCATCGAAAGAGAATGGTAAATAAAGTAAAGAAGTAAAGTAAAAGTTAGTTAAATAGTTTTTTTTTGGTAGATTAAGGGATTTGAGCCTAAATGAGATCAAAAGAAAGGTCTTCCATCAACTGTCAGGTCACAGGCCGATCTCAGTTAAATAAAATTTAAGAGATATGGTCTGTGGCCTAACGGCCGATGGAAGACCTTCCTCCCGATCTCACCTAGGCTCAAATCCTCTAATCTACTCCCAATCTCACCAAACTCTCTCAAGGAATTGTAAGGGATAGATGTTTGTAAGGTTACAAAGAAAGCGCTTTATTGTGGCATTAAGCGTTATAGGAGAAAATCTAGAAGGTAGTTATGTGTTTTCTTCTTTGTGAACTTAGCGGCATTGTTGTTGGCACCTTTGTTTGGTGGTGGGCTTTGGATGTGGGTTTCCTCTATTGCTCTTTGGTTTTGCTTGTCCTTACATGTATTTATTCCCTTTTGTCTCGGGCATTATGGCTGCTCTTCATGGAGACCTTTCGTTGAGCTCTACTTTTGCTTGTGGGATTTTATGCATGTGGTTTTGGCACTATTTTGGTGTTGTTGTTGCTGCAGATGGAGCCTTTTGGTGGATTTGATGCTGAACGCTCTACGGCTCTTGTAGTTGTTTTTCCTTTAGGCTTTGTTTTGGTTTGCATTGTGTATTTAGTTGGTTCTCGTGGCCCATTGGTTTTCATTCAATTGTTGTATTTCTAGAGGTCTTGGAAATCTTTTAAGGACTTATAACTCTTATTTGGTATCAACGCGTAGGCTGCTATTGAATGGTACCCTATTTTGCATCAAAATGAACAGTCTATTGATTCGATTGATCAACCTTCTTGATGCTTTGACGAAAAATGTTGATGAGCTATTTGAGGAATAATCTATACACATTCCACCCACACCCTCAAAAATTTCTTCTTTAAAAAATGAATATAATTTTTTTGAATAAAATTAGGCAACTTGCTTTAGTACTGGTCTACTTTTATCATAGGTACTATTTCGAACTGACTACATCTAAAATCTTCATCGTATTCATTCTGACGCCAAGTCATCATCACCATTTTTAAGCCTAAAAATAATCAATTATAGAATATATTGGCTTTAAAATGTCATGGCACACATTATTAGTTAACTCGTTATACTATGTTGAAAGAATGCCAATATTAAAATAATTCTTATTGAATATTGTTGACCACTTATTCTTGATCCTATAAAGCTCCTTCAACCAATCATGATTGTGGATGCACTAAATTTTCTCAAACTCCTCAGAATCACACTTGCTTAAACACATAAAAAGGACTCTAACTTTGATGTTGTTATTGAAGCACCGCACCTCGGATAAAAGCCTTCTTGTTGATGTGTCATTTGCACAGCCTATGGCATGTCTAAGGTAATACAATTTCTATTGTCCTAGCCATTAGCTGGTCCTGATCAGTAAATATTATTATGGGATGATTATCACCCATTATTTGTATAAATATTCTAAACAATCACATAAATGATTCAATTATCTCCTCCAATAGAAAGGCTACCTCTAACAAAATATTCTACCAAAAATTATTAACTCCAACAACTAGTGTGTAAACTAAATTATATTTATTAATTCTATAACTAGTATAAAAAATAATCACATCTCTAAAGTAGTCAAAATCTATTCTCCCAAACCCACCAACAAAAAAAAAAAAAATCTATCATTTTCATCAGTTTGGACATCTCATGCAAACATGTTGTCATTAACTTGTTGATCTTTAAATAGTTGAATTAGGGAATTGGTGTCCCCATACTCAATATTCGCTTTTTTCTCTTTCTGAATGTTGTTATATGCAACCCTCTTAGATAATCCAATATTTTTTAAACCTCCAACTTCATCGGTTGAGTAGGTAAATGCATCAACGATTTTTATCCCAGATTTTGTCATTGATTTAAGAACTGATGCCTTCCCATCATTAATATTCCTACATGATCAAAGCATATGTTGATCTTCCGACCTAGCTGATTCGTGATTGTGACTCTCTATATATTTTTGCATCGTCCAAACTCCATCTTCATTCACTAAAAATCTAATCATAGCGAGACATCCCACTCTGGCATTTGATTTTCGATATTTTAATTGGGAATTTAAGTCAATACCCTTCTTAAAGCCAACTTTCTAAAAGAAAAAGTCCTTAAATCTTATTTAACTTGAATTAGGCCAATAACTGTGGTTTTTTTGCGAAAACTAAAACAAACATTATGAGCATAATGGAAGTATATATCATATGCTTCCTTCTCAGAATTATAAACACCCCATACACAAAAAAAACGTATTAAATCAAATTAATATAAGCATGGCAGTATACAAAAGTCACAGTGGTACACAACAGCGATACATAGAAGTGATAGACAATAGTACACAACAGTGGTACACAACAACGGTGCACAACAAAAATACATAGTAATAATGCATAGCAATATTACACTGTAATATAAGTTTTAACTAAACTTGTACACATAATCGAAACTTGAATCTAAGCTTGTGCAAAGAAATAGAACTTTGGATGAGCAATAAAGATTTGAACGATACATCCTAAGCAATTAAAAACTCTATATTTATAAATAAAAAAAGTAAAACCTCTTTGGAGTTTGAAATTTACCAATAAAATCATTGATTTTTCTCCCATTGCTTGCTGCAGTGAGTCTTCCTAAATGTTTTGCATAAATCCTTTCATTTCCTCAGAGAATATGACATCCTCCAAATCAGTTTTCATCTTCATAGTCTATTTCTCTCTTTTCTTTCTTAACTTTCTTCTGAGGAGAAATCCTATCTCAGGTAGCAAAAACAGTCCACCAAAACCCTATACCCTAGATATTATGGGACTTTTTAATAAAACTTAATTTTTTTTGTCTAGACCAATCGGGTCATCAAAAAATATGTGCCAAATTCTATAAATACTCATATCGGCATTATATTAAACTCCGTACGTAGAGCTATGTCTGGAATTCGCATAGAATAATTTTCCCTTATAAAGCTATCACCTTTCTTCTCTTTGTAGAGGTCAAATAAGCGCGTGGGTTTGGAAACTAATGGAGATTGATTCGAGGTGGGACTCGAGACGCAACGAGGAGGATAATTGACGCGAATGTGCGGCAGCCACCTATCTCGCAGGGAATGACGGCGATATATAAATCTAAAAACTTTATAACCGTTATCTACCTTCATTTCTATGAGTTCACGTTCAGGCTCTATAAATTGACCAATAGTACATGAATATGAAGCCTATCAAAAAATTACAATTATAAATAATACAAGTAAAATATAGCTTGATCATTAAAAAATTTAACTATATATTTAATTATTAATTATAGTGACAATTATCTATTTACTTGTATTTGATTAATAGGTATATTGAAAATCATTTAATTATTATTTAAAATAAGTAAATATTTAATTACAAATTATTTAATTAAATATTTAAATGTTATTTTATAAGTATTTGATTATTTCTCATAAAAAAACAGAGACAATAACACGAAGGATAAAAAGAGAACCCTGTGAAATGATCAGCAGGAGTTCAATAGAGTGGTTTCCCCTCAATTACAACTATTAAAAATCTTCCCGCCAATGGACTTTTTCGTTACAACTGCCTAAGAAATTTTACAATTCTGGATCTTAAGAACTGTGGGTTGCCTTCTGAATTTTTTTCTCTATCTATGCCACTAGAACTTCAAGAGCTTGCAAGGAAGTCGGAAATGGACAATAATGCAAAAGCAGTAAATTACCTCCAAAACTAAAGAGCAATAGTCACTCAAGTTTCGTTGCCTCTTATGGGAAAATGGTAGCGCAAATGATATACTCCCAGCTGCTCCAACTAGAAGACTGGTTTGGTTGGACGTAATTAGTGCCATTTCCATTCTAAAATGTGAAAAAAGGATATCGGTTGTTGTTTGGATGCATACCTTTTACAAAACTGTTTGTTTCAAACCTCCATTATCGTGCCGATTTGTGAAGCTTTCTATTTTTGCTTCTCCGTTGGTGAAAGGCAGTTTTGGAACCACCGTTTCTCACCAAAACTCCTGCTACCAAACGTGGCCTAAGAACTATCATAGTCGGACTTGAATGGCCACCAAAGAAGGCTTTCAGAATAATAATAATAGTAATAATAATATTATTATTATTATTATTATTATTATTATTATTATTATTATATGGATAAAGTCATTTTTAAAGTAAAAAATTAAACATGTAACCCTTTTAAATTGTTTCAATGGCCAAGCAACTCATAGGCCATTGCTCGATGTTCAACGGTCTCAACTACCTAATATATGCTAGTGTCAACCATCTAGTAGCAACCAAAATATGATTTATGCCTTCCTCATCACTAATTTTCCCTTTTATAAGAAAAATTGATTAAGTATATCACCAATCGTCTCCCAATATTTAAACCTACCAAATGATCAAGCAAATCATTAACAGTTGTCAAATGTTTGACGTCTACTAATGGTTTGCATCTGCCAAACTTCGAAGTCCAACATATGGCATCCACCTTGGTTGTTAGTCTCTCTTGGTACAAGGAGAATGAACGAGCATACAATTGGTCATAGCCCAATGTACAAAATTCTCAATCAGCCATCATTTGATGCTTGTCAATGTTTGATATATGCCAATTGTCGACGTTTGGCACCCACGTCTTGGTAATTAATCTCCTCCTCGGAGCCCCTCTACAGGAAGCATGATTGAGCAAAATAACAAACATTGCCATGCTCCTAATATTCCTAATCGATCTTCATTTGGTGTTTGCCAATGTCTGATGTTTTTTAGTCACAAACATCTAAAGCCCTCCATGTTGTCAGTCTTCCTTTTTATAAGGAGGTCAACTGATCAGGCACCAATCATCAAACTCATAGTTGATAGTCGTCAACAAAATATGTCAACCATTAAAGTATGGCTTCTAGTCATATTCTTACTAATGATGAGGAGGATTGAACGGACCATTAGCCATCACTCAAGGTATGATGTTCCCAATCAACCATCATCCGACGTTTATCAAAGTCCAGTATTGGTAGCCACTACCATCCGACTTCAAGCTTCTTATTCACTAGTTTCACCTCATACAAGTAAAACTATTGAGCATATCATTAACCATCCCAAACATCCAAACTTCATAGTCAATTGATGTCTAATGCCTATTGATGCTCAACATATTAGCCATCACCTTCTGACAACTGCCTTAGTGGTCATCAATCTCCCATCTTATAAGGAGAATGATTAAGCAAACCACATAATATCACCTAATGTCTACCAATAACTGAGATCTAATGTCCATCAACCATCAAAATCAGACAACCATTTTTGCAATCGTCTAATCTCCCCTACTATAACGAGACTGGTCAAAACAATCATCCACCTTTGCTTGATGATAACTTTGATACATCAAGGCTTCTCCTACTATCACAACAAGAGATCTCTTTTACATTTCATATATGCTAAGTTATATTAATGCTTATTCAATTACGGGGAAAGTGCCTTATCTAATATTTGATATACAGTAAAAAGATCCTTTCCACTAAGATAAGACCTGTGGTTTTCTCATTCCTAAAGTTTTCACATTAAAATTCTCGTGTCATCCATGAACTGACTAAGCAAACCATTTCCAACCATCGACATTCAACACCCACCTTGGCGGTCATCGCATTCATCAATCTCTCATCATATAAAGAGAATGACTAGGCAAACCACATACTATCACCCAATATCTACCAATAACTGACATCTAATGTCTATCAATCATCAATATATGACAGTTATTTTCCCAATCATCTAATCTCATCTACTACAAGGACACTAGCTTAAACAATCATCCACATTCGCTTGATGATAGCTCTGATACGTCAAGGCTTCTCCTAACATCACAACAAGAGAAATATTCCATATTTCATATCCGCTAGATTATATTAACACTTCTTCGTTTACAGGGAATGTGCCCTACCTAATATTTTATTTACAATATAGAAATCCTTTCAACTATGCAAAGCCATGTGATTTTTCTCATTTCTAAAGTTTTCACATCAAAATATCACCTCTTATGTGATGCTCTCCAGCTAATTGTGCATGCAAAACCTTTATACATCCCTAAAACATTTAATATTATCTACCATCACAAATTTCTAACACAAAATAATACTTATTAAAAAATTAACTATGGAAACTTAACACCAAAAATTGACAAACCTATCTAAAACAAAAACTTTGATTGTAGTATAGAAACCAAAATAAAAATCAAATTTTAAAACATTCCTCTAAAATTCCATGTAGGTCATTGATGAGCCTGAATCACACAAATTTTCATTTAATTTTCTTTGATATCATTGTTTTGAGGACTATGAGAGAATTTAATCACAAACTCGAGCAAATCGAATTCACAAAACTCGAAACCAATTTTAGTTCCTTAAAGAAAACAAGTAAAGAGGGTGGAGACCAAACCCACCACATTTAAACATTTGTGAAACAAGCTAGCCCTACAATGAACTGTTAAATGAAAATAACAATAGCAATAGCAATCAATTTATATAGAGCAATAGTATACTACCCAATTCACAGAAAACAATAATAATATTATTAATGAGTTGCAGCAAAAGAAGTTGTTGAAGCGTTATCTCTACACCTCTTCCTCTGACTCTATCTCTATCTCTCTTAGCATCAGGCATCAAGATTATTTAGCTATGGGTTGGACAAGATATTTTTCATTTATGTAACGAAGTTTAAAAGTGCACTAATTGTAAGAAATACAAGCATTTTAAGGATAGCATACAAGCATAAGTTTTTTACACCAAGCCATATAGAAAGTGTTCATATATTAATGACCAACATGTTCAAGCACACAAACTAGGACATAAACAAAAGGGTAAACGGATCCTCAAACGTACTTATTACATATTCTCACATTGTATCTTTGCTCATGCTTCATGCTCTTTCTGGCTGTTTTCAGCTATCAGCAACAGATGAGATAAAGCCAATACTAAAACCAAAGGTAATGCATGTCAACTCTTTGTTATCTTCACCAAGAAGTTTCATCTGGAGCGTGTAAGAACCCTGCAAGTGTAATGTTGGAAAATTTGTTTCATAAATTATTAATGTTATTTTTCAATGAATTTGATTTTGAACATAAAATCATAATGCTCATGTCATGTGAGTTACAAAAAAGTAAATATATAATAATCCACTTGCGCTTGTACTGAATTATAAAATTATTGTGCAAGAAAAATTATATATGTTAAGCAAATTGGCCCACTCACCTCGCCTAAATTTAGTATTAGTAGATAACATTTCAACTGCTTTTACATAAATAATATTATTTAGATCTTCACAATTAAATTATAGCTGTTGATTAAAGGAGGATATTAATCTACTATAGCATATGCTCATTACAGAACTAGTATTTAAAAACTAATATATGATTATGTATTTTAAAAGATTTTAGAATGATACCAAGGCAAGAAAATTACTTAGTGTCATAATTTGTCACATATGATGCCTAGAATGATCGAGTTTCATTTCTTTTGTTATTTGGGTTGATAATTCTACACAGCATAAAGCTACCCACTAATAAGAATTAGCGAAAGAGATGCCAATAATATGCAAGGCATGTATAATTCACTTTTAAGTATTGAAATATACTTCTAGGATATAAATTTCATGCAGTCAAATAGAAATATACACGAGATTATAACTGATACATAAGCAAGAGAGTTAAGGTAACAAATATTTGTTAAACGAAAGGGTCCGACAGAGAATATAAACAGGATACAGAGTTAAATAGTTAAATAGAGAGAACCTATAAAATATTGTGATAAGCAAATAGAAATTGATTGGGAACAAGAATAAATGTTGACTCCCAAAATGAATTTAGTATACAGATAAACCCTGATGCTACTAACTGCTGAGCATAAATTTTCCATCCAAATTAGCAAACTTATCAATAAGCAGAATATATGTTTGTCAAACTGCACATTAAGCTTTCAATACTAAGTTCATAAAACCAGTATGTAAAGTTCAAATAAAATGGAAAGCCACCATTAGCACATCTTTAAAAAATTTAATATAAAATCTCCTTCAATCTTTTACTTTAGTTCTTAGCAAGAAAGAAATATGCATATATTCAAAAATTATGATTTCACTCAAAATTATCTTGGTAAATAAAGATAAATAAATTGCAGGAATGAAAAAAGATAACAAGTGCAACTCACTGGCGGAGTGTATCCTGGCAAAGTCTGCTGATGGGATAGCACAAAATCACCAGATGACACAGGGCAGGATGTCTCTTTACAAAGGTCATGAGTTTCCTGATAAACATGAAAGAAGAAGTATTTGACATCGACCACTAGTTTCCCATTAGATATGCCCTTACCTGAGAGAAAACATAGTTAGCATGTCAAAATAGGCACAAAAGGCTCGTATCAAAGATATTAATCAGTCTTAGAAAATCATCATTGCTTAGACTATGGAAAAGTAATTGCCTGGCATATATTACATAATTGATAATGTTATTTTTGATAAATTCAACTCCGTCCCGTAAATCACACTCAATTATTGGCAAAATTTTGGCCTGTTCAGAAAAATTAGTGCAATAGATGGTCCAAGATCATTAGTGGGCGCCATAAAATGATGTTACATCAAATTGTCTGCATCCATAAAAATAATGTTGCGGTAGCTTCCTTTTTAGATCTAACTCCTAAGTTTGATTTCACAACACAATTTCTTAGTAAGAGGAACCCAATATAAATGGACAACAACAACAACAAAAACAACAAGCTTTTGTCCCACTATGTGGGGTCGGCTACGTGAATCCTTTTTCGTCATTGTGTCTGGTTAAAAGTAAAATTCTCATTTAAATCTAATAAAGAAAGATCATTTCTAATATTTTCTAACCAAGTCTTTTTAGGTCTACCTCTATCTTTCTTAACATAAGTCAAATCTAATACCTCAACTTTCCTAACCGGGTCATCGGAAGGCCTCCGTTTAATGTGACCAAACCATCTAAGGCGACTCTCTCTAATCTTATCTTCCACTAGAGCTACTCCAACCTTTTCACGTATAAATGGACAAAGGAACACAAATTAATATCATGGTCTCACCCGTTAACTATGGATCGATAGAATGTTAGATCATATTTTGGATTTTTTTTCTAAGCCCGGTACCATATTCAAAATTTTCCAATGCTAAACCTTATCTAAAAAAAAATCTGAGACAAACTAGTTGCAGCAAGACCAAGTGCAATACAAATTCAAGAAAGCAAAAACAAGAAATATAAACAAATTTTCTTAGTAAAAAATAGGCAACAAATAAAATTAATCATGAAGTCAAAATAGCCTAGAGTTTACCAGTGCTAGCCGATATGCTAAACGTAGCCTCCTTGCCTCGAGCAACTGGGTAAGGATCAATATCCACTCCGCTAACCTTCACAGCATAATCAGTCTTCTTATCTGCAGTTAATTTATCGCTCTTAATTGCACAACGATGAAAGCGAAAAGCAAACAAAGATGTTCTGAAACCTCGTAAACCTAACAGGAATATCGTAACGACGTTGCAAAAATTATCGCCAAATCTGTTTTTTTTATCGAGAAGGATAGATTTATCTTTCGATCTAACACAAGAAATGCTCTTGTTGCTTATAAAACAGAAAAAATATGGAAATTTAAACATTGCGGCTGAAATGCCTCTAGATATTTCAATATTGACTCTTTATCAGCATCTGAAATATCGTAAAAAACACGATCCAAGTTAATGCACCCGATAAAAAACCAAAAGCCCCCAATTTTCCCTAATCTACACCTGAAATTATCCAAAAAAAAAAAAAACTCTCATTAAATTGATGGAGTAAGAGTTACAAAGCACTTACCGCAGTACTCGACTGAAGCCCCATCGGCGGCCACAGGAGGGAGCACGATGGCTAAAACGAGAAAATTGCCGAGGAGGAAGTAAATCGAAGCCCTCATCGTTTCTTCCGCAATTTCGCTGCAACTGGAGCTGAATGCGTGAGGCATGTTTAAGGTTAGCTGGGATTTATGGAGAAGGAAAACCCCTTGGGTCCAACTTTACAGTAATTCTATATTATTTAAAAATAATAATTTATATAGAAATTATTTAGACATTATTTTTATTGATTGACTAATCAAATTGTATGAGTGTCATTCACTTTTATTTAAAAATAAATTAATGTCCATTCTAAGGCTTCGTTTGGGACGGCTTTTTTATTGATTTCTAAAACGTAGTTTTAATACAAATTTTTTTATTTTTGTACGAAAACTCCGTTTTAGAAAGTAATGAAAAAGTCGTCCCAAACGAAGCCTAAATCATATACTTTTTTCTCATTTTAGTAATAAAGAACTCTTTTATACTTTTATAATTCTACAAAATTATGCTCTTAACAATTATTTAATACCATATAATATATTTCTCAATCTACGCATCTGCTTTTCTGCTAAAGAGTTATTGAATCGTGGTTGTTGATGTAAATAAATTTTTTTTAAAATATTTCCATTAAGGCTTCGTTTGGGACGGGTTTCTTATTAGTTCTTAAAGCAGTTTTTTAATACCAAAATTTTTAAAATCATACATTTTGGGGTTTATTTAAGACCACATAGTGTTTTTCTCGATCTACACACCTTATTTTATCCTAAAGAGCTATCAAATCATGTTTGTGGATCCTTCTAAACTTCTTTAAAAGTTGTATTAATCCACTCAAAATTTCATTCTATTTTCTTATTTTAGATTCATATATATGATGTTTACGAAAAATTTTCACCAGTCTCTACCGATCTCTTTTGAAATTTTGATTTTGAAAAAAAAAAAAGTCCCAATGACTTTCAAAAGATAGTGATTTTCCCTTTGTCATCTTATTTTATTGGGGGTGTTAGAACATGAGAATTATTAAATGATACTTTTTTATTGAGAAAATAAGATAATATTTGATTAAAATCATCACGAGCTTTACTTTTTCAAAATATCATAATTGTTGCAAGCAGGAACATTCGCGGTTGTAGAATGATATAGGATTTAGCGTCCTGGCTTGGTACGAAGATCTAGCACACGCACAAAGAGAAAAAATCATGAAGCATGAACTAGTTAAAATGATGCTACTAGTGTTTGTAGTCGATTGCAAATAGTACTCTTCCACAGAAGAAGACCTTGGCTCAATATAGCAAATATATATCATATAGAGCATTGTGGTCTGAGGGATCCAAGTCGGCAGGCAAAGGAGGTTGGAGAGATCGTAGTCGGCGGGCGATGCAGGTCGGAGGGATCATAGTCAGTAGGTGAATGAGATCGAAGGGATCATAGTCGAATGGCAACAGTGGCCTAAGGGATAGTAGTCAACTGGGGAAGGAGGACAGACGAAGGCTCGATGATGTCTACCGAACAGAGGTCTAACAATGATGGTCGGGTAAAGTTCTAGTACCAGTGTTCTGGTGGCAAGGATTTGTCGAAGGCGGTGCAGGGGTAGAGTTCTAGAATGCTTCAAGTCTTAGAGCTCTCTTGAGTCTCTAGCTCATGATCTAAGCCTTTAAAAACTCCTCTTTCATGTAAAGAGTGTGAGTTTATTTATATATTTTGAGAGTAACATGTCTCACAAATTAATATGGTGAAGATCTGGGAAAAATTCGGAGTGCTTCATCGGACGTTCCATACGGATTACCTCGATCATGGAGTGTTTGTCAAAGATTTAATTGTCTTAATGATATCATAATTAAGTGATCTTATACTCGTTGGATTTGTCTCATTGAGCTGTTCGATTCGACTATAAGCATGTTATATTTGAACATCATTTGATTATCCAATTAATGCTTTTAAGCTTTTAAATATGCTTTGATCCCTTGATTTGGGCTTAGACTAGACCACTTTTGGTGTTATTGGGTACATCTCCTTGAGACATTTAATTTGAATACAAGTTTATTGAAATTGGAGTTTGGAAGGTCCCAGATATATTTTTTACAAGTTTCTAATTCTTATATTGTCGAGACCCGACCCGGAGCCTCAAATTAACAAGGCAAGAACAAAAAGTTGGACGATTGATTAAAATTTTTTAATTACTAACTAACAATTTTCTATACAAAAAAAACCACTAAAATATCAAAATTTTAAAATCAAATACTATAAATACATTTATCTTGGAGCGACACATGTATGATGCGCATTCTCTTCTCTTCTACTCATTTTAAGTTAATCAAATAACACCTATGAATGTTATTGAAATAGAAAGGTGTCAAAAAATTACTTAGTGAGTAAATCATATTTCTAAATTACAGTAACACAAGGTCTTTGAAATAATATGCATGTTCACTTCAAAATAAAAAGTATTCTAATTAAATATTGTAAACATGTTCATTAATATTATGCATATTTCATATATTTATCATTTCTCGTAACTAATACAAGCTTCACAAGAGATACCATCTACAAATAAATGTACTCGTTTTCTTTTTCATTTTTTTCCTTTTCACAACCTTTTCATTTTCATGTACACGTAAATTGTGTTCCCAATCAATTTTATAAGGGAATGTGCACGATCAATCAATATGCATATACAAGCATTTCTATATAGTAATTTCATTCGTTTATCATTCAAAACTTTTTATTATGTTGAATAATCATGCTAAAAAATAATAAATTCAATATGAATATTCAAAAAGAATACAACAACAACAAGCCTTTATCCCACAATATTGGGTCGACTACTTGAATTATTTTTCTCCATTTTGTCATGTTAAATGTCAAATACCCATCTAAATCTAATAATGAAATGTCATTTCTAATATTTTCTAATCAAATCTTTTTAGGTCTACCTCTACCTTCTTAATATAAGTCAAATCTAATACATCTACTTTTTAAACCTGGTCATCAGAAGGCCACCGTTTTATGTGACCAATCATCTAAGACAACACTCTCTAATCTTATATTCCACTGGATCTATTCCAACCTTTTCACGTATATGCTCATTTTGTATCCTATCTTTAAAAGTAAATTAAGTCACTCATACACTTGAGCATCATCATCTTTACAACACTTAACTTAATATTATGCTGCTCTTATTGTAATATCAAAAATCTGCTCCAGTATCGTCCAGGACGATCTGGGATCGTCCTGGGACGATCAGTGGAAATGAAGCTCCAGATTTTGCCCAGTTTTGCTCCAGGTGATTTTCTGTATGTATCGTCCAGGCCGATCGGGGACATCGGCCAGGCCGATTGACACTGTTCATAAGGATCGGCTGTGCAATCGCCCTGGAGTATCGGCCAGGACTATGTGGTTTGGTCTGATCGTCCAGGACGATCGGGACGATCGGCCAGGCCGATCTGAACATTACTTAAGGGAAATCAGTCGTTTTGAAGAGAGAGAAAATAAAAATAAAAATATCTGATTTTCAGCTCTGAGGAGAGAGAAAAAGAAGATTTTGGAAAAGTTGATTTCGGGAAGACGCGGAGCCGTTTTCGTTCGAAGTGACTGTTGAGAAATTTGCTGTGCACGAGGTAAGGCACATTCCGCCTTTCTAAATTTTCAGTTCCGTCACGTTTGGCGGTATTTTTCTGTCCGGATTTCGTTTTCGTTACGGTTTTTCGTCCGTATCTTTTGATTGGTTCAGTTTTTACCGCGTAAGTTTCTGTATAATGTTGACGTGCCGAGTGTGCACATTTTGGTATTTTTCGAAGATTTTTGTCCGGGTATTTTTGATTCGGTGATGTTTTTCGTATACTACAATTTTCTGTGGAATTGTAAATTTTTTGTGCAGTAGAATAAATGTTCTGGAATATGATTATCTATATTCTGTGCGAATTCGGTAATTTTTCTTTGCAGGAAATTTTGTGTAAATTCTGTCTACTGCCGTTGTGCTGCCCGATTTTTGGGTAATTTCTGATTTACCCGGATTTCTTCTAAATTGAAATGTTATGTGTATAAGCTATAAGAAGGGAGTTATAAGGGGCCTGAATCCTATGAGATTCAGTTAGTGAAACGGGAAATCTGAAATGAGATCAAATCTGAAATCTGATATCTGTTCTGTTCCGGATCCGATGAATTCTGTTCTGGTGCTATAAGCACATCTGTTTTGGTGCCGTGAGCACAAAGGGAGACATAAGGGGCCTGGATCCTATGAGATTCAGTCAGTGTCTGGGAAGGGAGGCATAAGGGGCCGGAATCCGTAGAGATTCCGTCAGTGTCAGGACATTTAGCTATATGTATCTGTTTTGGTTTTCTGTATCCCTTCCGTACGAAATTGTGATTCTGATATGATATGATCTGGAAATTCTGATTTTTTGATTTCTGCATAATTCTGACTCTGTTGATTTATTCTGTTCTGTGATCTGATCTGTACGACTCTGATTCTGATTTGATATCTGTCCGTATAAGTTCTGATTTTCGATTCCGTTCTGATTTCTGATCTGATTTCTGTCTGATAAGTTTGGTTTTGGTTTTTGAGAATTTAGATTGGTGGTTTGTCGCTTTACTGAGCTGTTGAGCTCACCCTTGCTTTCTGGTGGTTTTCAGGTTCTGGGAAAGGGAAGGAAGTCCAGGACTAGAGTTCAGAGTTCTGATTCGTATAGGTATACTTTTGATTTTTGTACAGTCATGGTTTTCTGATCCGTCTTTCTTTCTGTTCAAAAGCCATGTACTGTAGTTGTAGATGATTATTTTGAGGAAATGAAAAGATAGATGTTTTGTTCCGCTGTGTTTGATGATTTATAGTAGCTCTGTTGTTCTGTGTTTGTGTGTTTGTTGAGTTAAGTATTTGGAAGATCAGTTCAGTAACCAAATTCCAAAGCCAGATCCTAGATAAGAAACAGTTCCGTCGCGATCCGGCTCGGGCGGGATCCGTCCCCGTCGGGTCGGGTCGTGACAAACTTTTGTGGTATCAGAGCACTGGTTTTGGAAACTGGTTGGATTGTGAAACAGAGCTCTAGGAAGTGATCAGTGAGTCTGTCTGGGGGTAGTTTTGGGTCGTTTGGCTTTTTATTGTGTTGTTTTTGTGTTGTTTTTGTGATAATTTTCCGGATTTTCTGGATTTTTCTGTATGGATCAGCCAGACCCAGACATGACAGACGGGCAGAGTGCAGATCAGGCAGCACTAGTGGGGAGTACAGCCCCAGTGGCCGGTGCAGATACATTGTCTCAGTTTGCTTCGCTTGTTGCTCAGATGATGAGCGAGACTCAGAGCAGAGCTTCTACTGTTAGATCTGAGGACATTGATCGACACCTGCAGTTATTTTTGAGATTGAAGCCTCCGAGATTTGAGGGCGCTGTTGAGCCCAGAGCAGCCGAGGAGTGGCTGAGGAGATTGGAAAAGACTTTTGACGGGATGCAGTGTCCTGCAGACAGGAAGGTTCCATTAGCAGTTTTTCTGTTAGACGGAGAGGCTGAGCATTGGTGGGACGGCCAGCAGGCAGCCAGATTTCAGGGGAGACTGAACTCTTTGATCACGTGGGAAGAGTTCACTGAGGTGTTCCGAGACTGGTTTGTTCCCCCTTCTGCACGACAGCAGATGCAGGAGAGTTTTCTGAGGCTTGTTCAGGGGAGCAAGACGGTGATGCAGTACGAGGCTGAGTTTACTGCATTAGCCAGGTACGCTCCGCAGCTAGTTAGCACTTCTGCTGAGAGGTGCTACAGATTTCTGAGAGGATTACGAGACACTTTGAGGCAGCCTTTGATACCATTCAGGATCACCGATTTCTCTGAGCTTGTGGAGCGAGCTCGTCTGATTGAGAATGACATGACGACTACTCAGCAGCGGTGGTCTGCGAGTAGGAAGAGACTTGGAGGTGATACTTCTGGCAGTGGTTCCTCTGGGAAGAGGAGATTTGTTTCTGGTTCTGGATCTGGAGACTCCAGGAGGAGCGGAGGGTCGTCTGGTACTGCTACCAGTACGACGAGTTCTGGATCTGTTAGTACGGCACCTGTGTGCCAGAGTTGTGGACGGCGACACCATGGCCAGTGCTACAGGATGGCTGGTCTATGCTTTCGATGTGGTCAGCCGGGACATAGGATTGATGAATGTCCACAGATTGGATTTGATCAGCGTTCTGAGATCAGATCAGAGAGTTTTGTCAGACCTGCCGGTTCAGCAGGAAGACCGAGGACTGTTCCTCCTCGCCCTGAGGGATTTACTGGTAGAGGTGGTAGTACTAGTTCGGGACCACGGAGACCACCTATGATTCAGAGGGAGCAGAGTAGTTCTGTTGCTTCAGCTCCTGCTCCAGTTCAGCCCCGAGTTTATAGTCTGAGTCAGCAGGAGGCTCGTGATGCTCCGGATGTTGTGACAGGTACGATTTACATTTCTGATCAGCCCTGTCGTGTTTTGTTTGACTCTGGAGCGAGTCATTCTTTTCTGTCCGAGCGCTGTTTTGAGATTTTGCATTTGGATTCGATGGTTTTACCGGTTTCTTTGTCTGTGATTTTACCGGCTGGGAATCCTTTGATTGCTCGGCAGTTTTGTTTGTGCGAGATTGAGATTTCTGGCAAGAAGTGGAAATCAAGTTTGATTCTGTTGCCGATTTCTTCGTATGATGTGATTCTGGGCATGGATTGGCTGAGTCAGTATGAGGCTCAGATTGACTGTTTGAAGAAGCAAGTGAGTTTGCTTGTGGCTGGAAAGAGAGTTGTATTTCAGGGATTACGAGGTGTTCTCTCCAGTCTGATTTCTGCGTTGGAGGTGAGCAGAATGTGGAAGAAAGGATGCCCAGTATTTTTGGCTTCGGTGAGGGATCTGAACCTAGAGGTTGGTTCTGTTTCTGAGATCCCAGTGGTACGGGAGTTTGTTGATGTTTTTCCTGAGGAGTTGGTTGTGTTACCTCCGGATAGAGATGTGGAGTTCTCTATCGATGTTTTTCCGGGTACAGCTCCTATATCGAAAACTCCGTACAGAATGGCACCGAAAGAACTTTCTGAGTTGAAAGTTCAGCTTCAGGAGTTGGTTGACCGAGGTTTTGTACGTCCTAGTGTTTCACCTTGGGGAGCACCTATTCTGTTTGTGAAGAAAAAGGACGGTACACTCCGTATGTGTGTGGATTACAGAGATTTGAACAAGGTCACAATCAAGAACAAGTATCCTTTGCCTCGGATTGATGACTTGTTTGATCAGCTTTCCGGATCTTCGGTATTTTTGAAGATTGATTTGAGGTCCGGATATTATCAGGTGAAGGTGAAGGAATCTGATGTGGTGAAGACTGCTTTCAGTACTCGGTACGGGCACTACGAGTTTTTGGTTATGCCTTTTGGAGTAACCAACGCACCCGCGATTTTCATGGATTTAATGAACCGAGTATTCAGGGAGTATTTGGATCAGTTTGTGATCGTCTTCATTGACGATATTCTGGTATATTCTGCATCTGAGGATGATCATGCCAGACATTTGAGGATTGTGTTGGAGACTTTGAGGAGGCATCAGCTGTATGCCAAGTTCTCCAAGTGTGAATTCTGGCTGAAGAGCTTTTCTTTTCTGGGGCATGTGATTAGTGGAGAAGGTATTTCTGTAGATCCCCAGAAGATTCAGGCTGTTGCTGATTGGCCAAGGCCAACTACGGTATTTGAGGTACGTAGTTTCTTGGGCATGGCCGGGTATTACATGAAGTTTGTGAAAGGATTTTCACAGATTTCGACGTCGCTAACGAGACTGACTCAGAAGTCAGTTCCTTTTGTTTGGACACCGGAGTGTGAAGCTAGTTTTCAGAGATTGAAGGATTGTTTGACTTCAGCTCCAGTGTTAGCACTTCCGTCAGGTACGGAAGGTTTTCAGGTGTTCAGTGATGCTTCACTGAAAGGGCTAGGATGTGTCCTGATGCAGCATGGTCAGGTAATTGCTTATGCTTCGAGACAGTTGAAACCACATGAGAAGAATTACCCGACACATGATTTGGAGTTAGCCGCTGTTATTTTTGCTTTGAAGATTTGGCGTCATTACCTGTATGGCGTCAGATGTGAGATTTTTACTGATCATAAGAGCCTGAAGTATATTTTTTCTCAGAAGGATCTGAATTTGAGACAGAGACGGTGGCTCGAGTTGATCAAGGACTATGACCTGACTATTCAGTATCAGCCTGGGAAGGCTAATGTGGTAGCAGATGCTTTGAGCAGGAAGTCTTCTGGATTATCAGGTTTGCAGCTTACTTGTGATGAGTTTCTGATTCGTGATATGGAGCGATTGCAGTTGGAGGTGATTTCCTCCAGTGATTTGGAGTTGGCTCAGATGAGTATTCAGTCTTCTTTGGAAGCAAGGATTCAAGAAGCCCAGAAGTCAGATTCTGATTATTCGAAGTTGATAGCTCAGATTGGATCTGGTAAGACTCCTGAATTTCGAATTTCTGATTCTGGTGTTATTTTCTGTAAGAACAGGTTGTGGGTACCTGTGTCTGGAGATTTGAGGCAGGAGATTCTGTACGAATCTCATCATTCAGGCTACACTGTTCATCCAGGCAGTGGTAAGATGTACGCTGATATGAAGCTTTTGTTTTGGTGGCCTGGGATGAAGAAGGATGTGGCGGAGTTTGTGTCGAGATGCGAAGCCTGTCAGTTGGTAAAGGCAGAGCATCAGCGACCAGGTGGATTGTTGTAGTCGTTGCCTATCCCTGAGTGGAAATGGGAGGAGGTAACAATGGACTTCGCGATGGGTTTTCCTCGATCACGACAAGGACATGATGCTATTTGGGTGGTTGTAGATCGATTGACGAAGTCAGCCCATTTTCTTCCGATCAGACAGACGGATTCAGTTGAACGCTTGGCACAGATATATGTGAAGGAGATAGTCAGATTGCACGGTGTGCCTCGCGTGATTGTTTCTGATCGAGATGGACGTTTTACTTCCAGACTTTGGAAAAGCATTCAGCAAGGCTTGGGTACGAAACTGCATTTCAGTACAGCCTTTCATCCTCAGACCGATGGACAGTCTGAGAGGACTATTCAGGTACTGGAAGACCTGTTGAGACTTTGTGTTTTGGACTTTAGCGGAAGCTGGGAAGATCATATTCCGCTGATTGAGTTTGCTTATAACAACAGTTTTCAGTCCAGTATCGGTATGGCACCGTACGAGGCTCTGTATGGCAGGAAGTGCCGTACTCCTTTGACTCTGACGGAGGTCGGAGATAGGCAGGCTTTGGGGGCCACTTTTGCTGATGAAACTGCTCAGAAGATCAATTTGATAAGAGAAAGATTGAAAGCTGCTCAAGATCGACAGCAGAAGTATTATAATCAGAAGCACAGATTTGTTGAGTTTCAGGTTGGTGACTTTGTGTATGTCAAAGTCAGCCCGATGAAGGGTGTGAGCAGATTTGGTCAGGTAAGCAAGCTTAGTCCGAGATATATTGGACCGTTTGAGATTTTGGAAAGAATTGGAAAATCTGCTTATCGCCTATTGCTTTCTGATTCTATGCCTGATGTGCATAATGTGTTTCATGTATCCACTCTGAGGAAGTGGGTATCCGACTCTGGGAAGAAGGTATCAGCTGATGAGGTTGAGATTCAGGAGAATCTGGCGTACAAGGAAGAGCCAGAGTTGATTTTGGCGTACGACGTCCGAAAGTTAAGAAATAAAGAGATTCCGATGGTTAAAGTCCAGTGGAAGCACCGGACTGCACGGGAAGCAACTTGGGAGAAGGAGTCTGATATGAGACGGTCGTACCCGTACTTGTTTTGACTGAGTTGGATTGGATAATGTCGAGGACGACATTTTTCTGAGTTGGGGAGATTGTAATATCAAAAATCTGCTCCAGTATCGTCCAGGACGATCTGGGATCGTCCTGGGACGATCAGTGGAAATGAAGCTCCAGATTTTGCCCAGTTTTGCTCCAGGTGATTTTCTATATGTATCGTCCAGGCCGATCGGGGACATCGGCCAGGCCGATTGACACTGTTCATAAGGATCGGCCGTGCAATCGCCCTGGAGTATCGGCCAGGACTATGTGGTTTGGTCTGATCGTCCAGGACGATCGGGACGATCGGCCAGGCCGATCTGAACATTACTTAAGGGAAATCAGTCGTTTTGAAGAGAGAGAAAATAAAAATAAAAATATCTGATTTTCAGCTCTGAGGAGAGAGAAAAAGAAGATTTTGGAAAAGTTGATTTCGGGAAGACGCGGAGCCGTTTTCGTTCGAAGTGACTGTTGAGAAATTTGCTGTGCACGAGGTAAGGCACATTCCGCCTTTCTAAATTTTCAGTTCCGTCACGTTTGGCGGTATTTTTCTGTCCGGATTTCGTTTTCGTTACGGTTTTTCGTCCGTATCTTTTGATTGGTTCAGTTTTTACCGCGTAAGTTTCTGTATAATGTTGACGTGCCGAGTGTGCACATTTTGGTATTTTTCGAAGATTTTTGTCCGGGTATTTTTGATTCGGCGATGTTTTTCGTAGACTACAATTTTCTGTTGAATTGTAAATTTTCTGTGCAGTAGAATAAATGTTCTGGAATATGATTATCTATATTCTGTGCGAATTCGGTAATTTTTCTTTGCAGGAAATTTTGTGTAAATTCTGTCTACTGCCGTTGTGCTGCCCGATTTTTGGGTAATTTCTGATTTACCCAGATTTCTTCTGAATTGAAATGTTATGTGTATAAGCTATAAGAAGGGAGTTATAAGGGGCCTGAATCCTATGAGATTCAGTTAGTGAAACGGGAAATCTGAAATGTCATCAAATCTGAAATCTGATATCTGTTCTGTTCCGGATCCGATGAATTCTGTTCTGGTGCTATAAGCACATCTGTTTTGGTGTCGTGAGCACAAAGAGAGACATAAGGGGCCTGGATCCTATGAGATTCAGTCAGTGTCTGGGAAGGGAGGCATAAGGGGCCGGAATCCGTAGAGATTCCGTCAGTGTCAGGGCATTTAGCTATATGTATCTGTTTTGGTTTTCTGTATCTGTTCCGTACAAAATTGTGATTCTGATATGATATGATCTGAAAATTCTGATTTTTGATTTCTGCATAATTCTGACTCTGTTGATTTATTCTGTTCTGTGATCTAATCTGTACGACTCTGATTCTGATTTGATATCTGTCCGTATAAGTTCTGATTTTCGATTTCGTTCTGATTTCTGATCTGATTTCTGTCTGATAAGTTTGGTTTTGGTTTTTGAGAATTTAGATTGGTGGTTTGTCGCTTTACTGAGCTGTTGAGCTCACCCTTGCTTTCTGGTGGTTTTCAGGTTCTGGGAAAGGGAAGGAAGTCCAGGACTAGAGTTCAGAGTTCTGATTCGTATAGGTATACTTTTGATTTTTGTACAGTCATGGTTTTCTGATCCGTCTTTCTTTCTGTTCAAAAGCCATGTACTGTAGTTGTAGATGATTATTTTGAGAAAATGAAAAGATAGATGTTTTGTTCCGCTGTGTTTGATGATTTATAGTAGCTCTGTTGTTCTGTGTTTGTGTGTTTGTTGAGTTAAGTATTTGGAAGATCAGTTCAGTAACCAAATTCCAAAGTATAAGAAACAGTTCCGTCGCGATCCGGCTCGGGCGGGATCCGTCCCCGTCGGGTCGGGTCGTGACACTTATAGTGGTCAACATTCTCCACCATAAAACATTGCAAGTCTCACTGCCATCTTATAGAATTTTCCCTTCAGTTGGAGAACGACTTTTCTATCACATAACAAAACCGATGCATTCCTCCACTTCAACCATCCAACTTGAATTCTACTAATAATATCTCAATCTGTTTCACCATCACTCCATAAAAGATAAACTTGAATTATGGAGGCCAACCCTAGAGTCTAAAGACTTTCGTTTGAGTAGATCTAAATTGAATATATGAAGTGTAATTTTAGTAATAATAAATCTAGTGGCGGATTGTGACTTTGGAGATTGTGACTATTCAAAAAAAAAGTTAAAATTTTACAATAATTATCAGCTAATCAATATCAATTAATTTAATAAGATCAAATTAAATAAATTAACATTACTACTATAAAATATGAACATGAGTACTCACCTAGATTTAAATAGTTTTGACAATTAATCCACCTTAATTTTCACTTTGTTTTTGTCAGCTTAACACCTATATAAAGATCTTGAAATTAATAATTTCTCTTATTCTCTCTAATTAATTAGTTAATACTCACTAATTAGAATTCAATTTAAAATATTCTCTCTCTCTCTCTCTCTCTCTCTCTCTCTCTCTCTCTCTCTCTCTCTCTCTCTCTCTCTCTCTCTCTCTATATATATATATATATATATATTCTTTATTATTATATTTGATATGTACTTTTTTTAAGAACTTTATTCTTTATTATTAATACGTTAATTATCAGTAATCATTTAATTCATTATTTGTATAATTAATTCTCTTAATAAGCATTTTCAATTAAAATCCATATCTTCTTTAAATATCATAATCTCTCATTAAAACATTATGAACTATTTTATTATTATTAATTTATAAACAACTATTTATAATTCATCACTTAATTAAAAAATATATAAATCAATAATTTTCCAAAAAATAAGTTAATAATTAATAAATAGCCATTAGATAAGATCTTAAGTTTATATAAATTAAACAATCTTTCTCTAAATATAACTAATTAAAAATATATAAAAATATATAGTTTACCTTTCTTTCTAGCCGCAGCCAAAACACTGGCCCTAACCCGCATGCACGCGTCACCCCCTCTTTGTTGGCTAGGCCACAAGTATTTATTTTGCTCCCACTCCCTTCCTTTCTCTTTCTCTCGATCTCCCCTGTAGTCAGTAATGGAAACCCAGGAATAGTCTCTTTATTTCTTTCATTTTCCTTCATTCTCCTTCTTAATTCTCCCTCTCAGTCGGAGTCTCTTCTATTCGTGCAGTTCAATTAGAGTGAGCAAATCAAAATTATCTCACATGATGAGTCAGTTTTACACTCTTGCACGCATTTCCCCTCACTTATGTGATTCGGTCCCGCTAGCTACGCTCACGCCCGCTTGCCGCCCACTCGTTCGCTTGATGTTGCTTGCCAACTCACTACTACTTTCCCACTCATTATCTAGTGGCCCACTCACTGCTTTTGGCCCGCTGGTTATATGCTCGCTCGCTCGCTTATTAGGGTTGGTTCAACTAAATCGGTCCAAGTAGTTTTTACATATATACTTTAAGATTCATGCATGATCAACTGATTTTCAGTGACTATCGATCAATAATTATTACTATTAATTGATTTTCTTATCATAACCGAAAATATATGCGGGATAAAAGTTATATCAATTTTTTGTTTGATAAGGTATACTTATATCATTCTAATGTAATCATCATTAGAAGTGAAAATTTGGTGGCACCAAAAATATTAGGGATTTTTTAGGGTCCATAAATATCAAAATGATTTAATATACAAGAGAAAAGGGTTTAGAATCACTTCCAAAAAATTCAAATACGATGATACTTTGTAATTTCACAAGTTTCATAATGAAAACTTTCTATGTTATATTTATAAAAAAGGGATAAAAACATACATTATCGGATTTTTTAAAGAAGAATGCCCTAGTGATGGGGGTTGTGGAGTGTACTTTTGAAGTATAAAAATATTTAAGGCTCTATTTCTCCTAAACAATGCTTAGTTTTTTTTTTAGATATAAAAAATAACAAACCTCACTTCATATACATAAGTATTATGTCGAATCAAGTATTAATGTCATAGAGTGAAGTATCGAACTCACGAGGAAGTATACTTTTTAGCAATCAACTACTAGTGTTTACTCTAATTGCAAAATTATCCAACTGAAATAAAAATGTTGATTGTAGAGATTCAATCACTTACTAACAATAGTTAAAGATAATGGATATAATATTTTAAAAAATATATTTTAGATTGATGAATATAAATTTCCTATCATTTCTAATGAAACTCTTATTTGTAATGTAATTCAGAGCATATGCATCCTAAATCTCTGTCGAGCTTGTAGGGGTGAAAAAGATATTCGCTGACCTCCTGCAATTATATCATCTTCTTAAGAACATAGCATATCTACTTAGGGGCGGAACCAACCATAATTTTCAGGGGGGCAAACTTATAAGTAATTGTTCTCATATATGTCGTGGTCCAAGGGGGCAGCGCCCCCAGAACAAATTTTGATTTACTATTTCTCTTTGTATTTGGTTCATCATTCCCTAACAATAACACATCTACATTATATATTTAATTATATTGGGGGCAATTGCTTAATGACCATAATATTTTAACATTTTTAGGGGGGGGGGGGGGGGGGGGACAATTGCCTATAAATCCTTGTAATAAAGATTAAAAATTACCTGAATAATAGTGAAATGAAAAAAAAAAAAAAAAAACAATTGCCCCCCTAGCCATAAAGTGGTTCCGCCCCTGATTCTACTTCATATGTCCAAGTACGCAAACATATTATTTGAATATTTCTAGTTGTTCTTGCATTCTTTCATCGAGGCTATACATCATATCAGAATTTAACTATACATATGACTACTATGTGCATTAAATAAATAACTTGATAATATTGAAAACATCATTTAACTTTAGAGCACAAAAATCTTCATTAGTACTTAGTAGGTTCTATGTATCATCAATCCAAAACTAAATAATTAGTCATACATGAAAGAAAAGATAAGCAAATTCATTTTCATTAAAATCATAAAAGAACAAAAATACAAGAGAATGAAATCACCAAGAATGATCAATGTATCTCATCTACACTCCTTCCTTAACATACAAAGTTGCTCATACAAACACTAATTAAACATTCTAATAATTGTATCTAGCACTTGTTTAGACTCCCTTATAATTAACTTTAAGCGAGATCTCAAGAAGTACTCTGAAAAGTATTGAAATTAGATAAATGATTGAACTCTCTTACAAACATAACACAATGAATATTTATAAGAAAATATAAATTAGGCAACTGGCATTGCAACGCCCATAAAATAAACTAACACTGTTGTGTTGGTAATTTGCTTCGTCGTGGTGCTTGCTAACGTGTATCAATTACTTAGTAAATAGTCGCTTTGCAAATCGTGTCCTTTGAAAGTTACAATTGCTACACCATGGCACTACTGACTTTGCAATGCTATGGCACCTAAGTGACAATTTTGACACCAAGGCGTGATAGGTTGTGACGCCGCGACACTTGAAGACAGTGAACATGACACTTTCAAGCTGACCATTTTGATGTTGCAACTCTATCAAACATAGAAGTATGCACCTCCATGTCAATATTGTGGCACTCTGATGGTGTCCTTGATGGCGTTGTGTCATTGATTCTTCTAATGCAGCAACACTTGATGATACTTAGAATTTTGTGCCATTTTTTTATTTTCTTGCACAACACAACTAAAATATCATATTTTTACTAAAAATATAACACATACATGTGTTCTCTGAATTTTTTAAGAAAATAATCTTAAAAATAAATTTTTGATATTCTAAAATTTTTTTAATAAAAAAAAAACTTTATTAATAAGAAATATTTAATAAATCAAATAATTCAAAATATATATAATATTTAAAATCAAATTTAATTTTAAATTAAAGATCTTAATTTTCTGAAAAATTTGATATATTACATTGATTTTTTGGATTAAAAATGAATTTTTAACAATTTTTTAAAAGATTCTGCTAATTAAATAGTTTTAAAAGAAAATTAAATCAGATTAAACTAATTCTGGCGGCTGAGTGGCCACATGGCGCGTTCTGGTTGGATGGACCAAAACGCGTGGCAATCATTGCCATTTAAAACGCGGCGGCTGCTGGGGTCCACGCGCTATCCCACTTAAACACGTCAGCGCATAATAACAGCCGTCGGATCATCCGTGTGATAGAACGAGCGATCCAGATTAAATCCCGCGGTCCGATCTCGCTGAGAGAGATCGGACGAAATCAGAGAGATCGGACGGTGGGATTTCGATCCCGCGTTTTTGAATTGAAGGCTCAGATGCCGCCAGACGGGAGGATAACCGCGAGATCGCGCGGTCGGTTGATCAATGCCACGGTGAGACTTAATCAGAACCGTTGATCGTGCGATCAACGGTTGAGAAAACGTGCAGCACATGCACGTTGCGAACCGAGGCCTTGATCGACTAAAATAGCTCGTTCTCTCAGCTCACTCAATCAAATTAAATAAAATTTTAAACGTAGAATCCTTAAATGAACATAAATTATGGGGAATTAAAATCACGGCAAAAGGTGAGCTCTTCAAAAAGTTATTTAGACTAGTGTAATCTAACCTAGGGTTCGAAATTTTTACCTCAATAATGAACGGTTTGACCCGTTTAATGGATGGTTGAGCTTGTAGATTGTCCACGATTAAGTTCCTAGTTGAATCCTAGCTCCGACGCTCCTCGAATCGCCTGGTACAAGCCTTGGACGGATTGGGTGTTGAGTTCGCCGGAATGTAGTCGCCGGCGAGGTTTGACGGCCGGGTTTTGATCGGGAAATGAAGAGGAGATGTTTGGAGAGTTGTATGAGCAGAGAGCTCGGCTAGGGATCCTTGAGGTGGTGAGAGAAAGGCTAAGATAGAATGGTAGCCATTTCCTAGGGTTTTCCCTATTCAAAATGATTCCAGGTAGAATAAACGGTTAGGATCGACTGCATTAGCCCTTGGATGACTTCCACGTGGCATGGGAGTTGGTGGGAGCAGAGAGCAAGGACGACCCAAGGACATCCTAGGTGGAAAGCGAGTTTTGTCTTTTATTTAGACATGTGTGGCAATATGGGCCTTTGGATTTAGATCCAATGGCTAAGAATAGTCTTAGGAAGCTTCTAGACCTTAACTAATCTGCTGGATTGGTTTTGGATTAAGTGGATTAACTCAAAGAATTTATTTAAGCACCCTTACTCCTCCTAAAACCTTATGTTGACCGTTTGACTGGTCAATCAGTCAAACATGAGTGAGGTGGCACCTAGGTGGACTCAAGAGTTGGTTAGATTGAATCAAAATAAAGGCCAAGTGAAAGGATTGAAACTTGAGTTTGGTATGGGAGTTTGAAGTGAATTTGACCAAATCTATTAAGTTGACTTGGTCAACTTGACTTGGGCTTGACTCAAAACAGGTTTAGAAATGTTTGAGACATTAAGTGGAATGAGTTTAAGAGTTTGAAGACATTGGTTTGGTTAAATGGTTCGAAACGACTCATTTGAACTCTTAATGATTCATTGGGTCAATCTATGTTGACTGGGTCAACCAGGTTGACCCAAAGGGTGGGTTCAGTTTCAATCAAATTGTTATAACATTTTGAGTCTATTAAAAGTGGTTCCAAAGTTTGGAAAGTTAATTTAATCAAAAATACCTATTTTGGCCTTTAAAGGGTCATTTGGGTCAATTAGGTTGATTTAGTCAACCAAGTTGATCCAAAGGCCTGGGAATGGGTTCAACGAATTCAAAATGACATTTAGAGTCTATTGGGTGTGATTTCAAATCCTAAGGAAGTCATTTGGTTCAAAACACCCGTTTGAACCCTAAAAGGGCATATTGGGTCAAACCTGTTGACTTGGTCAACCAGGTTGACCCAGGGGTTGGGAATTGGTCCAGCAGGTTTGAAATAACATTTGAAATTAGTTGCAAGTGATTGCACTCAGTTTGGAGTTCGTTTGATTTGAAATCAATGTTTGAGCCCCATAGGGGTATTTTGGTCATTTTGCCCCATGGTCAACTAGGGGTCAAACTAGGTCTAGAAAAATGCAGTTTAATGTTCAACATATCAAGATTAAAGGTTTGGAAGTGACTAGAGGCTTTGATGAAGGCTCTAAGGTCAGAATCTTCAAAGTGATAGGTCCAGTGGCATAGGCTGTAAATATTTGAAGGTTTTACAGCCTTTGAGTTTCGATTAAGTTTTTGAGGTTAGAGACCTCGGAATAGGCTCAAATTTGGAGGGTTGCCTCCAGAGACATGTCCTATCAGTATGAAACTGACAGACTCTGAATCGGAGGTCATTTAACTGGGTTTCAAAGTGTTTGAAAATTCAACGGAAAAGGCCTTTAGGACAAAACCCTTGGACCTTGAATTTGGTTTGACTGACCTAAGATCTAGGTGGATTCTATGGTTTGAAGTCTAGAAGGATCCTAGGACTTAGAATAGGTCCTAAGGTCGAGATTCTAGAAAGATCATAGAGTTTTTTTTGAATTGATTTGAAAATTAAATTAAGGATCAAGAGTAGTCTGAGTGACCTCATACAAAAATGAGGTCAACAAATGGACCCCCAATATGTGTAAGAGAGCGAAGTTCTATTGCACATATTGGCGTTGACCGAGATTAAACATCAAGTGTGGAATTTTAATCCTAAGGGAATGAAAAATTCATCCATAGGGAATCAAGATTTAAATTTATTAGGGTAGTGCCATTGAGGGCATGCTCTACCACTAATTGCTTAACTCAAATGCTAGTGTGGTGCCACTGAGGGCATGCTCCACCACTAGCGGATAAAAATTAGGATGGCGCCTCGAAAGGCACGCTCCATCACTAATCATTTAACTCAAATGTTAGGGTGGTGCCACAGAGGGCATGCTCCACCACTAACGGATACGAATTAGGATGGCGCCACGAAGGGCACGTTCCATCACTAATCGTTTTTAATTCAAATGTTAGGGTGGTGCCACAGAGGGCATGCTCCACCACTAACGGGTACGAATTAGGATGGCGCCACGAAGGGCACGCTCCACCACTAATCGTTTTTAACTCAAATGTTAGGGTGGTGCCACAGAGGGCAAACTCCACCACTAACGGGTACGAATTAGGATGGCGCCACGAAGGGCACACTCCACCACTAATCGTTTTTAACTCAAATGTTAGGGTGGTGCCACAGAGGGCATACTCCACCACTAACGGAGATTAAATTCGAGGTAGGAAAAATTAAAAAATTCACATATAGACTTAAGAAAAGAGATATGAGAAATTGAAATTAAAACGATTTGCAACAATTGAATCAAATTGACTTAAAACTTGAAAAATTTTTATTAATTGAAAATTCGAGCTACATCAAGCATAGTATCTCTTAAGGAAACGCCCATTTACAGGAAGCATCGGGTGATTTCCCTTACAATCCACTAGCTGATACGAGCCTCCTTCGTAGGTTGTTTCCACTACGAAGGGTCCTTCCCAAGTTGGTTCAAACTTTCCACCGAGTTTTCGGTGCGCTAAGATAGGCCTCCGAAGAACCAAGACCAAGTCGCCTACTTGGAAGGTTCTAGGTCGCACTAACTTATCGTGAGCTTGAATCATTCGGGCTTTATACAACTCTAAATTTTGCTGAGCTTGAAGACGACATCCTTCAAGGCTTTCAAGTTCTTCTAGACGAAGTTGTGCATTTTGTTGAGTTGTAATCTGGTTCTGAATTGCAATTCTGAGTGAAGGGATTTGAACTTCTAGAGGGAGTACGGCCTCGGATCCATACACTAGTGCAAACGGTGTGGATTGGGTCGGGGTTCGATAAGTGGTCCTGTAGGCCCACAAAGCTTCCACCAACCTCTCATCCCACTGACGTTTATTTTCATCGAGGGTCTTTTTGATAATTTGAACCAAAGTTTTATTGAAGGCCTCAGCCAATCCATTAGCCCGTGGATAATAGATTGTTGAGTATCTCCAATCGATACCATGGCGATTTGCAAAATTGTTGATCTTTGTAGACTTGAAAGCGGACCCATTATCGGATATGATTCTGCGCGGAACGCCGAATCTATAAACGATATGGTCACGAAAGAATTTCATTACATGATATGATGTTACATTTCTCAATGGGATTGCTTCAGCCCATTTTGAAAAGTAGTCAGTCGCTGCTAAAATGAAGCGGTGACCCTTCGAGGAAGGAGGGTCAATTGGCCCAATGATATCCGTGCCCCAACTTTCGAAGGGCCACGAGGCTATCGTGGGATGCAACACGTTAGGCGGCTGATGTAAAACCACACCATGTACTTGGCATTGATGACAACACTTTGCAATTTTCATGCAATCGTCAATCATCGTAGGCCAGTAGTATCCAAGTCTTTTGATCTTCATTTTCATCTTTGGACCCGATTGATGAGCACCGCACAGTCCAGCATGGACTTCGTTAACGATCTTCAGGGCCTCACATTTGTCTAAACAACGGAGCCACATCTGACCGAACGATCGTCGGTACAACGTATTATTGACTAGTGCGTAGGATAGGGCACGTTTCTTAATTTGATGGGCAAGTGATCTCTCGTGAGGGAGCTTGCCTTCTTGAAGGTATTCAATTATCGGTTGTCTCCAATCTGTTTCTTCATTAACTGCTGAAGAGGTAGAAAGGATTTGGAAAATTTGCTCGTTGATGTGCTCCAAATCTATAGGAGACAGGACTTGACGACCCTGTACCTCTATAGGGATGGAGTCTTCTTCTGGACAGGCAAATTCCTTTGCAAGTTTTGCAAGGGCATCCGCCGAAGAATTGCTTCCACGAGGAATCCTATACATAGTTACAATTGGAATTTGCTCGAGCAAGTGACAAGTGTATTGATGGTACTTCAGGAGCTTAGGATTCAAAACTTTATAGGTTCCTGCAATCTGGTTGATCACCAGTTGGGAATCACCAAAAATTTTAATCTCTTTAATCTCCATCAAAATTGTAAGTTCCAAACCAGTTATCAGAGCTTCGTACTCGGCCTCGTTATTCGTATAAGGTTCTGATAAATGGTAGGAAAAGTACATCATTCCCTTATCTGGTGTTATGAATACCAGGCCAACTCCGGCTTTCCCGGGAATAGTAGATTCAGGTGTTTTGCCCCGTTGAGAGGACGCAGCACCATCAAAATACATTTCCCAGGTTTGAATAGTGGCTTCCCCAAAACTCATGATTTGCTCATCAGGTAAATCATCGTTTAGAGGAGATTCCGCCGGCAACGGGTGTGCCGCAAGGAAGTCGGCGACGGCCTGCCCTTTCACAGCACGCAGGGGAATGAAAGTGATTTCAAATTGGAGCAATATCATAGACCAACGAGCCAAACGTCCTGACAACGTAGGCCTGGTCATAAGATATTGCAAGGGATTAAAACTAGAAATTAAATTAATTTGATGGGAAAGCATATAATGTCTTAGTTTTTGGGCTGCAAAAACTAAGGCAAGACAATGTTTCTCAATCGCTGGATATCGAATTTCCGTTGGTAAAAGTCTTCGACTTAGGTAATAGAGAGCATTCTCTTTCCCTTCGTCATTAACTTGAGCAAGGAGGGCCCCGAGAGACTCGTCAAGGGCCGCAGTGTAGAGTATTAAAGGTCTCCCCGGAACAGGGGGTGCCAAGACTGGAGGATTTGTCAGGTATTGTTTGATATTTTCAAAAGCAGATTGACATTTCTCGTCCCAAATGAATTTGGCGTCCTTTTTAGCGAGGACCGAGAATGGTTGACATCTTCCGGAAAGATTAGAGATGAATCTTCTTATATACGCCAGTCTACCTTGAAGAGATCTTAGTTGAGTAAGACTCCTAGGAGGCGGCATATTTAAGATAGCTTCGATTTTAGCAGGATCAATTTCAATTCCACGGTGCCTTACTACGAAACCCAGAAATTTCCCTGACGCGACACCGAAAGCGCATTTCAAAGGATTCATCTTAAGATCGTAGCGACGCAACCGCTCGAAGACGATTCTTAAGTCATAAAGATGAGCCTCTTTAACTTTACTCTTGACAACTAAATCGTCGATGTAACATTCGACTTGATTATGAATTAAGTCGTCAAAAATTCGAGTCATAGCCCGCTGGTAGGTTGCACCGGCATTTTTAAGGCCAAATGGCATCACTTTATAACAAAAGATCCCTATAGGACTTCTGAATGCAGTGTTTCTCTCATCTTCTGGAGCCATCTTGATTTGATTATAACCAGACGAGCCATCCATAAAGGAGAAAACAACATGCGAGGAGGCGATGTCCACCATTAATTCTGGAATTGGCAAAGGAAATTCATCCTTAGAACATGCCTTATTCAGGTCTCTATAGTCAACACAGACCCGGATTTGACCATTTTTCTTTCGAACAGGCACAACGCTGGCTACCCAAGAAGGATATTGCTCCTCTCGGATAAATCCGGCATCGGCCAATTTCTTAACTTCAGAAATGACTTGTTGTTCAATCTCCAGACGCATGCGTCGTGGAGCTTGTTTGACGGGAATGGCATCATACCGGATTCCAAGTTTATGAACTGCTGTATCGGCGGACAAGCCCGGCATTTCGTCGTATGTCCAAGCGAAACAGTCCTTAAACTCGAATAGAAGTTGAATTAGATCCTTAGACTCGTCTTCACTCAACAAAGAACTTATGAATGTGGGGCGAGGGTCATCCTCTGTTCCAAGGTTAATTTCTTTAAGTTCATCAACTGTCGATTTAATTTCTTCTTCAAATTCAGGGGGTGCATCCCGAATTTGAACTTCATCTGAATCATCTAAGGTCTCCAAACAAAGTCTGTCGAGCGAATCGACGACTTCAGTAGGGACACTTTCAGATTCGAGGTGGATGGTTATCATCAAGCAATATTCATCATCGTCAAATGAACTAACAGAACCAAAACCGATACCACTCGTCCAGTTTTTATTGAATTTGGAATTCCAAATATTTTGGTGGTATCTAGCTTGACCCTTAGTCCATCGACTCGGAGCAAAACCTTTAGAGATAAGAGCTTTAACGCCAAGAGGAAAGTAGCCGAAAGGTAATTCTATTAATTCATTGAAATCCGCCTCTTCAAGGATTACATCACCCTCATTCCTTGAAGAGGAAGTGCCAGGGAAGAACCTCTGGACTTTCCTTACTTCTCCATCTAAGTTAGGGGAATCCTTAGTTACTAACCCTGAGACTCTGTCAGCAGACAGTGGGGTTAAGGCTAAGGATTTAACTACCCTATTAAGCTTTTCATACATACTCAATTCAGGCTCATCACTTTGAAGTTTAGGATTGTTACCCTCTTGATCACTATCTGAATCTAAAGTGAGGTCAAACTTTGGAGGAAGATTAGATTTCTTACAGTCAAAAGCAATTTTGTTACCCCTCTTTTTTGATTCTTCATCGGAACTTGATTCAAGTTCGATATACATCGGGGTATTCCTTCTTTCAGTTGAAACACGGCCTCGACCACGTGCTCTTTGGGCCATCCTCCCACCTCTTTGAGGCAAATTGTTTGGAGGCCTAAAGACTACGCGCTCGACGTCGTCTTCACTACTTGAATTTTGTTCTTTTGTGCTTTTGATTTTTTCTTTTCTCAGCTCTTGAATTGCTTTTGAACTATAATTTTCTTTCTTTTCTTCCTTAACATTGATCTCTACCTTAGATTTCGTAGTAAGACCTTTGGGAACATAATATGCAGCATTCTCGTAGATCCCGATCTCATGAATAGAGAATGGTTGCAAATCACCCTTGATTTCAAACTCAATGCCATCTCGTTGGTACTTGATGCATTGATGTAGGGTGGAAGGAACCATCCTATACTCATGGATCCAAGGCCTACCTAGGAGCGCATTAAAGGACGTAGCCGAATCAATTATATGAAATTTCGCTTCAGTTTTCAACTCTCCTATCTCTAGAAGAAGTGTGATCGAACCTAAAGCCTTCTCACCTTTTTCATTGAACCCGCGAAGCACTAACTTATCGGTTGAGAGCTTGCTAGTATCAATTCTGAGGTATGCGAGAGTCTTTATGTTCATCACGTTGACCGATGCACCCGGATCAACAAGAACTCTTGATAACTTGAACTTATCCACATTTACAGTGATGTAAAGTGGACGATTATGATCGGCAGTTCCAAGGAGTAGATCTTCATCGGAGAAGGTAACTCCTGGAATTTCTTTGAAGTACAAAGCTTCCTCCTCAGAAGTTGAAGCGAGTTGAGCTAAGCAAATCTCGGGGTCGAGAAGTGCTTTAATTAAAGTCTCCCTCATCTCTTTTGAAAGGATGAGGGCATCGTAGATGCTCAACTTAGCAGGCAACTTTCTAAGATGAGCTAAGACGTTGTAATCAACACTTGGAACATTAACATCAGGACCCGGTGGATTTGGAGGAGAGTTTAATTGTTGAGTAGAGACTTGAATTGGATCAGTGGAAACAACTTGTTTTCCCTTTTCCTGTGGGGGAAGCCTAGGGGGTAAAACCTTGCCATCCCGTAATTGTACTTGCACGATTTCATCGGAAGGACAGTCTACGGGGAGGTCTACGCTCTCCTTAGGCGGTTGATTGTCACTTTCTGAATGGGAATCTGAATCTGAAAAATCTATCACGACGGGACTCCCTTGAAAATTAATTTCAGGGGTATCACCATCTGATACGATATTAGATTCATCTTCCCCTTGAAGGGTCAAATCTGGAGAGCTGGGTTTTTGAACTTCTTGATTATCCTCAGCTGGCTCCGGATTATTTTCAATGGAAGAGTCATTTAAAACTTCATTCTCAACACTAATCATCAAAATATTTGCAGAAGGATATTTCTTTTTATTCAATTTTTGACCCTTTGCCTTTGATGGGGCAAAGTAAAAGTCAGATAACTTTAATGGGGCTAGTGGTTTTAAGCCACCATCCACCACTTGTACAAATCTGTCATCCACAAATTTCCTCTCTACAAAAAGTTCACTCTTTTCATTTTTATTTAATACAGTAGTTCCTACAACTACTGGAGAGGAAATCGTCCCAACATCCTCCTGCGATGCCTCCAGCTCAACCTCCCAGATCGGGCCACGGGCTCTCGTCGGTAACTGTTGAGAAAGATGAAAAGATTGGTTAATCGACTTTTTAAATGCCCGGGATAGTGCTATATCCCAACCATCTTCAATGGACGAAGAAAAATTAGAATTAATACCTGAGATAACTTTGACAGATCCTTGATCCGGATTGACTAAGTACTCCTTTGGAATTATGATATTACCTTGACGGAAATTCCAATCGAGCCAGTCCTTAAAAGGTATGCAGTCTTCAATTGTGTGGCCCAACATGCGATGGTAGGGGCAAAAGGTCGGATCATCCTTTTTATTTGCCTCTTCCGGCTTCTTGGCCTCCGGCAATCGAAAATCTGGCTTCTTTAAAAGGCTCTTGAAAATTTTCTTCACCGACTCCCTTTTGAATGGATACGGACGAGCCAATCTCTCTTCAAAAGTGGGCCGGTGATATGCTCTAGTAGGTTGAGAAGTTACCTGAAACGGTTGAGGTTTCTGAGTCTGCTGAACAGTAGGATTACTTGATTGAATATTAATCGGTTTCTTCCCCTTGTCGACTGCTGAAACCATTGCCGTTCTCTTTTCAAAGGACTTCAATGGTTTACTAACCTTCTTATCTTCAGTAGAATCCTTCAAGAATGACATTTTGGGAGCCTCTTCTTGTAGATTACTAGCTTTGTTAAGAAGCTTTTCGAAGGTTTTAATTGTAAACCCCTTTAACATAAAAGCAATAGGCCCGTGGATATTCTTTAAAAGAATTTCCACTGCATGTTGCTCTTGTAGTTGGGGTTCACATTTCATCGAGAGGTTTCGCCACCTCAAGATGTAGTCGACTAAAGACTCGCCCGGTTTTTGCTTTTCGATGACGAGATCACCAACGGTTACACGTTGTTGAGCTCCTGAGAATCTCTTTAAAAAGAGACCCTCGAGCTCTGTGAAAGTTTTTACATAACCATTTGGTAGATCTGCGTACCACTCAAAAGCAATACCGGACAAACTACTCACAAACTGACGAAAGAGTAGAGCATCCGACCCTCCTGCATTGCAACAGCTTGCTCGGAAATGGGCCAGATGTTGTCTTGGGTTTTCTAAACCGCTAAAAATTTTAAAAGAAGGTGGCACAAAACCCTTAGGATAAGGAACCAAATCATATTCCTCAGGATAGGGTCTACCCTTTGGAATAGATACAGTTCCTTGCGAATGGGCTAAGGCCTCCCTTACCTGAGTTTCAATCATCTGACGAATATCTTTTTCTGGTGGAGGCACCGAAGAAGTAACTTCTGGGAGTTTGGGATTTGAATCAGCTTTCCTGCTGTGCTCGCCCATTGTATGCACTGTGGGCTGCAACTGCTCGGGTTTGAACTCCTGTGATTGCAAAAGCTGATTCTGCATCTGTTCAACTCTAATCATCATCTCCTCCACTTTTCTTTCAAGATTTTTAATATATTCATCCTTCTCTTTCAATCTGACAGAATTGTCTGAATCTGAGTCGACTGTCGCTGACTCTTCCTCCTTTCCAGAATGGTGCTTAGAAGGCTCGGCGTCTTTAGCTGAAGCACGAGTTTCAACCATGTGGACATCCGCTACTGGTTCCTCGTCAACTAGCAAATCATCTTCATCAGGGTTGAACTCATCAACGGCCTTCTTCTTAAGGATATCTCTAATTTCTTGTACCACTTCTTCAACTGGCCTCCCATCTATTGCTTCAGTATAGATGGGTAAATATCCATCATAACTCATCACTTGATCATATTCTTTAACATCCAACTTATCAAAAATATTGCTAATCTTGACATCATCTTCAGTGATCTCTTCACTAACCAGCTGATCTAACATCTCTTGATCAGGATCTTGGGTCGTCTCCTCCCCTCCGACTGTCCCGAGGTCGGTAGTCGCAAGGGTGACATCCTCAGTAGGATGAGGGACATCCATCTTAATTGGTGATGGAGGGGCTTGAACAGCTGGGGCTCCAACATCAACACGAATAGAGTCCTCACTTCCCTGAACTGGGAGTCTAGGGAGTTTAACTGGTATATGAACTTGAGGTTCCCTGAACTGAATCCCAATGGATCTACTGAACTTTCTTCTGGCACATGATTCTTCTGGCGACATGGGCCTCTTGCCCTTAACATCAACTGGTTTAAGCTCTTTAAAAACTTCTTTAGATCTCACTATCACTGGGGCCAGCTTTGACAGTTTTGAAGGTGGGGTCGGTGGTCTGCCACTAAAAGAGCGACTCTGGCCAGACCCAGTTAATACTATCTCCTCCGTCTTTGCAGACGGGAGGCGAGGCACCCAATGGTATCCATCTACCAAAACTGAAGATACAGGTTGTTTAACAAATTTTTTGTTCTTCCTCACTGGTTGAGGAGTCAAATTCCTGGCTTCAGATTTCTCTTCCTTCAGAACTTCCTTTTCAAGTTTATGTGAAATCACTCCCTTCAAGTGTTTCACATACTGCTCCTTAGTTTGCCCTACTTGAGCAGCGCAAGTATGAATGATATTTCTAAGCATTCTAGCTTTCAAAACTTGCTTCTCCTTCGGGGTTCTTTTAACAGAATAGTCTACTGGGCTAGGCGGAGTGCTAGCTATCCGAGTAACTCTCTCCTCCCCTGCAGAAGCTGCGAGGGGGTGAAAACGACTCCCTTTAAGGAGTGGAGAAGAGGCAGGGATTGGCAGCTCCTCGACAGCCTCAAGATCGACTTTTCCCAAGGCCTTCAGCTCGGCCACTTTCTTGGTCTTGGTGATCTTCTTTCTTAACCTTCTCAGATAATTCTTCTTGGAATTCTTACTTCCATACAAAGTTTCAGAACTTGAAGACCCTTTCTCAAACACTATCTTGCCTGCAGCGGCAGCTTCCAGTTTCTTTGCATCTTCAAGAAATTCTTTGGGTGCATTAGCGATATCTAACGCTGACCACAGACTAGGAGGGGCATCATTCCCGGCTCCTATGGCTAGTTGAACTACAGGGGCATCTTTCTCATCCTTGACAGCAAGGTCCACTAAGGTATTTCCATTCATCACCAGTCTAAGGGACTCAAACCCTATCCCAAACTGAATCGAGTTTTCATACACTAATTCTTCAATCAGTAAATCACGATCCATTGAAAACAGTAGTTTGCCAGCCATTGCAGTTAAGTTGATTGTCTGAGAATTGGAAAGGAGAAGATTTGAATTAGAAACTTGAATTTGAATTTTGAAAATAAATTTATATTTTATCATCGATATCGGGTTATAAGAGCTATAACCCGGTATAAAATGATAAAATATGGAGATTGATTTTGACTGAAAGAAGATTAGAATTTTCGTTATATACATTCAACTACGAAAAGATTTTGTAGGAAATGTATAACAACGATAGTCTGAATTTGATTTGGATAAGTTTGGAGAAGATATTTGAATTTGGAAAAGATTGAGTTCACATCGTACATGTTTTACCCTTGAAAAAGGTTGTGGTGCTACATGTAACAATGAGAATTGAATTGGTTTTGAAGGATAGAGATCTGAATATTCAAAAATCTGGCAGCATTTCCCCTTATTTTTGGAACTCAATGTGTTGAATTTTCATTCAACAAAAAGGTTCACAAATAAATATAGGGAAAGCTACTAAGAAAGCTTCATTCTTTCAACCCTAGGAATAATCAAAGGGTAAAAATGTTAAAGACAAACTTCTATCAGATAGAATTTAAGGGTTCGTTGTATATGAGGACATATAACAACGTCAATCAATTGTTTTTAGAAAATTCAAAAATCCGACAGCATTTCCCCTTATTTTGAGACTCAAGGTGTTGAATTTTCATTCAACATAAAGGTCTACAATTATAAGGAGAAAATACCACAAGGTTTTCAAATACAATTGAAAGTTGAAAATTGAAGGCAAAATCTTGCCATGAAAATCCAAGGATATGTCGTATATGTTTCTTACGGCGATCGTCGTGAGAAGGTATATACAACAATCATTCAATTTGAAATGATCTTTTAAACAGACAATTAAAAATTCAAAATTTCGGCAGCATCTCCCCTTATTTTGGGACTCAAGGTGTTGAACTTTCATTCAACAAAAGGTCCACATTACTTAGGGGAGATTTATTTTTGAATTTACTTAACTCTTTCATTCTAATTAATGGATTAAGAACGAAATGTCATAGCTTAATTCTATCGATATAATTGAATTTTTAATGAAATCTTTAACATTGAATTCTACGATTAATCGTATATATATTGAATTGAAACAATCACAACTCAATATACAACGATATCATGTAGCGATTATTTAGATGTTGGGAAGAATTAACTCTATCAAAAGATTGGAGATTTTAGATTTTAAAATTAAGGAGAATTTCTATAAGTTATATAACTTAGCATGCTACTAACAATCCGAGCACGCAAGTTTCTAACATTTATAGAAATGTCTAGAGGGAGATAGGCTTAACGCTTTCGCTCTACCAACCAAGTTGGAGGCAAAATGTCCAAGCCCGATCTAGAGGGAAATTCCCTACACTCACCTCTCATTTGACAACTCTTAATTGAATTGGCCACACTCTTTCAATAGAGAAATGAAAGAGGGACCAATGGAGGGAAAGGTAGTTAAGACTACCGATTCAATAAAATTAATATCGCTATTAAAGATGGAGAGTGAGATTTTTCCCCAGCGGAGTCGCCATTTGTGTTCTCTGAATTTTTTAAGAAAATAATCTTAAAAATAAATTTTTGATATTCTAAAATTTTTTTAATAAAAAAAAAACTTTATTAATAAGAAATATTTAATAAATCAAATAATTCAAAATATATATAATATTTAAAATCAAATTTAATTTTAAATTAAAGATCTTAATTTTCTGAAAAATTTGATATATTACATTGATTTTTTGGATTAAAAATGAATTTTTAACAATTTTTTAAAAGATTCTGCTAATTAAATAGTTTTAAAAGAAAATTAAATCAGATTAAACTAATTCTGGCGGCTGAGTGGCCACATGGCGCGTTCTGGTTGGATGGACCAAAACGCGTGGCAATCATTGCCATTTAAAACGCGGCGGCTGCTGGGGTCCACGCGCTATCCCACTTAAACACGTCAGCGCATAATAACAGCCGTCGGATCATCCGTGTGATAGAACGAGCGATCCAGATTAAATCCCGCGGTCCGATCTCGCTGAGAGAGATCGGACGGTGGGATTTCGATCCCGCGTTTTTGAATTGAAGGCTCAGATGCCGCCAGACAGGAGGATAACCGCGAGATCGCGCGGTCGGTTGATCAATGCCACGGTGAGACTTAATCAGAACCGTTGATCGTGCGATCAACGGTTGAGAAAACGTGCAGCACATGCACGTTGCGAACCGAGGCCTTGATCGACTAAAATAGCTCGTTCTCTCAGCTCACTCAATCAAATTAAATAAAATTTTAAACGTAGAATCCTTAAATGAACATAAATTATGGGGAATTAAAATCACGGCAAAAGGTGAGCTCTTCAAAAAGTTATTTAGACTAGTGTAATCTAACCTAGGGTTCGAAATTTTTACCTCAATAATGGACGGTTTGACCCGTTTAATGGATGGTTGAGCTTGTAGATTGTCCACGATTAAGTTCCTAGTTGAATCCTAGCTCCGACGCTCCTCGAATCGCCTGGTACAAGCCTTGGACGGATTGGGTGTTGAGTTCGCCGGAATGTAGTCGCCGGCGAGGTTTGACGGCCGGGTTTTGATCGGGAAATGAAGAGGAGATGTTTGGAGAGTTGTATGAGCAGAGAGCTCGGCTAGGGATCCTTGAGGTGGTGAGAGAAAGGCTAAGATAGAATGGTAGCCATTTCCTAGGGTTTTCCCTATTCAAAATGATTCCAGGTAGAATAAACGGTTAGGATCGACTGCATTAGCCCTTGGATGACTTCCACGTGGCATGGGAGTTGGTGGGAGCAGAGAGCAAGGACGACCCAAGGACATCCTAGGTGGAAAGCGAGTTTTGTCTTTTATTTAGACATGTGTGGCAATATGGGCCTTTGGATTTAGATCCAATGGCTAAGAATAGTCTTAGGAAGCTTCTAGACCTTAACTAATCTGCTGGATTGGTTTTGGATTAAGTGGATTAACTCAAAGAATTTATTTAAGCACCCTTACTCCTCCTAAAACCTTATGTTGACCGTTTGACTGGTCAATCAGTCAAACATGAGTGAGGTGGCACCTAGGTGGACTCAAGAGTTGGTTAGATTGAATCAAAATAAAGGCCAAGTGAAAGGATTGAAACTTGAGTTTGGTATGGGAGTTTGAAGTGAATTTGACCAAATCTATTAAGTTGACTTGGTCAACTTGACTTGGGCTTGACTCAAAACAGGTTTAGAAATATTTGAGACATTAAGTGGAATGAGTTTAAGAGTTTGAAGACATTGGTTTGGTTAAATGGTTCGAAACGACTCATTTGAACTCTTAATGATTCATTGGGTCAATCTATGTTGACTGGGTCAACCAGGTTGACCCAAAGGGTGGGTTCAGTTTCAATCAAATTGTTATAACATTTTGAGTCTATTAAAAGTGGTTCCAAAGTTTGGAAAGTTAATTTAATCAAAAATACCTATTTTGGCCTTTAAAGGGTCATTTGGGTCAATTAGGTTGATTTAGTCAACCAAGTTGATCCAAAGGCCTGGGAATGGGTTCAACGAATTCAAAATGACATTTAGAGTCTATTGGGTGTGATTTCAAATCCTAAGGAAGTCATTTGGTTCAAAACACCCGTTTGAACCCTAAAAGGGCATATTGGGTCAATCCTGTTGACTTGGTCAACCAGGTTGACCCAGGGGTTGGGAATTGGTCCAGCAGGTTTGAAATAACATTTGAAATTAGTTGCAAGTGATTGCACTCAGTTTGGAGTTCGTTTGATTTGAAATCAATGTTTGAGCCCCATAGGGGTATTTTGGTCATTTTGCCCCATGGTCAACTAGGGGTCAAACTAGGTCTAGAAAAATGCAGTTTAATGTTCAACATATCAAGATTAAAGGTTTGGAAGTGACTAGAGGCTTTGATGAAGGCTCTAAGGTCAGAATCTTCAAAGTGATAGGTCCAGTGGCATAGGCTGTAAATATTTGAAGGTTTTACAGCCTTTGAGTTTCGATTAAGTTTTTGAGGTTAGAGACCTCGGAATAGGCTCAAATTTGGAGGGTTGCCTCCAGAGACATGTCCTATCAGTATGAAACTGACAGACTCTGAATCGGAGGTCATTTAACTGGGTTTCAAAGTGTTTGAAAATTCAACGGAAAAGGCCTTTAGGACAAAACCCTTGGACCTTGAATTTGGTTTGACTGACCTAAGATCTAGGTGGATTCTATGGTTGAAGTCTAGAAGGATCCTAGGACTTAGAATAGGTCCTAAGGTCGAGATTCTAGAAAGATCATAGAGTTTTTTTTGAATTGATTTGAAAATTAAATTAAGGATCAAGAGTAGTCTGAGTGACCTCATACAAAAATGAGGTCAACAATACAATAATACATTATTTACACTTGTCATCAGTATATCATAATTTCATCAAATAGTTTCTATTGTACAAGTAGTTTTCATCTTCAAGAGAATATACACCACCATTTTCTCTAGCATACCCAATCATTTTCTCAATAGTGAGGTCCTACTACAAACAATAATTAATAAGGAAATGTTATTTTACAGTTGTAATTTTTAGTGATTTTATGAAATTATATAAGATTTGTAGCAATCTGAGAAATATATTGTATATCTTGAGAGTAAATGTAGGAGAAATAGGAATATTTGTTAACCTACAATATTTATTAAAAGACTATTAAGTACTTTGATTTTCTTATTATTGGGATAACAGTTATAGTCTTCTAATCGATTCTCAAGCATCTATAATTAAGGTTTGACGGAAACTATTTGATACTTTAAAAATACAATACTTAAGAGTCTGTACCTTTTCAAGGTAGAGAAAAGTCTTAAAAAAAAGGTAGAAAAAAATCCTAGATGATTTTTTAGAGAGTTTAGGATTCTACTGAGTTTATTGATTTCTTTCAAGTTGAGTCTTTTTAATTCAACAAGATAAGCCTACTCTTTTGAATGACTTTCTTTATTTCTTCCATAGCCTTGGAGCGTTTTTTGGGAGTTTTCTATATTGATATTTGGTGTGCCATTTTATCTTCTTGTGGTTGTACCATAAATTGCTTTTGGGAGAAATTTTTGACCTTTTTTTTTTGGAAAAGAGTAGTTGAGAACAACTTATTTACCAAGAGGTTGTATGGGTATCATAGAAAATGTTTCATATAAGATCGTCAAGCATTACCATCATTCTTTATTCTTCAATTTGTATGAGTGAGAAGACCTAATTTAAAGATGGTAGATTTTCTGCTTAGAATTTAAACACAAACTTGATCGTATTCATTATAGAGTCATGCAAGAAACACAAACAACTTTGTCTTTCAACAAATTATTTAAGAATTATCACATCATCACTACACTTCATTGTAGGATATTGATAGTAATCTAGTTCAAGCTAATACACTTTCATTGCTTTAAATGTTTTAATGATATGAAGATTATATTGCTTTGTTGTCAAAATCTTAGTTTTGAACTCATAGCTGATAGCAACATTTTAATTTTTGAGTAAATTTGTTTAATAGTGTCCCAAATAATTTTTTTGCAATTGTCAAGAACAGACATGTCTCACTAATTTCATGCATCTTGGATTTCATAACTATGACATAATCATGAAAATTGTTTCAACATAAAATATAAATTTTGGTCTTTTACCTTTGGAGGAGAGTCCATGAAATGATGAATCTTATCTTTCCTTTCAAAATATTCTTCATAATTTGGGATCACTTGAGGTAGTTTATTCCATTAAAGTGATACAACGCTTGTAGCCTCTAGAGTCTTTATTTAATTTGATTTTCATCATTCATAATAACTGACTCTACGGAAGGGAAGCTAAGAAGTTAGGCTTGATGAACATAAGAATGAAAAGAGGAAGACATATGTTAGAAAGAGAACTCTAACATTACTCCAAAACCATGTGGAAAAGAAAAGTGGCTAGAAAATCTTAATTTGTTTGTTCTTTAATGAGCATTGATAAACAAAAGTATTAAGATAATAAAAGGAAATAAATAATTACAATAGCTCCAAAAAATTTAAAAAATGCATGTTATTATTCTAATCTAAGTGTTGTATATTCGTTCTATCCCCATCGTTGGATCTAATTACGATTAATTATTGATGCTAAGAAAGCAAGCCAATAACTTCTTTCCATTCTTGCATTCAAATTTGATAGTTGTCGTCGTACCATTGTCTGACCGCTATCCTCGGATCATCCAAAGACCGTCCAAACACCATTCTCAGTACATCACCAGACAACGTCGTCATTGGGCCGCCCCCTAACCTCCACAATGGATCCATAGCCTCTTATTTTTCTTTTGTACCACTCCCACCAGCCCAATCTTGTTTGTCAACTATTTTTATAATTGTATTCATTTATTTCTAACCAAAGTTAAACAAATAATGCAAATATGAATGAGAACTCTAACATCTTCGGAGAAAATGAAATTCATTGATCTTTTGCATATCCTAAACAATTTAAGCAATATTTTAAATATCATAAAGTTGAATAAGAAAATTTCTACTAAACCAATCTCATAAGGTTTTTATAGAAAGCTTATTTATAAAGACATGTTGGATAATCTCATTACAATAACATTGACATTTTGAAATCAAAGTAATACTCAAATGTTGGTGTCTTTCATCTATTAATTTTTTTTTTTTTCAACACCTACACTAGAAAATGAAAATAGAGAAAGTAATACTTTTGTGCAAAAAAAATCATATAAAAATAAATTTCTTTCTTTAGAAATAAGATCAATATGAATCTAGTAATAACTGATTTAATAATTGTATTTATTCATTTAATAATTTAATAGTTTATTAATCATAGCATTATTCAAATTTAATTGATTAAAGTCAATAAAAGTAGATTTGATCTTATAGATATTTGATAATGCGAATATAAATGATAAACTCTTCGCCAAATCACTTCCCGGCGGCCACCATCGACCGCCGGAATCAGCAAAAAAATTAAATAATAGTCCACAAAGAATTAATAATTAAGAAGTTGACTAGCATTAATAAGCCCTACAAGTGGGGAAGATCGGAGGAAGCAAAGTAGATTCCTTTTATCTCCTTTCTTCTTCTCTCCTTTTTAACTTTTACCTTGTGAAGAAGAAGCGGAGGATTATGAGGAGAGGAAGTGGGAGAGGTTAAAGAGTAAAAAGTAAGGATTCTGATTAAGATAAAGAAAGTGAAGAAAGAAAGGGGGGCCAATGGAGAGTTCTACTGTTTACAATCCTCCTCGTTACCTCCCTTCGTCTACTTCTCTAGAAGATCCCCCGGCACTCCTTTGCTCAATCTTTACCGGAGATGAAGAGACTCCGGCGGTGTCTCTCCGCCGATAGCCGCCGCTCTTGCTCAGGTACTTAAGTTTCCTTCCAGTCCTCTTTTCTCTCTTTCGAGAGATTGATGAAAGTTTCAAGATTGTGGGCGGTGGTGTTGAGATATTGTGTTCTTTTTCATCAAATGTAAATTTTAAGCTAATGAGTTAAGAAATGAATTGTGATTTTTATGGTAGAGAGGGAGAAAGGATATTACTTCTTTCAAGCCTTGTGTGCATAGATCTTTGTTTCTTCGGGGTTTTGGAAAAATGGAAAAGGAAAGTTAAAGTTGAATTGGCTTTGGAATTTGGGTTCCTAACTGTTTTACTGTGTTTTAGAGAAGCAGACGTTAAGAAGAATAGTGCAAGGATTTTAGCTATGGTTTCTCATCATTGTAAATATAATACAGCTCAAGGCCTGTAATTTCTGAAAATTTACCTTTCTTAATGAGAAACCTGCTTTTAATTTGCTCATGTGCTTCTTAGCAAATTCAGTCTCTGTAGGTCTGTAATTTCTGAAGTATAAATTTTTATAGGGGTTGTGCTCTCTCTAGAACATGCACAAACATTTTTCTGTAATTCTCTACTGTAAAGTAGCATTTCCATTATGAATTGAAACTCGAGTGATCTGACTTTTTCAAATTTCTATCAGCCTTAGGGTTCATTTGGGACAGCTTTCTTACTACTTTTTAAAACAATTTTTTATACAAAATTTATTAAGAAGGATGCACTATGCTCCAAACAAACCTAGAATTTTAATCTATTTGGATATTAACATTTCTGAATGGAATTCATGGTTTTAATTTGCTCCAGTGCTACTTAGTACGTTCATGCTTCGATGACTTTTTTATTGCTTCTTAAAATAGAGTTTTAGTACAAAAATAAAAGTCATCTCAAATGGAGCCTCAGTCTCAACTGGTAAGTTAAGCTGATCAATTTTCTATTTATTGTAGCTCCATTACTTCATGTTAGAAAACTCACATCAAATGAGATGAAGAAAGCAACTGATAGATTTAGCATGATTATGGGAAGTGATTCTGATGGAGCTTTATACAGAGCAAGATTTCCTGATGGGCTCATCGCCGCGGTTAAAAAGGTTAAAGATGAAGAACAAGGAAAGGTTACATTCCATACTGATGTGCAATACTTAGCTCGATTGCATCATCGTCATGTCGTTAAATTAGTAGGCTTTTCTGAAGGGCCTGAGAGGTATGCTTCAATCATATTTCAATTTAATTCAGACTGAGTAAATAATCCATTGAAGATTTCATAAGTTTAACTGTTTTACTGGATTCAGATGTCTTGTGTTCGAACACATGGAAAATGGAAGCCTGAGGGATTGGCTTCATGGTACATTCTCATCTGTTATTCAGGGATAAAACTATAATAACATTAACAAGTTTCCTAATTGAGCTATTTTTGGATAGACCCACTGAAGACTCCATTGAATTGGAGAACAAGATTACAGATTGCCATTGATGTTGCAGCTGCTTTGGTATATATAAATGCCATATATTGTAGGAGGATTTACACATATACCACTGAATTCTTATGAATTTACATACATAATATGTAAATTTTTATATTTACTTATGTAGATAAGCTATATTTTTTATGTAGTTTGAAGATTAGAAAGTTAAATATGTAAATATTAGATTTAGATGTTAGATATGTAAATACATAAAAATTTCGTGGTATGTATGTATGTATTAAGAGGGAACATGAGCAAGTTCTTAGAAATAACGACCACTGATCTACCATGATCTTGGATGCTCTTTCATGCAGGAATACATTTACTATTTCTGTGATCCGCCTGTCTATCATGTGACAATTAATTCAAATAATGTGATGTTGGACAATAACTTTGTTGCTAAGGTTCATCTTCCTGACATGAAATAAAGTTCTTTCTCTCAATAATTTACATATGATGACGAGTAAGTAATAATGAAAGAAGATTTCCTTTCATGTTTCAGGTCTCTAATATTGGAATCCTAGACTGTAATTGCAGCAACAATAGTGATTTGATTGCTAATCATCCAAGAGGTTATGATTTTGATATGTCACTTTCATTTACATGGTAGAATTTTCATGTTATGTGTATATTTGTTGTATAAACTTTATTTAATGTTTCTGTAGGAAAACTTAATCAAAGAAACAGGGATACAGTATTTCAGTTTGGTGTGCTGATCCTTGAACTCATAACGGGTCAGTCCATGGGCGACGAGGATGAGCCGCTTCGATGGATTCAAGGGTCGGGATTCGCCTACTCGATGCACAAAATGGTGGATGCTGATCTTGGAGGAAATTATGATTCAAGAGAGCTCAAAAGTCTTCTAATTATTGCAAGATTGTGTACTAAAGCTGACGAAGAATCAATCATTTCAATCCCTCAAATACTTCGATATCTTCAAGGAAAGATAGATCCTACACACTGACTTGTAAATGTTGAAGTATTGCTCAAGTGTTTTGTAATAAAATAATGAAGGGAAAATGATAGGGGTGTTTGATGACTAGCATTTTTTTTTTTTTCTTTTTGTTGAAACTTTAGTTTTTTTGGCTTTAACATGATTTAATTGGTTGGAAGAGATATATTTAAATTAAGGGAAACTCCAATGGAATGGCAAACACTTGTTTGCCGTTCTTGCTTTGCTCCAACCGACCGTCATTTTTGACGACATTTGATCGCGGATGAACAGAGCGACGCCAATATTGGCGTTGCACTGTTCATCTGCGCCATTTTTTTATCTCTACTGAACTTTCGGAAGAAAGGCATGAAAGAAGAGAACGACGGTAACGGGGCAAAATGGCGTTCGATTGGAGATGAATCACGGCATTTTTTGGTTTCACTGCATTTTGGAGTGAAAAATAAGATTTTCGGTTGGAGATGCCCTAACGTGACTTAAATAGCACTCAAAATTATTATTTTTTTCATTTATACAATTAAATAACACTTAAAATTTTAAATATCAATAAAATATATTTTACCCCCAATTGTCATCTAGATCCCAACTCGATGGCCCTATCTTGGAAACCTTCACACACCACCAGTTGCATCTTCATCGCCACTTTCACATGTTATTGGCTATATCACTTTCATTGCACATCATCGACAAGGCATAAATCACAATGAAGCATGCTTGGGCAACACACTGATGAGAATGTTGCAAGGAAAGGGAATTTGTGATGGTGCTCGCTAGGGCAACACATCAATGGGATGGTGAAGTCATGATCGGTGCTCACTAAGGCAACAAGTCAAAGGGATCAAAAAAGAAAGTTATGACAGAGCTTGTCCATGTCTATTAAAACCGGAATGGACCGGCCGGTTCAACCTGTTGGTCAGCCGGTTCGGTTCAAATATGAAACCGAATTTGCAAAGAACCCCCTGAGAACCGCTCGAACCGGTGAACTATAGAACCAAGTCCGATTTTTCAAAACTGCGCGGTTTAAACATAGTGAAATTTGAGCCGTTGGATTTTGATGAAGCGGTCCAAATCAAAACTAAAAAAATAAACTAAATTGATCCTATTCCAATGTCGTTACCCATACTTCTTATAAGCCATCATTTCGTCATTCACACAAAGGTCGCTACTCCCCTTCCTTCCCATTCAGTAGGCATTCCCTCTTCGTTACTGAGCTTGATGAGTGGCTACAAGCCTGGTACCAGAAAAGCTCCTCCCAGGACAAGCAATGTTCTTCTTTCCTTTCCCATTCCTTCCTCTCCGCTTGACATCCTCTTGGTAAGATTTTTGTAAAATTAGCTTTTATATGTCTATTTTTTTGTTTTTTGTTTTTCTAAATGATTCTTTGTTGCAGATCTTGAAAGTTTAACTACTTTCGTTTGCAGCATTTGTAGATAATTTGGATTGAGATTTCTATAGTATTGTTTGATGTTCATTTAGACCTCTAATATTTAAATATTTTGTTAGATGTTCATTCCCACTTTCTTTTTAGTTAGATGTGACTAACCTATGGTAGATTGAGAATGCGTTGCTTGTTAGAAATTTATAGAATGTGAATGAGTTGCTTATTCTTTATTTATGCAAATTTTTACATGATAATATTACTTGTAAGTTTTATTTTGATATTACTACAAGTTGGTGATATGTTTGTTTTGAACTTTTTATGAATATCAAGTTTGCAATATTGGTGTGAAAATGCTAATTTTATTAATTTCTAATAATCTAATTATTTATTACAGCATCCACTTCGACCCCCCTCTCCTTCCGGTTCATTGTTCGGTTCGATTTTCACAAGCTTGTAGCAGGATTAAGGTGCTAAATTATATAAATATTAAAGTTTAAGTGTTAAATATATAAATAAGAAAATTTTGAGTGCAATGGAATGGCGGTGATCCAGTGTCAAATGGTATAGTTGAGTAGAAATTTGATAGTTGCCCATACCAAATAGTTGGCAATAACCCTTTCTTTTTTATAAATTTTTGTTTCCACATAAGTATTATATGTTGAACTGTTCCGTATAATGTAGAATGTTATTTTGATAAACAAGTGGACAATAAGAACTTGTTCGATTCCTTTAACACTGCTTCTAGTAGTAGACAGTGTATGGACCATATGCCTAACAAGTGGACAATAAGAACTTGTTTGTGCATAGACTTTCACAAACAATGGGTAATGGGTTGGTCGCCTTCAATTATAACCAAGAATTCAGTATCTTTTTTGTATAATTTCTCCGATTCCGTTGCTACTGCGGCCCATATACAATCGATCTAATCATATACATTTCAAAACAACATATATAAGTCATCAAAAGGATCTCAAACAACTCATTAAAGCATGAAAGTCAATATCTTTCAGAAATGAATTCATATTTAAAGAGCGTCACACCCAAGCCTATCTTAGGAGGTTCATGTGATGTTTGGCAATAAGTCAATTCAAAATCATAAAATAATAAGACAAAAATTTAAACAATATAGATCACAAGATATTGCAAGAATTAGAAATACTTGGAACAAATACAAAAATAACTCTCTTAAAATTCTAGTTATGTTAGAAATGCACACCACACGTTGGATGCTGTCGGAACTAGGGCGAATTATTACGTCCGGTGATCGGACATTCGGACACACAATCCAAACGCGCCACGTCACCCGAATACACTGGGCCACGGTGTATTTGGGTGACATGGCGCGTCTGGATTAGTGTCCGGATGTAATAATTTTCCCGAAATCAGGGATCAATGCAACCAACATCAAATAAGTTACCACAATAAATCGACGGTGGACATCATTGTCAATCTTTTAGTAAGGCATATCAAGCATGATTGATGAAGAAGTTTATAAGAGAGGCTTATTGCGGATAAAAAATATAAGATAATTATTTATAAATAAAAAATAATGTGAATTATAAGATTATAAGATAGTTTCATAATTGATACTTTTATAATTTTTCATAAAAGCTATTTTTAATTTTGTGTATTTTTCAATTATATATATATATATATATATATATATATATATATATATATATATATATATATATATATATATATATATATATATATATATATATATATATATATATATATATATATATATATATATATATATATATATATATATGCATTTAATGATATTTATATGGCAAATGCATACTAGTAAGAACAGTGTAATATTTTATGACCCGATGGCTGAGAAATTTCATGTCATGAACAATATTTTTAAATTTTATATTTATTTTTTTTTTAAATTAATTATGATAAGATCTTCAAATTTGATAAGTTGAGGCTTTGCTCTCAATTCAAGGAAAGTCACACACACTTATTCTTTGATTGTGAATTATCCTTACAAATTCTTAAAAGCACAATATACTGTTGTAACTTTGGCCACCTTGGGTGAACTATGCTATAGATTCTTAATCATTATGATAACATATTTTTGCAGAATCACTATGAATTTTTCTTATTGGCTGTTCAAATAACTGCTTATGACATATGAAAAGAGATGAACAACCACATAATTAAAGGTAAGTTTTTGTATGCCAATATTATCATTCAAAAAATCAAAATTTTTATTAGATTTGTTACGGGCTAGAATAACACGGTGTTAGAGTTAGAATTTTTTGTTTCAGCGTTGCACAAATATCCAGCACACAAATACAAGAAAAAAAGGAACACCAAAAATTTTATGTGGAAAATTCTAGAAAAGGGAAAACTCTGGAAAATGGAAAAATCATGGAGTCACGCCCAGTTGAAATGATTCAACTAGTGTTTGATTAGATTAAAAGTGTCTGACTTGTCCCTAAAATTGAGGACGATCAAATTACAATAATCAATTGTCAGGTTAAAATCTAGTTACGAATAGAGATCGGAAATTCGGCAATGTTCGGTGGTTGAGTGGAAATCCGACTTTAATTGACGGTCTGACGGAAGTTTGACATTAGTCGGCGGCCGGTTGGAAATACGACAACAGTTGGTGGCCGGGTGGAAATCTAGAGATGGTCGAAGAGTATAATGGCAAGAGAATTTTCTTCATTCTCTTCCTTTCTTCCTTGCTTGGGTCACTTTCCATGAGAAATGATGAGTCTATTTTTAATTTTCTGAGAGTGATATGATCAGTAAATAAGAGGAATATAAAAGATAAATTGAGAGTGGTTTGAATGGACGGCAGATGTTGATTCCCTTGATTGTGGACCGTTTATTTGATATTTAAATGTCTTATTTATATCAGAATTCAATAATTTTGGGCTCATTGGATTCATCTCATTGAGCCGTTAGATTCGACTATAAGCATGTCACTTTTGTAAACTGTTTGGTAATCCAAAATATGGTTTGAACCTTCCAAATGTGTTTCAGTTCTTTGATTTCGATTCATTTGGGCTTGGATTAAGTTGAATTTGGTGTCATTGGGTTTGTATTTTCGAGACGTTCAATTCAACTATAAGTTTGTTGAAATCGGAGTTCAAATGTTCTCAGATTTAATTTTTGAAATTTTCAACTTGATTTTGCCTTGAGATTCGTGCCCGATCAAGATAATTTTTTGATGATATATCAAGATTGAAGAGTAGAAGATGGAATTACAATTCATATTTACCATTACATTTGAGATTTTTGTATTTTTTTTAATGTGTAATGAGGTTCCTTTTATCTTTACTTGCTCGTTTTTGCCGGTATCATTTATTGTTTGGCCTTCTTGATGATGGCTTTTCTTCATTTAATTATGATGCTTACATATGTGAAACAATTTCTTATGATTTTGATGGATTGATTGCTCTATTCACTTACACTTGCAAGACTATGGTGATGAGAAGCTTGCTTTTTGATTTCGTTGGCTGACTAATTATTTAAGAAGGGTGGTTGGTGACTCTCCGCTTTATCATCATCGATGGCAATTCTTAGCTATATGTCCTGTTTTGCTGCTGTTCTTTGGATTATTTTGTATTCGCTTTTATAGAATTTTTATTTTTATTTTTAGACCCAATTATAATTTTTTGTGGGCATATATTTTATATTCTATATAATATTTTGACCAATTAATGAATGATGGGTGTGATCCTCAATTTTCAAAAAAAATATTTTCTCTCTCCAGCATCAAATTAAACTTAAGCAAATTGATATTCAATAATTAATAAAATTACATTTTTATGCCAACACTTGAAAAAAACAAAAAACAAAAGATCGAGGGAGTGGAGTTAAAAAGAAACGTGAGAAATAGGCTTACTCGGCATTCCGGGACGCGAAAATTGTGGGAGAGAGAGAGAGAGTGGCAGGGAGGAGATAGTGAGTAGAGGAAGAGCTTCCATTGATGGATCTCGAGGCGAAAGCTCTTCTGTTGGAAAGCCTTGAGAGTGGACCGTTCCCATAGATCTTTTGCTTGTAATCGTTCGGGAAGAGAAGAGAATGTGACATTTTTGGCGCTTCGAGGTGAGTTCAGCTGTTATTTTCTGGTTCTCCACAATTTGGCTTTTCTTCGTCCTTTGATGGCATTTGAGCGGGGCTTTGTTAGATCTGGGCTTGCATAAGCTGCCAAGCTGGAATTTCAAGTTTATCGAGTTGAATATATGTTTTCCGCTTAGTTGTTTTTTATTAATGATTTTTGGGAAAGGGATTATTTTGGGCCCTAAAATCTTGCTGGGACTGAATGGAGGCAGCAATTGGAGCACCGTGGTTATTTTTTGCGGAAACCAGTTCTTCGTAGTTATTTCCTAATTTAATACTTTTACATTCATGGAAGTCAAAGTATTCTTTCTTTTTCATTTCATTCAATTCGCTCTTTTCATTGATTGTTTGGTGGAAGTTCAAATATGTCTCCTTGACTCCTTCTGTTAGACCAACTGGCACTTTTTGTATTGGGTCCGTCTTTTATTAAGTTAGTTGAGGGCTTTGACCTCACCCAAGAATTCATGGATTTGATTATTAGCCTGTGTCCCTGCTGACACTCAAACTGTCCCTCTCCCCCTTCCTTAAAAAAGTGAACAAAATTTATATGTTACTGTCGTTTTCCTTATGACTTCAACATAAAACTTGTTAATATTAATGTTTCGTTAGAATAAATTATTCTCCAAATCTTCCTAAAACAAATGACTTCGGATTTATTTGATTTGATTTGATCTTGTTTGTTTTAAAGGGTGTAGGCTCAAGTTATAATTGAGCAAAGACAATAATAATATTCATTCTCTACTCCAAGTTCTCCACACATCTCCATTGTTTGATTTGAGTATGTAGCAGAAGGTTAGAAAACTTCATAGGCCATCCTTACTTTATTTGGTGATAACCTTTATCTCAACTGGTTTTGACCATATAATCTTTATCATTTTAAAAACATACAAATAAAACTATGTACTTTTGATTAAAGTATGCCAAACATTTTTTTAGTCTAAGATGATGGAAAAAATGTCATCCTCATGGAAAGCAATTTGATTTAGATCCTTCATTTCCCCTTTCTCACCGAAAGCAATTTTTTATTCCATAAAAATCGTTCACACCATCTCTCATCTTCTCCCTCTCCTCAATTTTTGTGAAGGAGACAAAGGGCGAGAAGCATTTAACAAGGATGATGATGATGAGCGGTGATGACAATAACATGAACGCCACCATTGATCAGATCCATTGCTGTAGCATATCATGCAACCGATTATTTTGGATGGAATAGTGATGAAAAGTTTCATTATTATTTGCATTGATTGGTATGAAATGACGTGCAGATGAATTTATTAAGTGATTTCATCATATATTGTCATGTTGTAGTATTCATATGTTTTAGTGGCATGCATAAATTAATGGAAGTCATGCATATTGTACACCATAGAAATGATTCTTTATGAATTCTTTGATATGATATAAATTCTTTGACTTGCAATCATCTATATTATTATTTTCTGCATGTATGCAAAGGAAATCTATGTGTTTTTTCATAGGTGTTGTTATGCTATGTTATTAGTACTATTTGATACATAGATTATCTTATTTTACATGCGCGCGCGCACGGGGGAGTGGGGGGGTTCCCTCTACACAATCATAGGCTTTTTCCTATTCCAATATTGGATGAATTGAACCATGAATGTGATGAAATGATATAATAATTTATGTGCTTGAATAATAATATTTAATATCATACTTGATTTGTTATTTGAATTGCTTTGGGCTACGCCTCTTGAAGCTTACTCAAATACAACTTATGCATGGGTTCAATGGTTGGTAGGAGGTCAACTTTATGTTATTGTACATTTTTAGGAGACCCCATGACTTCAAGAACTAAATAATAAAATGTGGTAACAAGATCTAATGTAGCAATTGAATTTAGATCTATGATACTAGGAATCTGCAAATTACTACGGCTAAAAATTACCTTGGAAGACTTAAACAGTTTAATGAAAAAGGTCTTATGATGCTATATTGTCAAGAAAAAAAATAGATATTTATATTGAATGTAATTCCAAGCAACAATGATTATACGAAACATATTGAATTTCATAGAGAGACTTTATAAAGGAAAAACATGACAATGGTCTAATTTGTTCTCCATTCGTCACTAGAGCTATTGATGTTCTCTTTAAAGGAGGGAGGTTGAAATATCTGTCTAATTTTCATCAAGACATTTGCTCTCTTTTCTTTTCTTTTATTGCCACTTTTTGTGGAATTCCTATTGCCTACTCATCAATCACTGGACTATTGCAAATTTGCAATTATTTTATAATTATTATTCTGCCAACTTATTAATCCGTGAATTATTATAATTATTCTATAAATATTATTTCCTAATTTTATATGTATAATTTTCACCAAAATTCTGCTCTTCTTTCTTTCTCTTTTATTGCCACTTTATTTGTAGAATTCCTTCTGTTTGCTCATCAATCGTTGGACTATTGTAATTATTTTATAATTATTATTCTGCCAACTTATAAATTCGTGAATTATTATAATTACTTTAAAATATTATTCCCTAATTTTATATGTTTCATTTGAAGATCTACTAGGATTTTATTTATACTACACAATTATTGGAATGAAATACAAAATGAAATCTCTCCAAATCTTATCAAGACTACAATTTTCTCCAAGGCAACCTGAATGTGTTGTTATTCATTCCATCCAAGGATTCTGTTGGCCTTGCCATCTCATGCCTTTTGCGTGTTTACTACTAATACACTTGGGATATGTCTTGGTTGTCCTTAACATCTACTCATCCAATTGCCTGGGAGACATTATATGTTGAAGTTCCTCTAACTATTAAGATGTGCTGTTTGTATATTGTTTTTCTGCAAACTCATTGAAAATGTTCTACTAGGTTAGACCCTTATGTTTTTACCCCTACGAGAAATTTTCCATTAAAAATCTCTTGTTCACTCGATTTGTGCGCTGAGAAGCTTTAGTTACAACGAAAAATATTAAATTTTGCAGGCTTATAATACACTCTCTTGCATGCGCCAGTGGCCCAATTTCAAATAGCTTGGATTGTAGTTAGGGGTGTAAGTGAGCCTAGCCAGCTCGAGCTTGACTCGTTAACGAGCTTATGAGTCGAGCTTATCGAGCCATGAGTTCGAGCTTGAGCTTATACGCGAGCTCAGTCTGGCTCGGCTTGAAAGTGAAATCTCTCCAACTACACAATTATTGAAATGAAATACAAAGTGAAATCTCTCCAACTCTTATCAAGACTACAATTTGCTCCATGGCTACCTGAATGTGTTGTTATTCATTCCATCCAAGGATTTTGTTGGCCTTGCCATCACATGCCTTTTGCTGTTTACTACTGATACACTTGGGACATGCCTTGGTGTCCTCAACATCTACTCAACCAAATTGCATGGGAGACATTATATGTTGAAGTTTCTCTAACTAGTAACATGTGCTATTTGTATATTGTTTTTTTGCAAACTCATTGAAATTGTTCAACTAGGTTAGACCCTTATGTTTTTACCACTATGGGAAATTTTTTCTTAAAAATCTCTCGTTCACTCGATTTGTGTGCTGAGAAGCTTAAGTTACAACAAAAAATATTAAATTTTGCAGGCTTATAATACACTCTCTGGCATGCGCCAGTGGCCCAGTTTCAAATAACTTGGGTTGTAGTTAGGGGTGTAAGTGAGCCTAGCCAGCTCAAGCTTGACTCATTAACAAGCTTACGAGTCGAGCTTATCGAGCCACGAGTTCCAGCCCGGCTTTAAAGCTCGATGAACTTAAAATTTTAATTTAAAACTTAGATATGAAGCTCAACAATGGAGTCAAGTTTCAGCTTTCTTAATGAGCTTGAGCCTATAAATTTTTTTAACAAGTCTAGCTCGAGCTCAGTAAAAATTAAATAAGCTTAGCTCGATTAGATGGATACTCAACTCGACTCATTTACACCCCTACTTGTAGTTTTGTTTATTGTTGCTGATTAAAAACATGTTACATAACACTCTCCTGGAAAACTATGATTTAATGATTGACATTCTCTATTTAATAAAAGCACAAGTTTGCCTCATGTGTATTAGAATCTTGTAGTCTGACATATAGTTTAGTTTTATCATTGCATTGGATGGTAGGGCATATGTAGTGGATTCGTGCAGTGTTCGGACTAATCCATTGAATGTTTCTTATCTTCTATTCCATGCTCAAAAGAACTTTGGATCGTATACTTCGACTTTATGCTTGCCTAAAACAAGTACTCTTTTGTGGAGCGCGGCCAATTATTGAACATTATATTTGCCAAGTATTGAACCGGCAGTGTATATATTCACAGATTTCCAAAATTTTCCATAATTTTAACTTTATATGGAATTCATACAACAACAACAACATCAAGCCTTTGTCCCACTACGTGGGATCGGCTATATGAATCCTTTCTCTCCATTGTGTCATGTTAAAAGTCAAATTCTCGTTTAAATCTAATAAAGAAAGATCATTTCTAATATTTTCTAACCAAATCTTTTTAGGTCTACCTATACTTTTCTTAACATAATTCAAATCTAATACCTCTGCATTCCTAACCGGGTCATCGGATGGCCGCCATTTTATATGACCAAACTATCTAAGGCGACTCTCTCTAATCTTATCTTCCACTGGAGCTACTCCAACCTTTTCACGTATATGCTCATTTCGTATCCTATCTCTAAGGGTTTAGCTTAAAGCCACTCATCCACCCGAGCATCTTCATCTCTACAACACTTTAACTTAGTATTATGGTTCTCTTTTATATGGAATTCATGATAATATTTAATTTTTTGAACCAACCAGTTTGATATGCGAGCTATGAAGGATGTGAAACATTAGTCAAGATATGAATAATTTATTTATTTAGGAAGATTTTAAGCAATGGTTTAAATCTTTAACTAAACTTTTTTTTTCTGCAGGTCATAATTGTGTAAAGCTGAGTTGTAATAATCATGGGCATTTCTGCAAAGTGGTTTAAATCACTTGTCGGGACTAAAAAGCAAGAGAGGCAGCCAAGCTTGGGTAACTGTGAGAATGTGGGTACAAGTATCTTTTTTCCTTCTTTCATGATACTATTTGAGTAGTTATGGTTCCTCCCAATATACTCATCAAAGCATAAAATAGTAAAATACAATCCCGCAACGCTATAATCAATGCTCCATGCTTACAAACTAATGATAATTAGTCAATTACGCTTTTTCATTGTAGATATGATGAGAATGATATTTAAAAACTATCAAGCTCCATTGCGTAATGAGAATTCATGGAACCTTGATTTGCTGAATAAAAGTTTGAAATAGGGGTGTGGAATGGTGGTCTAATAGTGAATGGGAAGGATCAGGGAGCAACCTAAGAGAAGATCCACGTCAACAACCCTGGGAATAACCATGGGTTGATATGCCGCTATAAGTTTCTAAGCACGCTGTACTATGGGGCCAAAGAAAAATTGAGCTTATCTCTCTAATCTTTTGTTGGAATTACATGAGTTTTTTTTTAGCGGATCCATATCTCAATCCTTTATAACTGTTTTGATCACTATTTTGATTGGTTTTGTTCCCATGAGTTGTGGATCCCTCATAAATGAGAAATCAACGCAAAATTTTCATGGAAGTAAAGCATTTTCTCCTATGTCTCATCAAAATCACATGATTTTTTAATGATGGATTCGAGGCATGATTCTTTACAACTTTTATGTCACTACCTTCGTTGATTTTGTTACTATGTTGTGTAGATTGCTCATAAACTGAAAACCTATGCAAAACTTTAAGAATCTTTTAGACCATTTTTGGAAAAATTGCAATTACTCACTCATCTCTTAATATAATCACATATTTTTTTATTTTGTTGGTTTATTGCTTGGCTCTTTTATTTTTATGATCATCGTTTGGGTTTATTGAAACCTCTTAATTTTTTCAATAATTTGTGTATATTTTTCTAATTTTCTATCGACATCACTTGATTTTCTTATGGATGAATTCATAGCATTGTTACTTGCAACTTTCATGCTCACCATTTAGTTGATTCAAACTTTATGAGCTACAAATTATATGTAAATATAGATTTCAACTTCGCTCTGTATATTTAGTGTGGCTTCGTCATTTCTTAATGAATTCACATGATTTTTGATTGGCGAATTTGTGATGTGATTCTATAGAACTTTAGTGTTCTTGAGCATGATCAAATTTTCCTCCAAGCTGTTTGAATCATGATTTAAAAGTTTAAAATAATCAGAGAAGCTGCTGTTTATTTCTGAAGTTTCTAGGGCGCATTAGAAATAATTCATAGGTAGAGAGCGTTTGGTTATAATATGTGAAGAATCATATGAGAAAAATATATAATATTTATTTCAAAAACTTGAAATTTAGAATCCCTTGAGATGGAGTGTTATAGAAACATTTTAAAGTTTAAGGTTTCTAAGGTGTGCTTCTAAAAATCAAACATCTACTCGCTACGTATTTTTTACCTCAGCTTAATTGATTGCAGCTCACAAAGGTTTTGTATTTATTTTTCCCTCATATAGGATGATAGGTTCTATTAGAGATGTCAATTAGGGTTAGTAGGTTGGGTTTTCGTCTAACCTAAAGTTGTCTTGTTCTGAATATGCTAGACTCGAACTTGATTGTTTATTATATGGATCAAAATACTTAACATGAATCTGGTCTAACCTAAACCCAATCTGTTCAACTCGTTTATTATATGAATCATCTAATTTTTTTTGGAACAACATGACCCTTTTAACCCGAACAAAAATAGTACTCAGGTCATGTCGAGTTAATTTTGGATCTTTGGGTCAACTCAAACTTGATCCGAAATTTAATTGGGTCAAGATTTTAAACCCGAAATGATGTGAAATATATTTGACTCAACCCAAACTTTGATTTTTTGATTTGATTTTTTATCAGGTCATTTATTGACACCCTTATGTTAGAGGACATGCTATTCACACCTTTGGGGGTGTGGTGGGTATGATGTTGTTTTGGTAAGGCCATCAAGTAATTTGTTTGAGAGAACTCATAAAACTCCTTTTGAGAGAGCGGTGAGGAATGAAAACTTTCATGTGTCTTTCGAGCCATAATGAGAGCATGCTATTGTCAACTTTATTCCTTTTTTTATCTTCACAAACACTTGTTGTATATCTAGAAGTTTTTAATAACTCCTTTTGTAGATGGTGAAGAAGTTTTGCTTTAGTCAGGTTGTCTTGTGTAGCATTTGTGCTTTTCTAAGCATGATTAGAGGCTCATTTGTGGCAGTGGTTTTCTTGTGTACCGCTCATGTATTATGCCTTTGGGGGCTTGGTAAGTATTGCCTTACAGCTCCTTGGCTAACCCCTTGTGGAGCGAGAAGAAAGCTTTATCAAAATTTTTGGTTCAATTTTGAACTTGGACAAAAGGAGCTACCCCAAAAAGGCACATTGCTATCTAGACATGGACATGAACTTGGACAAATGAACTTTTGGAAGAGCGAAATGAAGTTATAAATGCCTCTGAAAATGTGTAACAAACTAGGGAGTGAACAAAACACAAATGTAAATTTATATATCTTGTAGAAATTCATCTTTTTTGACAAAGGTCCAAAACCAAAACTTAATTGATTCTACTACTATTGAGATAAAGTGACATCCTTGAGTGTAAAATAATATTTGGTTTAATTTTCATGTCATTTGTATGGTTATCAAATTTCATCCACACTGACCTATCAAATTAGACAAAGATGTTCATAATGAGGCAGGTAATATTTTTAAAGCATTATAAAGGAAAAAAAAAAAAAAAAAATAAAAGAAAATATAATAGAATTATTGAATGCAAAAAGGAAAAAAAATAAAAAAGTCCCAAAAATATGCAAATGGTGTAAATATATGAAATTCTAAAAACTCCAGAAAATCTTGAAAATTCCATTTTTTTTTAAATTAGAGTAATTTCTTAAGATTTGTAGTGCTTGAGACTTGTCAGAACTATCTCAAGGTACGATTAATTTTTGGCCAGTACTAAGCATATAAATGCCTAAAGATTCTATAAAATATGTAGAATTATTTAATAATATTTGAAACTTGTGATATTTTTCTTAGTGCCTTGGATTCGTCGTGCGGCTCGCTAACGGAGGGAAATGCCTCGGGTAGGAAATCGCCGCATGTGAAAATTTTTGCTGGCAAAGTTCCGTGTGCAGAAATTTTCGCGGGCAGAGTTCTGTGTGCGGAGTTTGCAGGCAGGAAATTGTGGGCAGAGTTCGCGAGCAGAGTTCAGAGGCTCGTGAGCCGGCTTAAGCTCATTTATAGTGGGACGAGCTTGAGCTTGAGCTCGAGTTCATGCTTGCTTTCTTACTAACAAGTTGAGCTCGATAGCGTCAAAACTCGACTTGTTTACAACCCAACAACCCTATATTCAAAATATAGGTAAACATCATATTACTTGATATAAACCTGTTAGAATCATCTTTGGACCATCTTTATCTTTAAACAACGCTTACATCACGATCTACCAATCTTTTAATTAGGATAGAACGATATTCGAACCATATTTGAAGAATCTTTGAACAATGATCATAACATGATCACGCCATCTTTGAACCATATTTAATCATGATTTGAATATTGTTCGAGCCATGATTGAACCTTTTTCAAACGGTGATCTGATGATATTTGAGATGAATCATCATAGTTTGATGTTTGTTCGATCATGGTTCAACGAGGGTACGACAGTCATGATTCTAAGATGATCAAATGATGATTAAAGGTGGTTTGATCAAGTTGCGATCATCTTTTAAAGATTTTTCAAAGAATGATCAAAGATTGTTCGATTGTGGTTTGAGGATGGTATGAAGATGGTCGAAGATTGTTTGAATGATAATTGACGATGCTTCAATTATGGTTCGAAAATATTCAATCATAATTTGAAGATTATAAAGATGATTCAATTATGGTTCCATCATAGTTCTGTAATAGTATTTTATTTTTCTTATTTTAGCTGTTTTATTTTGTATCTAGATTTTTAATTTAATTATATTAGAAGAGAGTCATTATAGTGCTCTGATCACATATTGAGGTGGATGTGATGTAGAAACTTGTTAGGCAGTTTGAGACTAATGACTTCAATGACATGCCTAAGAGATCTCCTTTTGGTTAGTTCTATAGAACTCCTAATTACAGTCCTCTAGGGCTTTTGATTCATCAAACTATTATTGAGGATGATTGATGATAAAGTGAATAATGGATGCTCTGTTGTGTACACTACATTTAATTTTATTAAATTTGTCTTGATGACTGAGCTGAGCGTGGAGAATTCCCATGTGAGGAGTTGCAGAAGATGGATAGAAGTCGTTGATTGCACAAGAACTATTTGGATGGGGACAAGAACTTTAAAAATACACAATTAGAGAAAACTTTCTTAAAGTGCACCGTGTTAGCTGATGCATGTAAGATTGAGCTATATTGTTCTATAAATGGTGTTTTCCTAAACCATGACTAACACAATGTTGTTTTCACTGAGATGGTTGCATGGTTGAAGATGAGAAGGTGTTTTTTGGATGTCTATGGGGTAGGCTGGCATGGGAGAAAACAGTAAGAGGTTTGAAGAGGGATATGGTGCACTACAAGGCCATTGTCTTGAAGAAGATTCCCCAACCTAGTGTGATGTAACTGGATATGTAATGTCACCATAGCAGTGGGATTATAAAGCAATCCTATAGTTGGAGAGATGATATGTTGAGTGATGTAAAACTACTAGGAGTTACGTTCAAAATTAAAAAGAGAATTGTTAAAGTTGCTTTTATAATCTTATGGGATCATGCAAGATTGAGTTAAAATGTTGAAACATTAACTTTGCTTAGGCAAAAGAGTTGCAAACAAGATTAACCAAAACGAATCTTTCAAAGTTCTAGGCGAATTTAATATGCAAAGTACAACAACAAAACCCAACGTTTAGCAATGAGAAGTTCACCTTGGGGCCGTATCACTCAAGAGGTAGTGGACTTTTGGCGGAGATAGAAGATCCAAGAGATGAAAGAAGTTACCACTAGGGAGAGGGCGCCAAAGAACTTCGTCGAAGGAGAAGTTGCCGGTTGAGATGGAAGTCGTAGACGACCGTTGAGGCTCCAAGTGTGCTTCGAAAGTCTTCGGTCGTAGATGCTTGCAAGGATTGGCACGACTCTATCCACGTACTCTTCCACGGTAGTTTCGTCTTCAAACCCTACGTCGAAGCAAGGTGACCGTAGGATGTCGACGCTTCCGTCGGCTTGGAAAACTATACCCCACTCAAGCTCCGGATCCGCCATACATGCTTGGCGTGGAGATTCCTTCAAGGAGAGGAGGGGTAGACGGCGGGATCTCCAAGGAGAGGGAGAGTCTCGGCCAAGAGGAGGGAAGGAGGCGGCTAGGGTTAGGAGATTAGGTGATGAGGAGGTGTGGGGAAGTTTTAATCAAAATCTGAATTTAATTTCAGATTTAATTAAATTTGGAGGGAGATATTTGAAATCCTTTTCAAATTTCAAATTTAATTAAGGGGAATTAAAGAGCCATTAAGGGGGGTCTTCAATGGGGTGGCCGGCGGCTTCCTTGAGGTGAGGAGGTGGATTTGAAAACTTAAAACTGAAATTAATTTCAGTTTTAAGTAATTAGGGAGGGAAAATAATTTGGAGTTAATTCCTAATTCAAGGGGAATCAATGCCTTAATGGAGCATTAATGGGCTCCACCCAAGCATGGGGGCCGGCGGCACCTTGAGGGAGGAATTGGTGTGGGAGTAATTGAAAGGTTTCCAAATTGGGTGCATGACGTGTAAGGAGAATTAATACGAAATCCGTTTGAATTCGAATTTCGTCATGAAAACGGAGTCAATACTTTCCTAATTTGGATGTTCCAAATTTGGAAGGTTTTCGAAATTCAAAATCCTGAATTTCGAAATTAGCCATTGTAGAGATTGAGGAAAAGGAGGTCGGAAGGGGGAAGTCTTGCCGGCGGCAAGAGGGGGGGAAGTGGTGGCCGACGGGTAGAATGGCTTTGGGCCGGCGGGTTTTGGGAAAGATGAGGAAGAGCGGAATACCGGGATAAACCACGAGCCACGGACTCTTCCAATGACTGGTGGGTGTTGCTTTTCGCCCTCACCTTGGGCTCTCAATCTCCTCTCTAACTTCAAGCTATCATGCAAGGCAAGAAGAAGAAGAAGCAAAGAGACGAACAATAGAAATTCATTCAAATATTCATTAAAATCAAAATGATACAAGAGACCACTATATATAGGTCTTGACTCATAAAAAGTGAAAAAAGACTAAATTGCCCTCAGGGCTACAAAGAAACATAACTCCCCACAGGGGTAAAATGGGAAAACAGTAAATCAAACAATACAATAATAATAAAATACATCATGTCATCTAAATCAAAAGTAGAGACGCTGAATCGTGGCCGTCGATCTGCGGTTTCGCCGGCGATAAACATGTCGGTAGCGTCTGTCGATGTCCTCATCATTGAGTTCTTTGGAGAGAGAGAAATCAAGATGTTGAGTCAGAAGAGCAACAAAGCGCTTGTGGACAATGATTTTTTTATATTTATTGTGTGATAAAGATAATAAGTATTTGCCATTATCTCAAATTAAATAAAATATTTTTATTTATTTGGTGGATTATTAACTCCTAATTTATTGAGGGAAAGGGCCATTATCATCTTATGCTTGCATATAAAGTTGATGAGATATCTATAAGTCTATTGTACATACCTGTATTTATTCCATTCCAGCTAGAGTTATAAAGAGAAAAGTGAACAATCCATTTTTAAAGGACAACCGAGGAGTGTAGTGGAAATATGGTCAGTTTTTAGTTAGTCTATGCCTTCTTATGGGGTTTGAATTAGATTTTTGTTATTGATGAATAGTTGCGGGACGACCATATTAAGTTTGAGAATAACTAAATATGGATGAAGTAAAAATTAGATGCTTTAGCAAATATTATTCATGATTTTGTACCTAGAGAGGACTACAATGGAATAAGGACTGCGAGATGGTGCTTGTTACTGGCTCAACCATTCATATAGATGAAGTTGGGGATGAGGTGGAGGTACGTAGGGGACCAACCTTTGGCTATTATACTTGCAAATTGTGAGGTTGAGAAGGCAAGGAATGCTAGCATATTTGTTGAGGTCATATGCAAGATTGATGCACATATATTATGATTTGAAAGTACTGAGAAGAATAATAAGTAATTGACTAGGTATTTCACAAATCCAGTTGGGAAGGGTCATAAGCCCATTGATCCATGCACTGTAGATCCCCTTTGCTTGATTGATGATGAGTAAGGGTGTAAACGAGTCGAGTCGAGTCGAGTTTCGGCTCTTATCGAGCTCGGCTCGTTAGATAGAAAGCGAGCTCGAACTCGAGCTCGTGTCACTGTTAACGAGCTCGAGCCGGCTCGCCAGCCATGGGCGGGAATTTTTAAATTTAGGCGGGATTTTTAAAAAAATTTAAAATTAGGCGGGATTTTTAAACTTTAAGCAGGATTTTTAAAACTTAAACAAAAGTTTTATAAAAATATGAAATATTTCACTTTTAAATAAATTTTAGGTGATTATTATTATAATTTTTTAATATTTAAATTTAATAAATAAAATAAAATTATTTTTAAAAATATTAATATTTAATCGAACCGGCTCGCGAGCTCACGAGCCAAGCCGCCTCGAGCTCGAGCTCGACTCGCGAGCTCGATAAGCTCGGCTCGCGAGCCCATAAACGAGTCGAGTTCGAGCCGGCTCGCGAGCCGGCTCGGCTCACTTACACCCCTAATGATGAGTAATTATCCTCCTTTGAGTCTTGGAAGTCGAGATTGTTTGACAACTCTGAGGAGAAATGGACAAGAGTGAGTAGTGGAAGTACAATATGGTTCCAACATTTGCATACTCCATAGCTTGGTTAGATAGTAAAGTAAAATATTTAGTTCATTGAATATATGAGTTCTTGAATGTTCTTTACACTAACTTCAATTTTGATTTTTGAAGTACATTAATTCATCCTATTTTCCAATAAGGGAGACAATTTGACATTGTTCAATGACCTATATATCTAGCATTATTGTATCAGATAAATCATTTGATTAACACTGCAGATCAATAATCTCCCATTTCCATAAGATCAAGAAAAAGGATTCCTTCAACTGGCTTCATGTGTCACTCAGGTCTATAGTATAGCAATTTGTTTGAAATTTTAAGAAAAATTAAGTTATTATATTAGTCTGATGATTATTTTATGTTTTGTTATAGTGTTCAATGTGGATTGTATGCAATACAATTGCTCATATAATTGATTTAAAAACAAAAAACCTTTTTGGAAGTAACACCTGATCGCATAGAATTCTACATGGGTTATTTATATGTAGATTTTATTTCACAATATTGTGTTTCCATAGTTTTATTTATTATTATGATGTAAATATTAATTTCTTTCTATACATTTATTTTTTTTTATTAATTCAATTTGCCTTACTTCAAATTTTACATATGTTGAATTATAAATGTTGAGTTATAACTTTTGAATTGCACAATTAAATTGCAATATGCTATGTTGTATCTCTTAAAATACACTCTATTGTTATGGCTATTGTATTACAACATTTCGAGAATATGGGTGGTTCGAAGAATGATTCAAACAAGTATTGAACATGGTCCCAATCCTTGTGGCAATATGGTTGAAAATAATTTTGGTTGCGATGAAATTCAATAAGTATATTTTTTGAAGAAATGGACTTCAGGCATATTTTCCTAAGAAAATAAACATCGAGAAATTTTCTCCAATTTAGGGGTTGTTTGGTTGGTTGAAAAGAGAATGCATTGTAAATGTAATGTAGCGTAAAAGGAATACTTTAGAGTTGTTTGGATGAGTGTAAAATAAAGGCAAGTGATTACTTTTTTTATTTGATTTAAGTAAAATGAGTGCAATTGTAAAATCTAAAGAGGGTTGTGGTCGGTGGTGGTAGATGACATTGGTGGTGAGTGATTGTGGTGGTGGTCTGCGGCGGTGGTGGATGATGGGGGTGGTCGGCGACAACAGTGGTGGTGTCAGCCGACAACAACGGTGTTGGCATCAATGGTGGTGGAGGTGGTCGGTGGCGATGGACAGTGGCCAGTGGCCGACGACGGAGGCTTGCTTTGATGGTTAGCGGCGGCGGTGGTGGCGCCTGGTGATAGACTGTGGCTGGCGGTAGCGATGGCCACGGGTGGCTGCAATGGCGATGAATATATGGTATATTTGAAACTCGTCCAAATCTGAGGAATTCCAAATACCCCAATAATGAACTAGAGGTTGAATTGCAAGTGCAGTAAAATCTTATATTGCATTTGTTTTACTTCAAATAAAATATCAATATTCTCAAAACCCCTGTATATGAAATACATTTCACCCATTTTACTTAAAACCAAAATACTCCTTAGGGCATTATAAGGCATGCAAAGTAAAATTTTCAAATATTTTGAGGATAAAAAGTGTATGCTTTTGATTACAAAATGGTTGGAAACTAAATTAAGAATGCAAGCAACATCTGATAGTAATTATGAGAAATTGAATGACTACAAAAATTAAACATGGAAAAAAATGATATTTTGAGCAATTTTAATGTTCAAATAGCTTGGATTATCATTCCAAATTGATTAGTTGTATATGTAAACTATAAGAAGATTTATAGATAAAACATACTTTAAAAGAAAAGATATGAAAAAATTTTGGAATCATTATTCAAAGTTGGGATTAATTTTTGGTATTCTTATAATTCTTTGTATGCTTCATAAATATATAATCTACCTATAATAAAATCATAAAGCTAATTTTATGCTTTGAATTCTAACTCTTAGAATTCTATGTAACTCTTAAAATTCAAAGATAAGGATTTAATGTTGTTGGAAGATGATGAATGGTTAAAATTGAAAGACTATGATCATATTTCATTACTAATATATAATTTGTGTTTTGCTATTTAAATATTATGATGTTTTGATTTGCAATAAATGTATACCTATTAATTATATATTAGTGATGAAATATGATAGACTAAAAGTTTAATATAAGTTGTTGTCTTTTTCTTTACGGGCACGAATATGATGCAAGATAATTGAGCTTGCATAAACTAGCAAAAAATTGGTCCTTGTTTTTGATAAATCCAACTTAGTCTAATTGGATTAGCTCTATTGACCCAATTGGTTTGGTTGGGTCATCTTCCACCCATGTGATGGGAGCATATCATGGTCATAGGTGTATCTTCTTAAACGAATGCCTCTAGTACTTCCCATGTGCTCTGGCCTAGTGAGGAGTGGTATGCAGTAGGAAGCCTACTAAAAAGTAGCAAACCGACAAAAGTTTTTTTTGAGTCACTTTCCTTAAAAGATTTTTTGAGGATCCTATAACTATCTTCAAAGGTCTCATTCGAGAAAAGGACCAAAATGGTCCCCAACTCTTTTGAGGGACTAAATTGGTCCCTCAACTATCTAAAATGGGACCTTTTTGGTCATTATATTCAATGTCAGAGTTAATGGTGTTAAATATAAGGGTATTTTGGACATTTTTTAATTAAATATAATTTTCAAGTAATTATAATTGTTCTAAAAGAATTATTTACATATTTTTTTTAAATTAAAAAAATAATAATTTTAGATTTAATTTAAAAAATTTTAGTCATCTTATAAAATATGATATTTATTGATTTAGATAAATCAAATGCAATATATGTTATTTTGAACTTAGTAACACATATTTTTGCCAAACATATTTTATAAAATATGACTAAAATTTTTTAAATTAAAACAAAAATTATTATTAATTTTTTTATAAAAGAAACGTTTAATAAATTTTTCAAAAAAATTATAATTACTTGAAAATTATATTTAATAAATGTTTAGTTAAAAAATGATCAAAATATCCTTACATTTAACATCATTAACTCCAACCTTGAATGTTAGGACCAAAAAGTCCCTATTTTAAAGAGTTGAAGGACCAAATTGGTCCCTCAAAAGAGTTGGGGACCATTTTGGCCCCCCTCAACAGTTGAGGGACCATGTTGATCCTTTTCGGTCTAAAATATTTCTTATTTTTTATTTTATTTCTTTCTTTAGAATTCTGGCTTACATTTCAACTAGTGCCTGCATATTATTGCATCTGTTATTACATAAATATAACAAGTCACATGACAACATTGATTTAAAGGTTGATTGACAGACTGGGGGTGATGAGGGCATCAGATTTCGCCATGTGTACCATCGCCGGGGACGACGATCGACGGCCCTGATTCAGAGCCTTTACCTATGATGCTTTAGTTCTTTTCTTTTAGTAGTTATTTCATGTTTCCGTTTGTACCCCTATGAGGGATGTTTACTTATTGTAGCCTCAAGGGCATTTATGACTTTATGCTTTTATTTTCTCATGTAAGCCTATATATAAAGGCTTGTTTTATTGTATTGGGATTATTGATGAATGAATGACATTTCTTTTTTGCTCTCTTTGTGAGTGCATGGAGATCTCTTTGTGAGTTCTTCGATTGGGATCTCTTAGTGAGTTCTCTTCGCTTTCTTTATTTTAATTATCCTTTCTTTTATTTTCGCAAGAAGAGCTCCACATACACCTTCCTCTAGTGTTGCCGCCGATCCCTCCCTTGGGATTTCTCGCCGCCAGCCACAAGCCCACATCCGACCGCCCCCTTAACGCCCCCCCCCCCCCCCCCCCCCCCTTTCATCTCATGATGATTTGAAATCTGAAATTCAAGCTCCAAAATTCTTTCCAAATTCAGAAAATCTATATTTGGAAAGTTTGTAATAGAATCCAAATTGAAATTAAATCAATTTGGATTTCATTAAAAATCATCCTAGTCATCATGCCAAGGTTGGAAACCTCTCACCCTCTCTCCAAACCCTCCTCTCTCTAGCCATACCGCCGGCCCCCATATCAAGCCCCAAATTAATTTTGTATTCAATCCCCTCATGAGATTTGAAATCCAAAATTGAATGCAAATAATTTCCCCTCCAATTTTATTAAAACTGAAAATAACTTCAGTTTTTTTTTGTTTTGGCTCCCCTCCTCTCTCCCCACCGCCGGCTCCCCATTGGCTTTACCAAAATTTTTTAATTAATGCCTTAATTGCATTAATTAGGAATTTCAAATTCTAATATTATTTTCCCCCTAAACTCTTAAAACTGAAATTGAATTCAGTTTTCTAAAACTCCTCTCCTCTCCTCACCCTAATTCCCCCCACCGGCCTCCCTCTTGCTTGCAACCCGCCGGCCTCTAGCTCTTCCGTGGAGATTCCGGTGAAGCACCACTCCCTCCCCTTTCAATGAGGCATGGACGAACCCGAATGGAATTTCGGATTTGAATACGACGATCAAGGACGAGTAGACATCCTCCGATCCCCTTTCTTTGACGTCGGATTCGACTTCGACGACACCGTTGAGGAGTATTTGGCCTGGATCGTACCCACCTTGATAGAGACCGTTGACGATCAATTTTCGCTGTACACTTGGATCGTCAAAGGACGTCGCTTTGCAACTGCTCCACAAATCGCGCCGACCTCTCCCTCCCTACGGATCTACGGCGCCGTCGCTCTAGGAGTGATCTCATCCATCGTGTGGCTCTTCTTCTCCCAACAAGCCTAGTAGTAGGTAAATGAGAGTGGCCTCAAGGTGAGACAATCACTTTGTTAACCTTGGGATTTTGTTGATCATTTCATTTGCTTTACGTTTATGAAAGTCGTTATTTTTCTCGGCCTTGCTAATTTATGTGTAAGTGCTTGCCTAGCCGTAGTTAACAATTGAGATTTCCGAAAAGCTTGAATTGGGAACGAGATTTAAATTGCAATTATCTTACTTGAATAATCTTTTGCTAAACTTCTAAATACAAATCCTGGATTTACATCATGCTACATCATATTTGGTATCAGAGCATGGCTAGCATGCTTCACTTGTGCTAGATGCATCCTAGGAGTTTAATTCAACTTGTCTTTAGTTGTTTACATGCATAGCATCATTTAGATAGTTTTAATCCCTGTTTTAGTGTGCTGTCCAGTATTTTCCTGCACGTTTTTATAGTAGCAATCAAGCATTTCACTTCACCTAAGTGCTGTCTTGGCCATTGCCCCTCACCCGACCACTTAGGGCACCTACCACACTTGAAGACATTGCTGTCCAGAACTTGTTCCTGCACTTTTAGAGTCAATTAGGTGACCTGTAGGCTGTCCGAAGCTGTTTTCCAGTGAACCCAACTCCACCCAAACACTTAAACAATTTAGGCTTGTGTTGTAGGTTGCTGCCATAGACTTTCCAGCAGCTATACGTTGCTGTCCCCCATCCCAAACCTACCCAATTCAACCCTCTGTCAACCTCATGGACCCGCAACACCTCCAGGCCACCCTAGACCTCATTTTGGGCCAATTAGGAACTGTTACACAGCAAGTTCGTAACACTCAGACGGACTTAGCAGATTTTAGGAGGTTAACCAGTGATCGGTTAGATAACATAGAGCGTATTGGGAACCCTGCGATTTACACCCCGTCACGACCCCATTCGCCTTACAACGAGGAAAACCAAGCCGATCATGGCCACCCTAGAGACCCATATTGTCATAACCCGAGACCCCATCAAGATCCTGTTGGAAATGAGAACCCTTGGCGCGATAACGATGCCCAATTGTTGAAAAACATTAGAATTGATGCGCCAACTTACGATGGGACCCTCGATCCGCAAGTCTTTTTGGATTGGCTCAAATCCATGGATAGTTATTTCAAGTGGTATAACATCTCGGAGGCTAGGAAGGTTAGATTTGCAGAAATGAAACTCACGGGCCGAGCCAACTTGTATTGGACTAATTTAGAGAATATGCGCGAGGCTCGAGGCGAACATCCTATCACGGACTGGAGAACGATGAAACAGGAACTCAGAAGAAAATATCTCCCTCCTTCGTACTACCCGAAGCTCCTCGATAAGTGGAATAGATTAACCCAGGGGAGTAAGCCCGTCAAAGACTACATCTCGGCCTTTGACGATTTCCTGATCCGTTGCAATGGCGAAGAGTCCGCCACCCCAACCCAAATCCTTTCCATGTTTAGAGCTGGCCTTAGGGAAGACCTGCGTACGGAACTCTTTGCTCGAGGTATAGACTCTTTAGAGGCAGCCTGTAGCCTAGTTCTCGACCTTGAAGATTCTAGAACCCACTCCCAAACTAGGAACTTTGACTCCCGATCGAATTCGTATAGAACCTCGTCTGGACAACCTCAAACCCGACCCTCAGGATCGACTGCAAACCGAACCCCTGCTAGTTCGGCCCCACCTCGTACGGACCTCAAAGGTAAAACTCCCAAGCGTGACGCTCCCAAACCCAATTCAGGAACCAAATGTTATTGGTGTCATGGGTACGGACACATTGCTTCGCAATGTTCTAGTCCTTACAAAGTCACCATAATTGAAGAAGTGGATGAAGAGGAGGAAGAACCTGAGACTGATTTGGTTCACCAAGTGGATGAGGAAGAAGACTCTTTTACTGAAGAAGACCTTGTGACCTTACAAGTTGTTAGGTGCGCTTTGGCCCAACCTAAGTTAAGCGACGATTGGCGTAGAACCTCCATTTTTCATACCTTCATTAAGATCGGAGAAAAGAGCTGCAAGGTTATCATAGATAGTGGAAGTTGTATCAACGCAGTCTCTTCAGCCATGGTCTCCATGCTCAATCTGAAGGTGACCCCGCACCCAAATCCGTATAAGGTTTCTTGGATCAACTCGACTACCATAGAAATTAAGGATCGAAGCCTTATTCCAATAGAATTTGTGGGATATCAAGACAAGATTTGGTGTGATGTTCTAACCATGGATGTGGGTCAAATTATCCTTGGTCACCCTTGGTTATTTGACAACGACGTCCATATTTATGGGAGGACGAACACCTGTGTGTTCGAACATAATGGAAAGAAAATCAAGTTAATGCCATCTCAACCTAAACCTCCCAAAGCGGAAGATAAGCCTACCTCAGCCAAGCAAAGTAAAGGCCTCCACTTACTGACAGCGAGAGAAGTGGAAACTGAGATCACCCAAGGAGCCCCTATGTATGCCTTAGTAGCTAGAGAGGTAGACGAGGATCAGAAAGAACCAATCCCCGATGCCGTTAAACCTCTTCTGAAGAACTTTGCAGATGTTTTCCCAGATGATTTGCCTAACCAGCTGCCACCCCTGAGGGACATACAGCACGCAATAGACTTGATGCCAGGAGCATCCCTACCCAACCTTCCTCACTACCGTATGAACCCGACTGAACACTCTGAGCTTAAGAAACAAGTCGATGAACTCCTTCAACGAGGATTCATTAAGGAGAGCCTTAGCCCCTGCGCTGTGCCTGCTCTTTTAACTCCCAAAAAGGACGGCTCGTGGCGAATGTGTGTTGATAGCCGCGCTATCAACAAGATTACTGTCAAGTATAGATTTCTCATTCCTCGGCTGGATGACATGCTGGACATGATGACCGGAGCCACCCTCTTTTCCAAGATAGATCTTAAGAGTGGGTATCATCAAATTAGGATCCGCCCCGGGGATGAATGGAAAACGGCATTCAAAACTAAAGATGGTCTTTATGAGTGGACTGTTATGCCGTTTGGACTGAGCAACGCCCCTAGTACCTTTATGAGAGTTATGACTCAAGTTCTTAGGCCCTTCTTAGGAAAGTTCGTAGTGGTTTACTTTGATGACATATTGATATACAGCACTTCGGAGGATCAACATCTCAATCACATAACTCAAGTCTGTGAAATTTTGAGGAAAGAACAGCTGTACGCCAACCCAGCTAAGTGTAAATTCCTTACCGATAGTGTGACCTTTCTTGGATTCATTATTTCGACTCGAGGAATATCTGCGGATCCCGAGAAGGTGCGAGCTATAAATGAGTGGCCAGAACCTAAGAATATCCGGGATGTTAGAAGTTTTCATGGATTGACTACTTTCTATCGGAGGTTTATTCGGAATTTCAGCACCATCGTAGCCCCCATAACTGATTGTCTTAAGAAAGGGGAATTTCATTGGACGACTGCCGCTACCAGAGCGTTTGAGGATATTAAGAAGAGAATGGTAGAAGCTCCTGTTATGCGTCTCCCAGATTTTTCTAAAGTGTTCGAAGTAACCTGTGAAGCATCAGGAATTGGTATAGGAGGAGTCTTGTCACAAGAAGGGCACCCCGTGGCCTACTTTAGCGAGAAGCTTAATGACATACGACAAAGGTACTCCACCTACGATAAGGAGTTTTATGCTATCATTCAGTCCCTTAGGTATTGGAGACACTATTTACTACCTCAGGAGTTTGTGATCTTTTCAGACCATGAGGCGTTGAGATACATCAACTCCCAAAAGAAGTTAAATGCCCGTCATGGTCGTTGGGTTGAGTTCTTACAGGAATATTCATACACTATCAGACATAAGGCCGGAACTGAGAATAAAGCGGCTGATGCTTTAAGCCGTAGGATAATGGTCACGAGAGAAATGAGGACAGAAGTTGTCGGATTTGAACGCATCAAGGATGACTACCCAGAGTGTACTGATTTTAAGGAAATATATGCGTTACTAATGACGGGAGACAAGCCATCTGTAGATGACTTCCTATTAGAGGATGTTTACTTATTCAAATCCCAGAAGTTGTGTATTCCCAACACTTCTCTTCGTGAATTTCTTGTGTGGGAGCTACACGCAGGAGGATTAGCTGGACATTTTGGACAGACTAAGACCATTGCAGCCGTCGAGTATAGGTTTTTCTGGCCTCGCCTTAAGCGTGATGTCACTAGATTGATCAAACGTTGCCATACCTGTCAACTGGCGAAACAGAGGAAACAGAACACAGGCCTGTACACCCCACTTCCTGTACCAAACCGTCCTTGGGAAGATATCAGCATGGATTTTGTTTTAGGGCTCCCCAAGACCATTAGGAAGCATGACTCCATCTTTGTCGTAGTAGATCGTTTCTCTAAGATGGCCCATTTCCTCCCGTGTGCTAAAACCTTCGACGCCTCTAGAATTGCTAAGATATATTTTAGCGAGATTGTCCGACTCCATGGACTCCCAAAACAATCGTGTCAGATAGGGACGTGAAATTTACGAGCTATTTCTGGAAGACCTTATGGGTTAGGATGGGTACTAAGCTGCAGTTCTCCACCGCCTTCCACCCTCAAACGGATGGCCAAACCGAAGTTGTTAATAGGAGCCTGGGTAACCTCCTTAGAGCCTTAGTAGGTGATAACATTAGGGATTGGGATTCCAAACTACCCATTGTCGAGTTTGCCTACAATAACTCTGTCAACCGAACCACCGGCATGAGCCCAGCTGAGATTGTCTATGGATACCAACCTAAGCAGCCTATAGACTTAGTCCCTATGAGTCCTAAGATTAGAGTGTCTGAGTCTGCATCTGCATTTGCATCTCATATCCAGGAATTGCATCGAGAAATTAACAAAAGAATTATACAAAGTAATGAAAATTACAAATTAAATGTTGATCTCAAACGACGCTTCAAGGAGTTCAAAGTTGGAGACTATGTCATGGTTCGGATTCGTCCGGAGCGGTTCCCACCTGGGGCCGTTAAGAAACTGCATGCTAAAAGTGCGGGTCCTTTTAAAATAACTTCTAAAGTAAACAGTAATGCTTATGTTTTGGACCTTCCTGAAGGTTTCAACATGAATCCCACGTTTAACATTGAGGATCTAGTAGCCTTTGATGGACCTGACTTTAACCCAAACAATCCTTTGACTATTGAGCCTTGTGAGTCCATACCTAGTGAGATCCCAGCCTTACCTCCACTCCCCAAAATTCCCACACTACCTAATAGGGAGAAGATTGAAACTATACTAAGTGATGAGATCATTTCCACCAGGGACGGCGGACGCCACAGATACTTAGTTCGTTGGAGAGGAAAGCCAGAGACGGAGGACACTTGGCTAGAGCGGGATGAGATACAGAGACTGGACTCCGACATTCTGGAGCTGTACGAGAGTTCTCAGGACCCGTACTCGACAGGGTCGAGTTTTCTCCCACCCGGGGAGAATGATGAGGGCATCAGATTTCGCCATGTGTACCATCGCCGGGGACGACGATCGACGGCCCTGATTCAGAGCCTTTACCTATGATGCTTTAGTTCTTTTCTTTTAGTAGTTATTTCATGTTTCCGTTTGTACCCCTATGAGGGATGTTTACTTATTGTAGCCTCAAGGGCATTTATGACTTTAAGCTTTTATTTTCTCATGTAAGCCTATATATAAAGGCTTGTTTTATTGTATTGGGATTATTGATGAATGAATGACATTTCTTGTTTGCTCTCTTTGTGAGTGCATGGAGATCTCTTTGTGAGTTCTTCGATTGGGATCTCTTAGTGAGTTCTCTTCGCTTTCTTTATTTTAATTATCCTTTCTTTTATTTTCGCAAGAAGAGCTCCACATACACCTTCCTCTAGTGTTGCCGCCGATCCCTCCCTTGGGATTTCTCGCCGCCGGCCACAAGCCCACATCCGACCGCCCCCTTGCCGCCTCCCCCGCCCCCACCCCCCCCCCCCCCCCCCCCCCCCCCCCCCCCCCCCCCCCCCTCTTTCATCTCATGATGATTTGAAATCTTAAATTCAAGCTCCAAAATTCTTTCCAAATTCAGAAAATCTATATTTGGAAAGTTTGTAATAGAATCCAAATTGAAATTAAATCAATTTGGATTTCATTAAAAATCATCCTAGTCATCATGCCATAGTTGGAAACCTCTCACCCTCTCTCCAAACCCTCCTCTCTCTAGCCATATCGCCGGCCCCCATATCAAGCCCCAAATTAATTTTGTATTCAATCCCCTCATGAGATTTGAAATCCAAAATTGAATGCAAATAATTTCCCCTCCAATTTTATTAAAACTGAAAATAACTTCAGTTTTTTTTTTGTTTTGGCTCCCGTCCTCTCTCCCCACCGCCGGCTCCCCATTGGCTTTACCAAAATTTTTTAATTAATGCCTTAATTGCATTAATTAGGAATTTCAAATTCTAATATTATTTCCCCCCTAAACTCTTAAAACTGAAATTGAATTCAGCTTTCTAAAACTCCTCTCCTCTCCTCACCCTAATTCCCCCCACCGGCCTCCCTCTTGCTTGCAACCCGCCGGCCTCCCTCTTGCTTGCAACCCGCCGGCCTCTAGCTCTTCCGTGGAGATTCCGGTGAAGCACCACTCCCTCCCCTTTCAATGAGGCATGGACGTACCCGAATGGAATTTCGGATTTGAATACGACGATCAAGGACGAGTAGACATCCTCCGATCCCCTTTCTTTGACGTCGGATTCGACTTCGACGACACCGTTGAGGAGTATTTGGCCCGGATCGTACCCACCTTGATAGAGACCGTTGACGATCAATTTTCGGTGTACACTTGGATCGTCAAAGGACGTCGCTTTGCAACTCCTCCACAAATCGCGCCGACCTCTCCCTCCCTACGGATCTACGGCGCCGTCGCTCTAGGAGTGATCTCATCCATCGTGTGGCTCTTCTTCTCCCAACAAGCCTAGTAGTAGGTAAATGAGAGTGGCCTCAAGGTGAGACAATCACTTTGTTAACCTTGGGATTTTGTTGATCATTTCATTTGCTTTACGTTTATGAAAGTCGTTATTTTCTCGGCCTTGCTAATTTATGTGTAAGTGCTTGCCTAGCCGTAGTTAACAATTGAGATTTCCGAAAAGCTTGAATTGGGAACGAGATTTAAATTGCAATTATCTTACTTGAATAATCTTTTGCTAAACTTCTAAATACAAATCCTGGATTTACATCATGCTACATCAGGGGGCTATGGGCAGCCTTGCATTTTTTGTCAGCAGTCTTATTGAACATCCTCTTTATGCATGCATGCATCATCATGCGTGCCAGTTGAAAATGATCTTGGATGTTTTTTATCTTGCCAACAGTATAAGTTCTCACAATCATACTTCTGAAGTGCAACTTCTTACACAATTGATTTACACTGTCTTATTCAATTATAGCGTCCTGAGGTTAAAATCAGTCATTTTTTTAAAAAAATTGTGATCGCTAAACCTTTCACTGTAGAATTACAACATCTTAAGGAGATCATATTTTAGCTCAAACATGCTAGTTCATGATGGTTGGCTAATATATGTCACTTGATGTGCTACTATAGTTGCATAAACATGATGCGTCACTTAAATCCCTCATAGATCAAGTTATTTCTTGATGTTAGGAAAAGATTGAAGTTTTTTACTATGAATTTTTTATATAATGTTTTAGATAAGAAAAGTATGCTATACTTGCGCAAAATTAACATCTTAAAATCGACCACTTGTCTTCAAATTGTCAGGATCAACATACTTTATTAAAGGCTAGTAAAGGCGACTACTGTGAACTATTTTGATGAGCTAACTAAGTTTATGAACAAACTATGTAATAATAGTGAGGTAAAACGACACAAAAGGCACCAAGTTATGTGATTCGTTTATATTAATTGCCTATCAATGTGAGAAGAGAGAACAAATCGACTATGAAGAAATCACTAGATATCTAATTTATTTTACAGATACATTTGCTGAACTAAACTGAAATATTTTTTTGGAGTGGTTGGAAGCATGCTCCCTACTGTCCCTAAATCGGTCTCATTACGTTGTGTGACACTGCTTATTAATGGATACTGGTCATCCGCACAGAGAAGTTCAAGAAATTGTGAATCATTTTTGCAACGTTAGTTAATTTATTAAAGCATAAAAACACAAATAGCTGTGACAGCTCTTTCAAAGTTATAACCATAATTTCAAAATGTGTAAAGTTAACTATATCACTTTGTTCCTATGTTCTGCGTGGTTTATACTGTTACATGTTTCTTATATTGATGTATCCCTGTCAAATTAGAAACGTATATGCATCTCGTGCTGGAACCCTCTCTTGATAACCTCGCACTTATTTACTTGAAGAAACTACAGAAAAATGATGGAACAACTCACTTTTGGCATCGAAGAAACCATTCTGTAGATTTTGATACTGCTACAACAGAGGAGTTTGTGGAGAAGATGAATCTATCAGCAGGAGATATTATCCAAACAAGTTCAAATTCAGAATCCTCTCCTGCAACCTCACTTCATGTGCAGCTGTCTTCCCAGTCTCGTTCTGAACAAAGTGTAAAGGAGGAATGGGCTGCAACTATCATTCAAACTGCTTTTCGAGCTTTCCTGGTACACTATCCATCTTTCATAGCATTTGTATAATTTCCAATCAATTAATATTTATCTAAAAAAATTTCAGCTATCGTACTTTCATACTAAATTTGACAAGTTGTGATGAGCTATTTTAAAATATCTTTTGATTGATTACGACATATAAAATAATATATTATCATGAAGGATATGATTATTAATTTTGCTATGAATTCAATAACAAAAGAGATTTTGAATTTTTTATTTTCCTAGTGATTTTCCTTTGCCCAATATATTTGATTGAGTAGGTTTTATTTTATCTTGAGTGCATGTTTCTTATAAGGAAAACCTCTATGATTAATTATATCCCAAGAGTATTTAGCTCTTGAGAAATTTTTTGATTAAAATAGTGCTTTACATTTTTTTAATCAAAATATTTACTAATATTTTTACATGATTTTCAAGAATTTTATTTTATTTTTCCAGAAAGTTTCAAAGGATGATTGAACAACTTAGAATTGATTTTGAGTAGAAGCCAAATGAAGAAATCTAGAGTACTTGATTATACAAATTTAGAGGTATAGAGGTACTCAATATTTTTCTATGTTGAGCTTTATATTTTAAAATTGAATTTATGTTTAAGTTGAACAATTTCATTTAGAAAGTTGGGGCTTATCTATTAACACAAAATTTACAAAATACCTAGGAAAGTGAGGGCTTATGATGGAATTAGATAAAATATTAGCCTTAGACCCTAGATCTAAAATGAGAATAGCCGATAGGTAGTAATTCATACCTAAATATATCAAAATGCATGTGACTTATAAATTTGAAACCTCAGTTGAGGTTAAGTCAGCTTAACATCTAGTCTTACAATCCTGCTTGGAAAGGACTCTGTTAAACCCACCCAAACCTATTTCATATTCCACTTGTCCTAGCTAGAAGCAGGTAACCATGGCCGATTGATCTTTACCATTGTGCTTGGTCCTGTAGATGTTCTCATAAACAAACCACTCTTGCTCTAAAATTTTCTTCATATATCTAAATAATTTACCTACCTATTATCCATTTAAAAGCTAATTAAAGATTTCAAATGCAGTGTTGTGGCTTCATCCTTCATATTATGTTTTTCAGGAATAGGGCACAAGTAGGACGATTAATGAAAAAGGATGGTCCTACCATCTAGAGGAATCCAATGATAAAGAAAACTCCATACAACATCAATATTTTCTCTTTTTCTCAAAAATTCAAATCAAAGAAGGAAAAAAGATTGCTTTAACAACTAGGCATTGATCACTTATCCTTTATTGTTCTCAAAATTATGTTTCTTTCAATATTCAAAGAAATCAATATTGGAGTATTCTATTGTAGTGTTTGTGAACTAGCAAAATAAAAATGAGACCGTTTATTCATTTTTCTCTTATTCATTGTGATATATGAGGACCATATTCTACACCTTACCATTTTAGGGCTTAGTGGTTTGTGTTCTTTATTGATGATTGCACCTATTTTTCATTGATCTTTTTGTTAAAGTCAAAAGTGATATAAGTACAATCTTTTCCACCTTTTTTAATAGGACAAAAAATCAATTTAGTGTTGAAATTAAAAAGAGATCCGACAATACCAAAGATTATTTTAAACATTTTCTTTTCTCTCATGTAAAAAAAAGGAATAACACTCATGTCCTATCATCTGTATGGGCCCCATAAAATAGAGATACTGAACAGAGAACAATCTCTTATTTGTTATCAAATGTCTCATTTTTTTCTTAAAATATTCCAAAATAATATTAGGTGAATGCAATTTTAATAGTTGCCCGCATCATAAATTGATTACTTATGAAGGTTCTTTGGTTTTAAGAGATCTGCACAAGTACTAAATAAGTTATTTCCCAATTTCAATCATCAAACAACTTCATTTCAAAAAATCTGGAAGTGTTATCTTTGTTCATACACATTTTTAAAATATTGAAAAATCTGACTCTTGAGCAATTAGATGTGTTTTCATTAGTTATTCTTTCATAGAAAAAGTGTATAAATGCTATCATCGCTTACAAGAAGGTCATTTTTAATGAAAAAAAGCACTACTTTGTTACTACTTAATCTAATAAAAAAATATTATTCACAAATGAGTTTTTTCTCCTAAAATTTTCTTTCTTACCTCATCTTGGAAAACAATTTTATTCTTAAAGTAATCATTCCTACATAAATAGAACCTATTCCAAAAACACTTCCTACTTAGCCATTATGGTTTTACTCATGAAGAAAGACATCAGTCTGCGCAAAGAAAATCAATCAAATCAATCTCTATCATTGAAACTGTTGAGGGAATCATTGAGTTTGCAAATAAAGGTACTGTTCCATTAGACACTCTTACACTTATTTTTATTATACAAAATTTTTTTCTCATAATTATCTATATCCTTTCTTGCTAGCTTGCATGCTATTTCTATCCCAAAAATAATATTTGAGATTTTAATAATATGAATTGGAATAATGCTTAGAGGAAAGAACAAAAAGTATGTAAGCTAAAAAAATGCATCATATGAGTTGAAGCAATCTTTAAGAGCACGGTTTACCAAAGTAATAGTCAACATGGAATACAAGCAAAGTAAAGGAAACCATATATTTTTTGCGAAACACATAGCTTCAGTGTGAGTCTCCACACTACTAGTTTATTTTGATGATATTGTCATGATTAATATTGGCTTGAAAGGATTGGAGAATTTAAAGAAAATATTGTTCCTATCATTTGAAGTTAAAGAATTAGGCAAACTAACTTTTTTCCTTGGCATTGAAGTTACGTTGTCTTAATATAGAATCATCATATCACAAAAAAAAAAAAAAAAAAAAAATTGTTTAAAAATAGTCATGTTAGGATACAAACTTATCAAGAGCTTGACGAATTCAATCGTAAACTTAGAGATTCTTCAAACGCCAAAACATTAGAAAAAACCTCTTATCAGAGAATTCGGGGAAGATTTATCTATTTATTATATACTAGATTTGATATTGTCTACATTATTGATGTAATGAGTCATTTCATGAGGAATCCTATAGAATTACATAGTTGTGTTGCATATAGAATTCTATAATCTTTGTAGGGAACTTCGGATAAAAGAGTTCTATTAAAAAAGTTGGACTTACCCTAGAAGCATAAACAGATGTAATGATATGATTTATATGGTTTTTATGGTTGATAGTAGGTCAATTTTAAGATATTGTATATTTTTAGGAGGCAACCTAGTGACTTGAAGAAGTAAACAATAAAATATGACAGCAAGCTTTAGTGTAGAATTCAAATTTAGATTTATGATATTAGGAATTTGCAAATTTTTATGACTAAAAGTTATCCTAGAAGATTTAAAGGTTAAATGAAAGTGTTCTATATGGCTCTATTGTGAAAATAAGTCAGCCTTTAATATTACATATAATCTAATGCAACATGATCATATAAAGCATATTGATGTTGATCTGTTGATGAACACTTTATAAATGGTAAGTTTAACAATAGTCTAATCTATACTTTTTTTGTAACCATAGGTGAACAACTTGTTGATATTCTAACCAAATAATTATTAGTCTTAGAAATTTATGAGTCAAGCTTGGACATCCATTCCTTTGCTTGAAGGATAGAGTGAAATTTCTGCATAATTTTCATCATCTTGTATCCATTGCCTACTTATTAATCTATAGATTATTGTAATTATTATTCTTTTTGTTTGTTTCCTATTAGAAGTTCTCTCAGGATTGCATAAATACTATTGTGGCAATAGTACAAAAGTGGTCCACTACAAGTAAATTCCTACAACTAAATTTATCATCAGTCTCAAATATTGCATTACAAGGGTGGATGCTGCTATTGTTATTCATATTCCTATAGTTCTTTTTGGTTCTTATTTGCACTCTTGTTTTTTAAAGTTCCATGATATGTAGTCGACAAAAAATTTCTGCTACACATTCATATAGGTATTGGAGATCTGTAGAAATTGAATATTCAATGCAATAACTCAGTAAAAGTACAGTCTTTCAGGTGATTTTCTGTTTGAGGATTATCCTTGTTAGACTGGTTTAGATATTTGCTTTCTTACTGTAATGGTCTATAAGTTCTCCAACTTACATTACGAGGAAGACGCAAATGGCAGTTTATCACATCATCCTTGATTATGATTTTTTTTGATACGCATACTTTGCCATGCATCTTTCATGTATTGGCATGGTTGAGCATTGCCCCACTTCATTTATCAGAATTTCTATAGGTCCAAGTTTCAAGATTTACCGATTTTACTCATTTAATTTCTTCTTCAAGTTGATTTTAGTTTTATTCTTATAGCTGAGTTTTTGAGGATAGGTACCGAACTATTGTGTTGGAGAAAAAAAAAGCTATAAAAAAATTAAAAAAAAAAATAGCTCAAAGAAAATCCTAAGGAGGCTTGCTGAACTTTATTATTAAAAATAAAAAAGTGTTTTACATTCTCTATTTTCCTAGGATGTTGTTATTAAAAAAAACCAATTATTACATCTCTTTCTGGTTAATTAAGTCATTATTCATGCTTTTCCAGGCCAGGCGTGCTTTGAGAGCTTTGAAAGGGCTTGTTAGACTGCAGGCTCTTGTTAGGGGCCATGCTGTCAGGAAACAAGCTGCAATAACCCTTCGTTGTATGCAAGCATTAGTGAGAGTTCAGGCACGAGTCAGAGCAAGGCGAGTGCGCATAGCCTTAGAAAATCAGCTCGGTCAGCAAATGGTTCAACAACAGCTTACAGAAGATGCGCGTGTAAAAGAAATAGAGGTAAGCTACTTGGCAAAATTGGATGTTTGTTCAAATTGTGGATTTGTTCTCAGCTTTACAAGTGTGATTTATGTTATCGCAATGCTTAGTTTTTACTTTTTAATGGACGAATTGGGTTTTTCTGCTTATGAAATAACGTAAGATTTCAATGCAAAGTCATTCTAGATAAAGAGGTGAGCTGGTGATTAAATTCTACAATATGATAATCATCTCAGCATCATGAAAGAATGTTAGTATTTATATACTTGAGCTTCCTTAAATCTGTATATGTTTGGGAAATCAATCCATTTTATTTCTTAATAAAAACATTTCAAAATCTAAGGACTTTAAAGTTGCTCTAATTATGTTAGCAGATATAGGCTCTGATACTAATTTGATAGGAAGTGGATGCACTCTTCACAAAAATCAGTGGATGACACACGAAAAATTGGGAAAAAGAATGCCCCAAAATAAATTTTATTGAAAGAACTATAAAGAAAAATGCAAAATACAATTGGATCTTTAATTGGAGAGGAAGATCCGGTTCTCCTAAATCCCTAGATGCTGGCTAGAGCCCAAGTAACCTAAGATTAAACTAAATTCAACAAACTCCCAAAACATCCTCTGAAATCATTGTGGGCTCCGAAAATTCGGCCCCGGCCTCCGCTCGCTTTTTCTTATTCGGCGAGGGAGTTTTAACGGACTAAGTTCCGGGGTAAATTTTGGAAGGCAGATGGGTTTGTAGATAAGACACTACCCAGAGATTTCGCCCTCATTTTGTGAGGACTTTATGATCTGAGTTCTGGTTTCCTATAGGCGCAAGCCCCTATAGTTAATTACCCCTCTCGATCACGAGAGAGAACTTTCGATTAAGGCTAGTCGTCAATCAGATACGTAAAGTGTACGTGTTATCTGGCATATAGTAGCAGCAATGAATTTGAGATTGGAAAGATTGGATATTGGTAGAATTTGGATTTGAAAATTGGGTTTGGATTTGGGAATTTGGGAAATATTTGGAAAGTTTGGAAATAATTGAGAGTTTGGAAGTTTGATATTTAAAATAGAAATTTCACCATCTTGCACTTAAAGCGGATGGTAGGGGAATGGATGATGGGCCCGATCAAGATCCCATGGTTCCGTCGTCCCGGGCCATCGTGGTCCCTGGTCTACTTAGTCAGAGGAGGTAGTCGACCCAACCTGACAGAAGGATCCTTGTCGGCAACCATGGGTTGCTTCGTCCAAGGGGACCTTGTAGACCGGGGTTGAATGTTTGTCTAAGGGGACAAATTTGAATCCACCTTAGCTTACAGAGGGCTTTGTGCCCTATCGATCATATCCTATTGATTCATATCTCAAGGATTTAACGCCATTAAGGAGCGTATTGGCTCTGGCCATAACCGCTATCTGTGGTGCCATTTGGCGGCAAAACCACTCGGTTCAGAGGGCCCCGGGTCATAACCGTTTACCTGCAGTGCCATTTGGCGGCGAAACTGCGGGTTAGAGGACACGTACCACGTCCTTACTGGCAAGAGATTGTTTGAGAATGGATCCTAGTGATATTTTCGACTAGGCATTTGGCTCTTTGTGAGCTAGAGTTCATTTGAATTTGTCCACCCCGACAGACTGTTGCGGATGGTGGATGGAACTTGCTTTAAGTGATTAATGGGTTTATTTCAATTTTAAATATTTGGGCTTTGGGATTTGTGGAGCTTTGGATTTTGATTGAACTTTTTGGCCTGAAATTAACCCCTCCGGTTGAGATCATCATTCAACACGGCCATCATCGGGGTGACCTCTAGGTCACTTGAACAATATTTGGATTTTGTAGAAGTTTGAGGGCATTTTGAAATATTTTGTGGACCCCTCCGGTTGAAGTAAGCAATCAACACGGCCATCATCGGGGTATTTGGGGTCATTTCCACTTGATTGAACCTTGTCGACCCTATCAACTTATCGATAGGGGATCGGGTTTCATAGGCTTTGTGCCTTTTGTTTAGTGAATTCTCTTGATTTCAGGCTTTGAAGGCCTAAAAAGAATGTATTTAGACAAATACATCGGTCGCTACAACCGTGTATTTTATTAGGTAGTACGAATCTTGTCGACTTCTATTGATCCGTATAGAAGGATCGGATTCGAACTTGAATTCACATGTCAACCCGCGCAGCATCCCTAAGCGTCACGTGTGTACCAATAACACGCTCGTCGGGGCCCATGCGGGTTGAGATTGTATTTACCCCTTATGTACCTATGTGTATACAAACTAAGGTGCACGTGCAGGGGTACTTTGAAATGATTATAGACGCCTTCTGTCTGCTTGTACGCATGTTGCAGATCCGGTGGCATTCTAGTCTTGATATTGACTCCCCCCTTTTCTCAATCACCGGGGAAGGAATTCTTTTGGACTTCGAAGTCTACTGATTGCTGCTTTGCTTTGAAAAGATCTCATTTTGAGATCTTTAGTGTGGTGGACTTTTTCGTACATCGGGTTGCCGTTGTACTCGAGATACTTGAAGATCTTGATCACCGTTGCTATAGGTGATATTCACACTTGTGTCCATAGTGGTTCGTCGTGACTACGATATATCCACTGTTGTTATCCACAAGTTGTTTGTGGCCATTTGCATTTGTAAGGGATCCATACTTATGCCCACAGTGATTCGTCGTATTTGCAACACACTGTTGTTATCCACAAGTGGCTTGTATGTATTTGCGGAGACCCGTTGTATTCAATACGAGCTCCTGGAACTGTTCGTAGGAGATGTACTTGTGTCCACAGTGTTTCGTTGTACATACGACATACACACTGTTGTTATCCACAAGTATTCATTTGCTGGAGATCAGTTGTATCCGCTACGACCTCCTAGTAGTATTTGTGGGAGAGCCCTTGCTTTTGTATTGAAACCACCTTTTTCACCAATCTCAGGTGGTTTGATTGTACTTGTTTGACTTCATGGAGATCGTCGTAGGATATACTTGTACTTGTGCCCACAGTGGTTCGTTGTGCTTACGACATACACACTGCTGTTATCCACAAGTATTCATTTGCTGGAGATCAGCCGTATCCGCTACGACCTCCTAGTAGTATTTGTGGGAGAGACACCCGTTGAAGCCACTACGAGTTCTTGGGAGTACTCGTAGGGGAGTCGTCGTCAATTTTGCCATTTCCACCTTTCACCAATCTCAGGTGGTAGCTTTGACTGGCGTTGAATGTGAGAAGGCGATGATGCTCAAGCCAGGCTCAAGTCCTTTCAGGATCAATCAGGTTCATGAGTTTAGTGTGCAAGCTCAGTTCTATGTCTTCTATAGTCCGAGTCTTATTCAATTTTAATGCCCTTCACACTTAGTTCTTTTGATTTTGAGTCCGAATGTACATTCAAATGATTATTCAGAGTCTTCTGGAGCATTTGTAGGTTCCTTTTGAATATTCATATTGATTTGAATTTGATTTCAACTTTGATTTCACATTTTTATTTAGATTTGAACTTTATGAATCATTTAAATTCTGTTCAGGTCCTCTGCACATGTTCAATCAAGTTCAACGGTCCACTGCTCTTGTTCATGTTCAAAGTTCAATGCTCTTTCTTGTTTGGTCCAAATCTTTGTTCTTTTGAGTTCAAAACAGGTCCGAGTGTAGTAGTATTTCACCCGAAATTTCAGCAGCCTCCCGGCGTCTCCCCCGTTTAGGGGAAAAAACAACGGAAAACTGGGCCTCCCGCCACGCTAGAGAAAAGCGTGCACGGTAGGTGCCCTCAAAAGAGGACACCGCGGCCGTAATTTCTTTTATTTCCCACCACGCCAGAGAAAGACGTGCATGGGTTGCGGGCACCGGTTTAAATTAAGCAATTTTATATTTTACCCCGTCTCGTTGTGGGCGTCGCACCGGGTTCCCTTCCCACCACGCTAGAGAAAAGCGTGCATGAGTTGGTTTTCCGGTCCGACGCTAACACCGAAAATAGGGTTTTGATTACCCGTCCCGTCGCAAGCATCGCAATGAATTCCCTTCTCACCACGCTAGAGAAAAGCGTGCATGAGTTGGTCGTTCGCCGCGTTGCAAGCGCCGGGAACGAGTTCTCGGAGTTTAGAGTTTAGGAGCTTATACCTTTGCAAGTGTTGTCGGGGTTGGCACACGGATCGAGGAGTCACTCGCCTACCTCGTCGTAGGTGTCGCGCCGGTTGCCCCTCCCACCACGCTAGAGAAAAGCGTGCATGGGCAGACCACCGACTCGACACGCAGGTCGAGGTAGGAGAGAGACTAAGTTCCAAAAAATATACCTTTGGCGGCCAGCGGATCGGCGGCGGCTGTCGAGGCGGGAGAAGGCTCGGGGACCGAGGCAGGAGAGCGAGCACATTTGTTATTAATCTTAATCAATTACAATTAATAATAATTAAATTTAACTAATTATAATTAATCATAATCAATGATAATTAATTAAAAATAATATAATTAACTATGATTAATTTTAACTAATCATAATTAATTTGAGATTATTTTTAACTAACTATAATTAAAAATAATTTAATTATAATTAACTTAATTAATTAATATTAATTACAATTAATTAAAATAAATATCATTTTCATTTTTTTTTTATTTACGGGATTTTGGTCGAAGAAGCGCTCGGAAGGCAGAAAGTTACCTTCACAACCCGTGAGCTTCTGTGCTTGCGTCCGATTAAAATGTTGCCACTTCCGATCCTACCAAGAAGGGAAAGTCGTAGAAGGAGCAAAGTCGCACAGCTACGGAGGGAGCCGAAGAAGCGCGCAAAAGGTAGGGAGTTAACTTCACAGTCGGCGGGCTCCTGTTCTGGCTTGCGATCGAACGGGAAGGGAAAGCCGTGGAAGGAGCGGGGTCGACCGGCCAGAGGGAGGAAATCGGGCAGCTCGAGGCGCTCGACTTCGGTCGGGTAGCACACGAAAGGGAGAAAGTTAATCCCACAGCCCGCGAGCTCTGGCTTGCTTCCGATCAGACAGTCGTAACTTCCGTTCCGACTGGAAGGGAAAGTCGCGTGAAGGAGCGAGGTCGACCGGCGTCGGAAGGAGGGGAAGAAGCGCGTAGAAGAGAGAGCTCGGGCGAATTTTGCGTGGAGAAGAGGAAGAAACGCCAATGAGGGAGCTTTGGGTCGGTATTTGAAGGCGACCTGGGCGCTCGTTCGAGGTTCTGCGAGGGATTTGCGGGAGGTGACCGATTCGGCGCTGTCTCGGCGGTATTTCGTGCAGGATTCGCGGGATTTGTCGAGCCTGAGGTTTGCGAGATATCCGGGATTCAACGGAGCAAAGGTATCATTTTTTTTTTTTTTTTTTTGTTTCCTTTTTTTTTATTATACGAAGGTCAACAATCATCCCAAGTTAGCCTTAAATAGGCTCCCATAATTCTCTCCCAAATCTGCCCCCTTTCCTTAAATAAATCCTTCTCAGATTTGGATTCAAATTAGATCTCTTGCTCTAAATATTTCCCTCCCAATTGTAATTTAAAACTTTTCTAAAGACTTCCCTTTGATTAAGAACCTTCCTAAATAGTTCTCTTGATTAAGAAACTTCCTAAATCCCTCCCGATCAAATCGGCTGGTCCATCAGATTTCTTCTTGATCAAGTGAGATTTGAAAATTTATGGGGAAGGATTTCTATTTGAAAATGTATCTTATTTTGTGCCTCTTTTCTTCTACTTTATTTCCTTTTTTTTAATTCTTATTTGTTTTCCATGTGATTGATTTTACTCAGATTGGATTTAGTTAGAGTTTTGCCAAGCATTTGGTTCAATTAGTTGCATAGTTTTGTGGTTTCAAAATTTTATAATAAAAAACTATTCAATTATCACTCGTGTGAAATTTCTTTCTATTTCATTTTCCATTTTTCATTTAAAGTAACAAATAATTGTTAAAATTAGGTGTGACTTCCAAAATATTACTTGGGTATTGCATGATTTTTTACATATTATTGGAGATCTACATATGAAATGTTAGACCCTGAGACTTATTGTGACTTACATAGTCTCGTCATGTTGATCTTATTGGTTTGACAATTGTGCCAAGTTATCATACATTTTTAGTTCTTTCTCATTGCATTATTGAGTTGTTACCTTTTATATTTTGGTTACAATTTATTGACAAGAGATCATACTTAGGGCTTAGTTTAGTTTAATGTAATGTGTTAACTTATTTGTTTTCAAGTATTCTTAAACACTTCCGGTCCCTTAAATCACCTATATTTCTTCCCTTAAAATAACATGCTATTTTTGTTAACTAGAGAAACGAAGTATGAAATCCCACATGGACTTTATCTTTAATTCTATTTCAAATGAACCTGTGCTAGAGAAACCTTCTCAAGTATGCTCATACCTTGGACAAAATGATGCAGGATTACGTACAAATGCAATGTCATGTAAAGATTTGCACAACTCTTAATTAGAATAACAAAGAAGAAACCATTATCATTCTAAAACAACGAATAAAACAAGAAATGGGTCACACCCGCTTAGGCTAAATTACATAACCAGAGAGTTGGAAAAACTTTCAAAATCAATTAGTAAATCACTTGATGCCGAAGTAGTAGTTTCCATACAATCCCTAATCTAACAATGAAAATTAGTAAGCATAAAGGCACGCTCAAAACCCTATGTTTACTAAGCTTAGTAGTAGCAGGGAGAGTTGTCCTTCATGACTACAATCAAGCACAAGAGAGAGTTAGATTAAAGAAATATATTGAAAGGGGAAAAGAGAACCTTTCGTCAAGGAGCGGTGGAGATCATCCACGCGACGCCTTCAAAGTGCTCGTCGATTGCTTCCACTAACGTGTCCAGAATACGCTCTAGGTAGTCCTCGACGCTATGATCAACCCTTGTATTTATGTCGAAGAAGGTTGATTGAAGAATATCAGTGAAGCCGTCCCCGTCGAAGGTTAAGCTGTATTCAGTTTCCGGATCCGCCATTCATAGGTGCTAGTTAGCAAGTCCTCCAAGGATTATTTGCCCTCTTGACTCTTCGGGAGAGAAAGAAGTTTCTCTCCAAGGGAAAATCGAGAAGAGGCTAAGAAAGAGTTCCTTTCCAAAAATCTGAATTGAAATTTCAGATTTTAGAAAATCAAAGATTGAAATTCTAGGAGGAGAATCCAATCCTTCAAATCCGGTGGAGGAATTTAGTGTGGGGAGAGAGAGAGATTTGAGAGAGAGGCGGTTAGATAGAGAGGGGGCGGCGGGATGATGTGGGGGTGGGGAATTAATGTTCCTAAATCAATTATTTGATTTAGGAAATGATTTGAGGAATTAGGTGATTTGGAAAATTCGGCCAAGAAGGGGAAAATAAGATTTGGAATTATTTCCTAAAGGAAAACTTGAGTTTAGGAAATAATTAAGGGAGCATTAATGGGCTAGGAGAGAGGGTAGGCCGGCGGCATCCATGGGCTTGGGGTTTAATGCCAAGTGTTTAAGCTTGCTTAAATAAAATTTTGGATTTTAGGAAAGCATTATTTAACTCCTATTTGAATTTAAATTTCAAATAATTTAGTTTAGAAACTTTCCAAAAATAGATTGACTAACTTAGGAAAGATCTTAAAATTCTAAATTGCTTGAATTTTAATTTCAAATCAGCCCCAATGATGTCAATCCCAATTTGGCTAGGTGGAGCAATGGAGGGAGAGGATGGAAGGGGTCCGACCGGCGGTAGGGGATTTGGGCCGGCAGCATTGGGGGCTCGGGTAAGGGGTTGGACCGTGGGATTGAGAGGGGAGGAGGGGGCTTCGATGAGGTGGGGAAACGGGCGGCTAGGTGGGTTGGAGGGGGAAAGGAAGAAAGAAAGAGAGATACAAGAAAGGAACCACGAACCCGTCTTATCTAGGTTGGTGGGTATTGCACCAATCTCCCTCTCCTAGGGATCTCTCCAAAGTTCTCTCCAAGAACTCTCAAACACTCTCAAACACAAGTGTAGGAAAATTTCATAATAATCATTCATTCCCTCAGGAAAATAGAACAGTGGGCTATAAATAGCCTAGTATAAGAGACTCAAGAAATAAAAGACTAAAATGCTCTCGGGGCTTACATACGACACCCCTCTACTAGAAGGGTACAATGGGAAATAAATGACATAAAATAAAATAAACAAACTACACTACATAAAAATAAAACAATACATGACATAATCAGAAGTACAATGAATCGATCGTGGCCGTAGATCGGCGACCACGTCTTTGGTAAACCTTCCACGATCTGATGTCCCCATCACAAAAGCTCGTTGGCGTGGTGATATAATAATTGATAGGATGGGGCGCCAGCCGTTCCAACCTCGCAAATATATTATATTCTAAATGATATTAAAGGATTGGCTGAAAGCCAAAGTTGCTTTTCTGAATAGAGTTTAACAAGAGAATTGAAAATGGCTCCTAAGGGCTTCCCGGGATTACTAGAAAGGAACCCTTTTATGAACTTTTTGGTCATTTGGTCAATTTTCATGGAAATCTGTTCATATGTTTTAGAGTACTTTCACATCATTGCATTCCGCATGTACCCATTTTCCTAAGACATGAGTGAAAAGACTCATGTCGTATATCTACTATCTTCTTCTTCCTCCCTAATGCGACTCCAACCACCATAGACTGGTATTCGATGAGCACGAGTCTTTCCCTTACCAATTCTTGGACTAACTGCCGCAATGCAACAAAGTGAGAAAAAATGACTTGACTTCATAACATTTCTGAAAGAATCCTCAGAAAAAAAGACTTTAGTTTAATGGTTTGAACCAGAATTAACATGAAACTAAGACACTACCAAAACATTGAATTTCGAATAGTATGACGGCATGCTGTCAGCATTTCCCTTGCCAGAGTCCAATAACCAAGGCTAGGGTCAGAATCCAACTTCCTCTCCTCACTCATCTACTTGGACTATTTTACATTATAAATAAATCATTGTATTCCCAACTTCTACATGATGGAAGGAAGAAATCATTGTTATTATATGTTCTGTTGAGGACCTATTTGCCTTTCTAGATTTTGTAACGAACCAAAATGTATATTGTAATTGTTGTATAATATAGCAATTTTTTATTTTAGAGTTGCTTAGTGTGTTGCAACAGTCCAATAATTGAGCTTTACGATCAAACAACATGTTCATTCCTTTGTAGTTCCTGATCCCCCCTTCTTTTCTGTCAACATTCATGTTGAAGATTTTTTAATGATTGAAACTAACTAGTTTTGCATGTATGCAGGAAGGTTGGTGTGACAGTGTTGGTTCTGTTGAGGAAATTCAAGCAAAGTTGTTAAAAAGGCAAGAAGCAGCAGCCAAACGTGAGAGAGCCATGGCTTATGCTCTTTCTCATCAGGTATGACATCTTTTAACGTGCATTTTCAACTTAAAAAATCATTAGGATCATTGTGGGATAATGGAAACGCATGCACAACGCTTTTACAAGGGAATTTTATTGGACAGCCGATCTCTTTTTTGCATCTTCAGATTATTGAATGTTTGGAATCAATAGAACTGTTTTTAGTTGAGAACATATGGTACTGATCCTCATATTGCTGATCCTTCAAAATGATCTTTTATATTATAGGCTTGGCCATCTTTTAGTTTGCATCTGAAACAATAGCCTTTTATTTTCTGATTAGAATCATACCTTTGCTTTGCGTAAATGTTATTTTTCTATGGTACAAGATAGCATTATCCATATTCATAATTGTTTCCTCCAGTTTTAATTCATTGTAAATCACAGACCCGTCTGCCCAGTTCTAGGAATTCTGATTTCTGATTTCTCCTTACCATTTTTGTTGATTATAAAAAGAAGTACCATCATTCAAATTTCCTCTAAATGCAGAGTTTTAGGCTTCGTTTGGGACGGCTTTCTTATTGCTTCTTAAAGCAACTTTCTAATTCAAAGTTTTTAATTTTTGAACTAAAAAACACTTTAAGAAGCAATAAGAAAGCCGTCCCAAACGAAGCCTTAGGATCCTATCTATCTAATGAAAGAAGCACTAAGCCTATCTTTCATTTTTTCCTCTTTTGGTCTGCAGTGGCAAGCTGGATCCAGGCAGCAGATTGTCCCTTCAGGTTATGAACCGGATAAAAATAACTGGGGCTGGAATTGGTTAGAAAGATGGATGGCGGTCCGTCCATGGGAAAACCGTTTTCTGGACATTAATCTAAAAGATGGAGTAATGATTAATGAAAATGAAGCAGTAGAGGGAAAGCCTGGAATCAAATCTGTTGTAAAGCCTTCCGGGAGGAAGCCTATTTCTTCTCTTCATTCAAACAGTTCCAATCAGAAAACTGCTCTCTTCCCCTCTGATGTTTCCTCATCAAACCGTTCTGTAAAAATGGCGGATGCCTCCACCCTGCCTTCAGAAAAGGCAAAATTTAAAATATCAGCAGAAGAGGTGCTTGGAGAGTCTAGTTCTAGACCTTATGGTTTGGTCTCACGGTCCAACAGTACTCCAAAAGAAAGGAATCCTCAGTTTGATTCACAGGATAGGAAGAGATTGTCCTTACCCCCCAATGGTACGCCTCAATTTCTCTTAATGACTGTTCTATTATTTCAGGATACAATGAAGAAAATGTTTTTTGACCTGCTCTATCTCTGTTGTGAAAACTCTATTGTTAAAGGGTAAGATTTCAGCATCAGACTTGTCTGTCAATCAGAAATATAAGTGATTTGCATTGCTCCAAAACTCTTCTACTTCCATCTTGATTTGCTACAAAAAGTAGGATTTACCTACATTCCACAATCTATATATTTACTTATTTACTATCAAAAATTATTTAGTTATTTATTTAACACTATTATCTAAATCTTATCAAAGCATATGCATTTAAAATATATATTTTGCTTTAGGTAAGTTAATGTTAGTAACATTTTTTATGTGATTTAGAGATTACAACGTTCTAAAAATAAATATAAATGTATTAATATATAAAAAATTCGTGGTATGTGGAAATCTCCTTACAACTTATTGTCTGTTATGAACCCTAGTTCATCTCAACATAGATTTTAATCTTTATTTTTTCTTTCATACCTGTCACAATAGGGTTCTTCGTTTGTCCTTCAAGCTTGAAGTTGAGTCTTGTCGCTTCTATAGACTTCTTCTTTTGTTCAGTGCGCAAGCATCAAGCGATTTTTATTACATGCAATTCTCTAGAATTTCTCCAGTTAAGCTATCTTAGTAGCTTTGTTCACAAATTTCTAATTATGCAGCTCATTTCATTTTAAAAAAAGATCTATTTTCTTTCATCTTCGATTAAATTGATGAAAGTGGAATTTATGATGCACAGGTGCAGCACCAAAGCACTCAGCTATCAGGAACTCAGCTAGCAAGGCAAGCAGTGCACAAAAGACCATCAAAGAGACTCCCAAATCAGATAGTGTGAATCCAACAAATCATGTTCCAAAGAGAGTTGAGATCCGAACATGAGAAGCTAATCACAAGTAAGCTCATTACTTGCTATCTCTGTATTCTCGTCATGTACATAAAGCATGATAACCCTTTTACATTTGTGTTGTATTTATCATACTCATCTTCATATTTCCTACACTATTGTTGAGAGGATTTTAAGGAAGCATTTCTTCATAGAAAAACCAATTGAGAGCTCATCCCCATGCTGTACAACTAGTTAATTGTTCTTCTTTCATCGTTTTTTTTCCTAAGAGTTCTGGTTGAAATTTATGCCATGCTCTTATTATTGCCTCTTAACAGTCTCCAGGTTCTTGGTTTATATTTTATTTTGGTTTAAGTTGAAAACCTAGCTAGGAGTGATAGTTGCGATTATTCTTTTGAAAAACATGACGTTGCAAGTTGACCTTCTATTGATGTTGCAATAGCAATAGAAACAACTTTGATGACTTGCCTTCGTTTGAGACATAAGACTTCGTTTGGAATGGTTTTTTTACTGCTTTTTAAAATAATTTTTTAATACAAAAAATTTTCTGAAGTAAATATTTTTGTGCTAGAAAGTTGCTTTTAAAAAAGTACTAAGAAAGCCATCCCAAATGAAGCCCAAGTCTAAGGCTTCGTTTGGGACAGCTTTTTAATTGCTTTATACAGCAGTTTTTTAGTAAAAAAATTTTTTAATCTAAAAGATTTTGTATTAAAAAATTGTTTCAGAAATCAGTAAGAAAATGGTCCCAAACGGAGCTTAAATTAACATATTGATACTATTTAGCGTTACTTTCATTTCCTTCTCTTTTTACAAAATCATTACTAATTCATGTGTGGGTATATTATGTTGCAGGTCAGTATTATAAAGTGGTGTACTTCATCATTAAGGCTTCGTTTGGGATGGCTTTTTTACTGTTTTCTAAAATGGAGTTTTAGTACAAAATTTTTTAATTTTGTACTAAAATTCCATTTTGATTGCAATAAAAAAGCCGTCCTAAACGAAGCCTAAGTCATACAAATGCAAACTTTTTATTTATATACTCCATATTATTTCATATTGATGTATAATATGCATTATGTGGCATATGATAATTGATCTAATTATGATGTAAAATTCATGTCATCCATTTCAATATAACCAATTGTTTTTAATAGAGATATTTTATAAAGCATTAACATTAAGGCTTCGTTTGGGATGGCTTTTTCATTGCTTTCCAAAACGGAATTTTAGTACAAAAAAAAAAAAAAAAATTTGTACTAAAATTTCGTTTTAGAAAGCAATAAAAAAGTCGTCCCAAACGAAGCCTAAATATTAAATATTTATAGTATTTGCTGCATCAAATTTAGGACAAGTAAATATCATTACTGTGAATTAGAATATGAATACTCATCTTAAATTTAAATAATTTGATATTTCATTCATACTATTTAGTCCGGCGTTGATAATTTGACACCTTATATATATATATATATATATATATATATATATATATATATATATATATATATATATATATACCTTCTTGTCATTAGCATTTTCAATTATAAATAGCTCGTAAATTTTCTTATTCGGTATTTAAATTCTCTTTTAAGTATAATTTATTAATTAACATAAATTAATTTACTAATTAAAAGCTCATATATTACAGAATATACAAGACAAGTTATAATCTAATTATTATTTAAATAAAATTTTCTTTATTATGATATTTTAAATTTACTTATACATACCATTGATTATGACTATTAATTTTTTTTAATTAATAATAAATTAAATTTACAATCTAATTATCATTATTTTAAATTCCATAATATTCTTTTAAGAGTATATATTTTAACTGCTTCTACATTAATGAATTTATTAAATAAAAAATATAAATTATAAAATTTTGTTTGTACATGACTAAATATATTAACCTTTTCTTTTAGATAATAATTAAATTTTAATAACATCTTAGTCTCTATAAAAATTCCTATGCCTTTCTAAAATTTGTTAGTTCTTTTTTAATATTGGAAGATATAAATTTAGGGTTTATTGTACATAAACTAAAATATAAATATTAAATAATGAATAAATTGCTTAAAATTCTTACCTAATTTCCTCTTTCCCACTCTTTTATTGCGTCCTCCCACCTGACGTAGAGATACGTCCTCCCATCGTCAAAAAACTCGGTTTTTGCTCGGTATTGCTAGGTATTATTTGATAATAACGAGGAATATCATCATGTGAAGACCAATACCGAGTTATACCGAGCAATACAAAAAAATATCAAGTTTTTTCTAGGAAAAACTAGGTATTTTTTTGTATTGCTCGGTATTGCTCGGTATAGCTCGGTATAACTCGGTATTGATCTTCACATGATGATATTCCTCGTTATTGTTTGGTATTGCTCGGTATTTCTCGTTTTTAGCGCGATTTTAGCTCTGGGAGGACGTATCTCTACGTCAGGTGGGAGGACGCAATAAAAATTCCTCCTTAGGACGGCTATTTTGTTGTTTCTTAAACCAATTTTTTAAAATAAAAAATTATTATACTTAAAATTTTTGTAGTAGAATGCTGCTTTCAAAAACAATACGAAAGATGTCCTAAATGAAACGAAAGAGAGAAATTTTAATGGATATAATATATATATATATATATATATATATATATATATATATATATATATATATATATATATATATATATATATATATACTAGTAAAAATGCCCGTGCATTAAATGCACGTTAATAAAAAAATATAAATAAAAATTCATATTATAAATATTTTAATTATATTATCATTATAAACATGAAAAATTTTATCATTATAAATAATTATAATCATTATGATAAGTTTTATATGATTAGATACGTAATTTTATATGATACATGGATTTTGTTTTATTCATGAATTATTTTGATAGTAAATTCTGTTTATTAGTTAATAAACAATCTATTTATTTTTTAAGTGAAATTTTCTTGAAAGTTATAAGTTCTTTTTTAATTGCAAATTAATAAAATTTTAAACATTAATACTAAATAAAAAGATTTAATAGAATAAATTTGAGAGAAAATTACTTTGTTATTCATATATTTCATTTAAAATAATAATTTTATTTTTATAAATTTATTTCTACAACTAATTTTAAAATCAAATTACCAACAAGAAAGTTGGTAATATAATATATTTGATAAGAGTAAGTTTTTTGGAATAAGGAAATTATTGCAGTAAAATGTGATATACTACCTCAGATTTTTGGTATACTTAGCAAATGGGGATTTTATCTTCCTATCTTTAATTCTTTTGAAGATTTTATAAAGGTCTTGAAGGACCTTGCATCTTCTGATACAATAACCGGTAATCATTATTGTTCTGTTATATTTTTTTGTTGGAAAAGCAGATGTAAGATAGTTCATGACGGTTTGGAGGATAATGTTACTGTTATAGCAATTTCTTCTAGTTCATTTGCACGTGCATTAAATGTACGTGAATAAAGAATAAAAATTAAAAATTTATTTAATAGTATTTTAAATATATTATTATTCTTAAAAAATATTAAGTTTAATTATCACTGTTAGTAATAATAATTATTAATTATATTAATGAAGAATAACATATTTTTATTAAAATCATAATAAAGAAAATATATTAATATAATTTTACAATTCCATAGTAAAAAATACATATGTTTTCTCTATATAACAAATATTATCATAAAAAAAATCAATTCATATTTAGAATAAAAGCTCAAAAATATCATTATAAATATGTCATACTAATCTAAAATAATAAAAGAGATAACAAATTTATCTTATTTCATTCACAAAAGAACATCTCATCTATAATAAAATTTTACTATCTTACAAAAATTTCTTTAAAGGCAATTTTGATGGTGAAATATGCATATCCAATGGTGATGAGATTAATTATTTGAAGCACAACAAACAAAATAAGAGCAAAGAAGCAAAAACCCATGAAGAAACATTTTGTTATCATTCTTAAAAATTTGGAAAATAAATAAAAGAAGCAATATTAAATGATAAAATAGAAGAACAAGCTTGCATACAAGTATTTGAAGGAGTCGTAGATAACTGGGAAGCATGCAAGTCGAGACACAGTCCATCCATTGCAGAAGAAAGATGAAGACGACTGGAGCCAAATGACCATATGAAAGTTTCATCAATAGGCAAGCACCACCAGGGGCTGAGCGATTTTTTTTCAAGTGGGGCACAAATCATTAAAGTAAGAAAAAATTTCTCACATTAAAATTTTTTTAGATAAAAAAATAAATAATCAAACAAATTACTAAAAGTAAACAAAAGTTGAAGCAGTTTTCACTTTTATCCCAAATTTACTAAATCTGAAACAATATTTTCTATCCTAATAGACTAATAAATGTGAATAAATTGCTGACCGGTACCCAAAAACAAAAGCCCATACGCCAAAAGTTTTCTCAAAAAACATAAGACCACTAAAAAAAAAACAAATCAGAAGATCATAATCAACCACAATCATGAAAAGGTAAAAAGATTTTACTGTCAAAATCTGCTACCAGATGCAGACATCAAACGTATGGAAGAGTTTGGGGTCAGCTTAATCGGCATCAAACAGCCGTAATCCAAGTAAGAATTACGACCAGAAGAAGACCTCCGGTAGATGCTTGCGATTTCTTGCTCGTTTCCAACTGAAGGATTTCCTCCTCCTCCTTAACTATCAGCACAAAAAAGCACGTGCTCAACCCCAATGCTACCCTTGCCTTCCGGGAGCCTTCGAAGCAAGATATTCTTCAGGGCAAAGCATGCCAAGCTGGAGTCGAAGCACGCGAAGAAGTCAAAGAAGCTTCGTTAGCAACTCAATCTTTCAATACTAAATCCGGAGGGGAGGCGAGGGAAAGCAGATGACGACCTTTTTTCAAATGTGAGAGGGAGAAGGGTTGGGACCGAGGGTTGCGGGGTGGGCTGGTTCTAATGGAATACTATGGAATGCGAAGGAAGATAATACTAAGTAATGCATGAGGAAGACGAAGGGTCATGACAGATTGAGGGTTACAATAAACCACATGTAACTCTTCACGTGAATCCAAAGAAATAAGTGAAAAACCCCCTTCGTCTTCTGCTTGCTTTAATACAAGTTTTATGTTCATAAATTAATATGTAATATAATTTAAACGATCTTTAACTTAAGATAAATGTTTTAATATTAACGTTAATATTAAAGCATTAATATCATTTGCTATAAAATATATATTTAAATAATAATTACCACAGATAATGAATTAAATATTTGGCTCGAAACTTTTATATGTCATTAATTGTTACGTTACAATTAATTAAGACTTTTTAATTAAGCATATGAGATATGAAGAGAAATTATAATTAATTGAATTTAATTGACGCATGAGAATAGAGAGTAGAAATTAATGGAGTGTGTTATAAATAAAGAATTTGAAGAGACATAAATGAACGTTTCAGATTATTTTAAAATTTACAAATGAACGATTAGGATCTACTAAGCATGCCAAGCTGGAGTCGAAGCACGCGAAGAAGTCAAAGAAGCTTCGTTAGCAACTCAATCTTTCAATACTAAATCCGGAGGGGAGGCGAGGGAAAGCAGATGACGACCTTTTTTCAAATGTGAGAGGGAGAAGGGTTGGGACCGAGGGTTGCGGGGTGGGCTGGTTCTAATGGAATACTATGGAATGCGAAGGAAGATAATACTAAGTAATGCGTGAGGAAGACGAAGGGTCATGACAGATTGAGGGTTACAATAAACCACATGTAACTCTTCACGTGAATCCAAAGAAATAAGTGAAAAACCCCCTTCGTCTTCTGCTTGCTTTAATACAAGTTTTATGTTCATAAATTAATATGTAATATAATTTAAACGATCTTTAACTTAAGATAAATGTTTTAATATTAACGTTAATATTAAAACATTAATATCATTTGCTATAAAATATATATTTAAATAATAATTACCACAGATAATGAATTAAATATTTGGCTCGAAACTTTTATATGTCATTAATTGTTACGTTACAATTAATTAAGACTTTTTAATTAAGCATATGAGATATGAAGAGAAATTATAATTAATTGATTTTAATTGACGCATGAGAATAGAGAGTAGAAATTAATGGAGTGTGTTATAAATAAAGAATTTGAAGAGACATAAATGAACGTTTCATATTATTTTAAAATTTACAAATGAACAATTAGGATCTACTAAGAGTGGAATCCCAAGCCACTTTTATATAGTAGTATAGATAAATGATAGAATTTGAAGAGTTATATATGAATTTTTTGATTTATTAATTATTTTTAATAGAATGGACGGCCAAGATAATTAAAAAATAAGTAGAATGGATGAACAAGATTTGCCGGAGGAAGGAAACTCAAGCCCCTTTTATAATAGTAGTATAGATATGTCATTAATTGTTACGTTACAATTAATTAAGACTTTTTAATTAAGCATCTGAGATATGAAGAGAAATTATAATTAATTGAATTTAATTGACGCATGATTCATATTATTTTAAAATTTACAAATGAACAATTAGGATCTACTAAGAGTGGAATCCCAAGCCACTTTTATATAGTAGTATAGATAAATGATAGAATTTGAAGAGTTATATATGAATTTTTTGATTTATTAAATATTTTTAATAGAATGGACGGCCAAGATAATTAAAAAATAAGTAGAATGGATGAACAAGATTTGCCGGAGGAAGGAAACTCAAGCCCCTTTTATAATAGTAGTATAGATATGTCATTAATTGTTACGTTACAATTAATTAAGACTTTTTAATTAAGCATCTGAGATATGAAGAGAAATTATAATTAATTGAATTTAATTGACGCATGAGAATAGAGAGTAGAAATTAATGGAGTGTGTTATAAATAAAGAATTTGAAGAGACATAAATGAACGTTTCAGATTATTTTAAAATTTACAAATAAACGATTAGGATCTACTAAGAGTGGAATCCCAAGCCACTTTTATATAGTAGTATAGATATAGTAGCAAAATAATTAAATTAAAAAAAATCTATAAAAAATATTAAAAATAAGCATATAATAGCAAAATAATATCCTAAAAAAAAAAAAAAAAAAAAAAAAGAATGAAAATGAAATGAATAAAATTGACAAAAAGAAAATATAGTATAATAATATTAACAGAATAATGTTAAAGAATAAGATATTTTGACTAAATAAAGTGATAATATAAATTTTTTGGAATAAAGTAAGGAAGCTGCACAAATTCTTTTGGACCTTTAAAACTAATTCCCTAATCTAATTTGAGCTGTTCATTTAAATGGTTGATCAAATAAAAAAGAAAATTTAAAAATATCCCTCTATTAAAATTTATTAGATAAAAAATGTAATATTCCTGTTGATAAGAGAATTAGATAAAAATGTATTATTCCTGTTGACAAGAAAAAGAGAGAATTAAATTAAAATTTACACCTCTATGTTTATTTCTATTTTGAAAAGAGTGTCTTATCTTATTTTTAAGATGTCACCTTTGGTGGTCCTCACCATTTATTAGATGAGTCATTCTGGGAAATTATTGGGTCAGGTCACCGGATGTGTTCGGAGCCCAATGAAAATGCGTCACATCACCTCCTACTCGGTACTGAGTAGTACCAAATAGTACCGAGCTCGGTATTGCTTAGTACCGAGCTTAGTACTGCTCGGTACTCAGTACCGAGCTCAATACTGCTCAATACTGTGAATACCGAACGTAAGCTATGTCCGGTGACTTAACCCAATAATTTCCCCCTATCTTGATAGGCTAATTAGTTATAGTAGGTACTTATTGGGGAGATCATGAGGAGTAAACACCACAACGACGAAACAAACAAGAAAGTAAAAGCAGTGAAAAATTAAAGGACATCGATATTTAACGTGGAAAAAATCCAACATAGGGAAAAAAACCTTGAAATCACACCACACTAAGAAATTCACTATGAAAACTGAGAGAAATAATTACAGATCTCTTTTCTCTCTCACTCTCTCATTGCATCTCTTCTCACATGCACCATTCTCAATGTCTGCATACACAAAATACAAGAGAAAACCAAGTAAAATAACATCAAGCAACACAACCTTTAGAAAAACAAGAAAGAAAACACTCTAGTCTGTCTTTCAGCACTGCGACACTCAAGCCTCTATCGTGCACCACTGCAGCGCCATATCTATATCGATGTGGCGTTCTGCTATCTGTCGTTCAGAGCTGTGGAGCTCAGGAAAACAATGTTCGGGCACTTGGGTAAGTAATGCTTAAGCGTTATATGGGGGAAAAAAACTTTTTCAAATGCAAAGAACCTGAACTCAAGTAGGGGGTAAACCCCCTGCACCCCCTAGCGAACACAACAAGCCTTTGAGGTCTATGACAACTGGATAACTAAATTGATTAACACAATTAGATTCACACATAACAGTACTCTCATGCTGCTCCATGCATGGGCTTATCATACAAGTTGGAGTCAGCTTCTCAGATGAGGCCTTTTTGTTCATTGTCGTGCTTGTTATTATCTTAAATGGGCCTAAACTTTCGCTAGACCTTTATTTTTGCGAGGTAATCATCTAAACTCGCCAGCTAGAAGGGATGTGCACTTTACTTATTATGAATCATGTCATAAGGTGGGGAGTCGCCTTCTTGAACCAGGCTTTAATTTCTCTTGTGAATAATTCTTTTGCTTATATTTGAGAAGACCGAACAACACTGTGGGTAATTCATAGAATTCTTCTAAAATGTAATATAAAGAATAAGCGAGCGAGTACAACTTAAATTGTTGTTGCACTAATTACACTTCTTCTCTATTATTGTTCATAATAAGCTTTGAAGTTTCTCCTATCTATGTTGATAGCTAGTCAGTTGCACATTATCATCTTCCTTTGCCTACTTCACTGTTATATTTGTTACCTAGATTTATTATTTGCAGGGATGAAGACCCATATTAGTTACAGTTAATGGTGAACTAAGCTAGGGGGATATTTTCAATCTCCTCATCTTTGATAGGGCTGCAAATGAACCGAGCCGAGCCGAGTATGTGAGTGTTCATGTTTGTATTCATTTAATATCAGCTTGTTCAAGTTTGGTTCATGTTTGTTCGAGTTTTATTGTTTGTGTTCATGTTTTATTGTTTGTGTTCATGTTTGGTTCATTTAAATTAATGAGTGTTCATGTTCGGTTCATGTTCAGTTCATCTTCGTTCGTTTAGTGCTTACCGAGCTTGTTCGCGAACATATTTAACGAATTTTTTTTAACTATCAAACAAACACGTTCATGAGCATATCTATGAACAAACATATTTATAATAAAAGTAATTGTCTATGTAATAAAGGCAATGATTATTTATATTTATTAATTTTATAATCAAATATTAATTATTTTTATCGAGCTTATTCACGAGTTCAAAATCAAACACGAATCGAACTTTTATCGAGCTTAATGTCGAGCTTGTTCACGAACTTCAAATGATGTTGTTCGCGAACATAAATGAGCCGAACACATTAGTGTTCAAGTTTGTTTATTTAAGAATCGAGTATTTAAAATATTGTTCAAGTTTGTTTGTTTAGTTAATTAAACGATCACAAACGAGCTTTAATTGAACCGAACAATGAGTAGCTCGTCGAACGTTTGGTTCGCTTGCAGCCCTAATCTTTGATAAGGTTCTTCCCTTTGGCCCTTTCTATTCATTATAATTTTGGATATTCTTGTATTATCAAATTTATCCTTTTAATCATCTCTCAAATGGGTCTAATGTTTATATGAAAATAAAATGTATTAGGATATTATAATTAAAATTTTTAACTATCTATTTTAAGATTATTGTACTATAAATTGAAAGAGTTTTTTCTACTATGTCTATTATAAAAAAATTGATTTCGAAATAGAATTGAAGATCAGTGAATGAATGATATTTTAGTCATTTATATTAAGAAAGAAATACTTTGTTTTATTGATATTGAAGTAATTTTTAAACGTTTTTAGAATATAAAGAGTAGGTATTATAAATTGTGAGTTTTTTTTATCTTATATTTTATTTTTTTTATAATAATAGTTATAAACAATATTTTTTTAATTTTCAATATTGACCTTAAGCTTGGATGGAAAGAATTGAGAGAATATTAAAAAAAAAAAAAAAAAAAAACAAACAAACAATTTTGTGCCGCTAATAAAAAAAATTTCTAGCTCCGCCAATATTGATAAGGTTTATATATCCTCTTTAACTTTCATTGAATATACTCTTCAATGCTTTCCCAAGGTGATTGATCTTAATGTTAATCATGATAAACCTAATCTTTTTTTTTTTTTTTCAAACCTATAGATACACGTTTAGTTGAATGTTAGTGACATTCAAATGTTAGGTTAAATCCATTCCTTAGAGCTAAATAGATATTGTTATCCAATTTTTCAGGCTTAAGATAAGCGATTTATTGATGGTTCTTAATAAATTTCAATCTTAGGCTTCATTTGGAATGACTTTCTTACTGTTTCTTAGAGCATCTTTTTAGCAAAAAAATTAAAATTTTTGGGCTAAAACACTGCTCTTAGAAGCACTAAAAAAGTCATCCCAAATTAAACTTTAGTTTTATGATTGTAAGCAAAAATTCTATCTTTTAATGAACATCTTCTATTAACAAGTACTATTTGTTAGTAGAATGTAGAAGATAATTGATTCTTCTATCTACTTCTCAACACAGGCTTAGTCGTTTTCTAGCTTTTTCTTAGGGTTTCAACTTTATAATAGCATTTTATCATTACTTTAGTTTTATTTGATGAAAAAGTTTTGGCTTGCCTATATATATATATATATATATATATATATATATATATATATATATATATATATATATATATATATATATATATATATATATATATATATATATATATATATATATGATACGTTATCTCAAAATTTTTTTGGTCGGGCACGAATCTCGAGGCCCAAGCTAGTTAGAAACTTCAAAAATTAATTTCGGGAGCATATGAACTCTGATCTCAGTGAGCTTATAGTCAAACTAAGCGTCTCGGAAATACGAACCCAACGACACCAATATCAACCCAATCCGAGCCCAAATGAGTCCGAATCAAGGGCTCAAAGCGCTGTTGGAAGGTTCAACCCACAATTTGAGTTACCAAACGGTCTCCGATTTTCACGATCTTATACTCGAATCGAACGGCTCGACGAGACGAATCCAACGAGCCCAAGATCGCCGAATTCCGACATCATTAAGGTCTTCAAATGCCCAATGAACGGTGCATGATCAAAGGATTCAATATCGGCCGTCCATTCAAAACACTCCCAATTCGGCCATGATCTCACGCCTATTTACGGGATATGCCACTCCAGAAAAACTATAAATAGAGCCCTCATTCTACACCAAATGGACTCAAGGGAAGAGAGAGAAGAAGAAGAGGAGAAAGGGGAAAAGGAGATTCCTCACCTCCTCGACCACCACCGGAGCTCTTCCTGCCGCTTGAAGACGCCGGAACTCTACCGGATATTCGGGAGAATGCCAGAATTCTGTCCAACTTCCATGGGATGATGAAATTCTTCCCAATTTACAAGTGATTTCCCTCCTGACACCGAAACTCCGCCCAAGTGAAGCCGAAGTTCTCCTTTGCCGCCAAAGACGTCGAACTTCTATCCGATGTCGGACCTTGACTCTTCGCCAAGTTTCTACCCGACGCCGGACTTCTACCGGTTATTGGACTTTGCTGGACGTCTATGCGAAGATGCATTTCTTTCCATTGTTGGACTTCTACCTGACGCTGTTCTTCTGATCTTCGTCGTCAGACTACAGTCCTTCCGACCTTCGTCGCCAGCCGACTACGGTCCTCCTGACTTACGTCGCCCGCCGACTACAGTCTTCCCGACATCTGTTGCTCGTTGAATACGGTCCTCCTGACTTATGTCGCCCGCCGACTACATTCTTTCCGACCTCCGTCGCCCGCCGACTACGGTCCTCCTGACTTACGTCACCCGCCGACTACAGTCCTCCGTCGCCAGCTGACTAAGGTCCTCCTGACCTAAGTCGCGCGCCGACTGCAGTCCTTCTAACAAAGCGAATACATCGATAGTAGATCTTTGTATTTACATCATGTAATGTACTCCATAAGATGTACATCAAGCTAAGGCCTTCTCCCAAGGAAGGGCCTCATTTGTAATCAACTGCGAATACTAGTGGATTCGTTCAAACTGGGCTAGGCTCTGTGGTTTTTCCCCCTTTTATAGGGGTTTTCCACGAAAAAATCTTGGTGTCTCATAAATGATAGACCCTCTCTCCTTATCTGATTGCGTGCCAGATTTTCGTACAACACTAAGACGATAAACTTTTTATTTCTCTACCGCCGCGAATACTCCTTGACGCAACAGTTTGGCGTCGTCTGTGGGAACGTGATTCCCGACTGGGGGGCAACTTTTGCTCCAATCTCAAAAGATCGCTCTTATCAACTTCCTGACATCAGTCATTGTTGCATCAGATGCGGACTGGGGAGTAACTTTGACCCCAATTCTGGTCAAAAGGATCCTCCGATGCTTTATATATCAAGATGATATTTCGAGAATATCCGAGCAAATGCAATGATACTTTAAATCAATTGCAAGCTTTATACAGTCCCTTGTTGGACTTTTACTCCTTGGGCAAGGTCTTAACCTCGACATCAAAAAGGCAGTAACGGTCTAAAAATAAACCATTCTTCACTTTTGATTCGAGATACACGCGGCATTCGCCCCCTCCCAATCAAGGTAAAATCGATCACAGGGGGATCTGATTCGACCTCTTCCACACAGGTTAACGTCGTCGAGCAAAGGCTCCGACATACAACCTCGGAAAGGTTTCACATCCTTGATGGATTCTCTCGACCTCTTCCACACAGGTTAACATCGTCGAACAAATGTTCCGATATACAACCTCGGAAAGGTCTCACATCCTTGGTGGCTTCTCCCGACCTCTTCCACACAGGTTAACGTCGTCGAACAAATGTTCCGACATACAACCTCGAAAAGGTCTGACATCATTGGTAATTCTCTCGACCTCTTCCACACAGGTTAACGTCGTCGAACAAATGTTCTGACATACAACCTCGGATAGGTCTCATATCATTGGTGGATTCTCCCGACCTCTTCCACACAGGTTAACATCGTCGAGCAAAGGCTCCGACATACAACCTCAAAAAGGTCTCACATCATTGGTGGAATCCCGACCTCTTCCACACAGGTTAACGTCGTTGAGCAAAGGCTCCGACATACAACCTCGGAAAGGTTTCACATCCTTGATGGATTCTCCCGACCTCTTCCACACAGGTTAACGTCATCGAGCAAAGGCTCCGACATACAATCTCGAAAAGGTTTCACATCCTTGATGCATTCTCCCAACCTCTTCCACACATGTTAACGTCGTCGAGCAAATGCTCCGAGATACAACCTCGGAAAGATCTCACATCCTTGGTGGATTCTCCCGACCTATTCCATATAGGTTGATGTCATCAGGAAAACGACTCTGAAAAACAACCTCGGATAGATTATACATCATTGGTTAACGTCACCAAAATGCCGTCAATGGACTTCTATTAGACTTCTACACAAAGTTAAATTTCTACTTGATATTGAATTTCCTCCTGTCACTGAAATTTTGCCTTGCAGGACTTTCAACGGACTAATACTCGACGTTGTACTTCTACGCGACGTAGAACTTCTACTCGTCGTCGGACTTCTGCTCGTTGACAAACATTCGTCGGTCTTCTACCCGACATTGAACTTCTACTCGTCGTCGGACTTCTGCTCATCGACGAACTTTCATCGGTCTTCTACCCGATGCCGTACTTCTACCCGACGTCATACTTCTCCTTGTCTTCAGACTTCTGCTCGTCAGCGGGCTTTTACTCATCGTCGGACTTCTGCTCGTCGATGAACTTTTGTCGGTCTTCTACCCGATGTTGAACTTCTTCCCGACGTCGGACTTCTCCTTCTCGTCGGACTTCTGCTCGTCAGCGAACTTCTACTCATCGTCAGACTTCTGCTCGTCGACGAACTTTCATCGGTCTTCTACTCGGCATTGAACTTCTACCCGACATCAGACTTCTTCCTGTAGTTGGACTTCTGCTCGTTAGCAGACTTCTACTCGTCGTCGGACTTCTGCCCGTCGACAAACTTTCATCGGACTTCTGCCCGAGGCAGTACTTCTACCCGACGTCAGACTTCTCCTTGTCGCCAGACTTCTGCTCGTCAGCAGACTCGTACTCGCCGTCGGACTTATGCTCGTCGACGAACTTTCGTCGGTCTTCTACCCGACGTCAGACTTCTCCTTGTCGTTGGACTTCTGCTCGTCAGCGGGCTTCTACTCATCTTAGGACTTCTGCTTGTCGACGAACTTTCGTCGGTCTTCTACCCGAAGTTGAACTTCTACCCGACGTCGGACTTCTGCTCGTCATAGGACTTCTACTCATCGTCAGACTTCTGCTCGTCGACGAATCTTCGTTGGTCTTCCGCCCAAGGCTGTACTTCTACCCGACGTCAGACTTCTTCCTGTCGTCAGACTTCTGCTCGTTAGAAGACTCCTACGTATCGTCGGACTTCTACTCATCGTCGGACTTCTGCTCGTTGACGAATCTTCGTCGGTCTTCTACCCGACTTTGAACTTCTACCCGACGTCAGCAGACTTCTACTCGTCGTCGGACTTCTGCTCGTCGGCGAATCTTCGTCGGTCTTCTACCCGATGTTGAACTTCTACCCGACGTCGGACTTCTCCCTGTCGTCATACTTCTGCTCGTCAGAAGACTCCTACGCATCGTCGGACTTCTGCTCGTCAGCAGACTTCTACTCGTCGTCAGACTTCTGCTTGTTGGCGAATCTTCGTCGGTCTTCAACCCGACGTTGAACTTCTACCCGACGTCGGACTTCTCCCTGTTGTTAGACTTTTGCTCGTCAGAAGACTCCTATGCATCGTCGGACTTCTGCTCGTCAGCAGACTTCTACTCGTCGTCGGACTTCTGCTCGTCGACGAATCTTCGTTGGTCTTCCGCCCAAGGCCGTACTCCTACCCGACGTCAGACTTCTCCTTGTCCTCGGATTTCTGCTTGTCAGCAGACGTCTACTCATCGTTGGACTTCTGCCCGTTGACAAACTTTCATCGGTCTTCTGCCCAAGGCCGTACTTCTACCCAATGTCAGACTTCTCATTGTCGTCGGACTTCTCCTCATCGGCGGACTACTACTTGTCATCGGCTTCTCGCTCGAATGCTACTTGCAACGCACCCTCGAACTCTCTCCTTTGGCTCCACACTCGATCGTTGACTGCTAATGGGCTTCAACTCGATCATCTATCGCTAGCAAACTTCCACTCAAATGGCATTCAAATCCCGTAACTCCTGCGCACGAGGAGGGGTGCTAATTCGAGTAGGGAAAATTTCCCGCTCGCAAATTATGGAAGCCTCAACCGCCAGAGAGTCGTGGGGGAGGAGAAGAAATCCCGTAACTCCTGCGCGCGAGGAGGGTGCTAATTCGAGTAGGGAAAATTTTCTGCTCGCAAATAGCGAAAGCCTCAGCCTCCAGAGAGCCGTGGGGGAGAAGAAGAAATCTCGTAACTCCTGTGCACTAGGAGGGGCGCTAATTCGAGCAGGGAAAATTTCCCGCTCGCAAATAGCGGAAGCCTCAGCCGGTAGAGAGCCATGGGGGAGGAGAAGAAATCCCGTAACTCCTGCGCTCGATGAGGGGCGCTAATTCGAGCAGGAAAAATTTCCCGCTCGCAAATAGCGAAAGCCTCAGCCGCCAGAGAGCCAGAGGGAGAAAGAAAGAGAAGTTGTGAGTTGCCTAAGGGGCCTATTTATAAGTTTTTGAGAGAATGAAGGAAAGTTACAACCATTTTTGAAATTCCAGATTTTTCTAAATTTTTTCTGATTTTTTTGGAAATTTTTGGGATTTTTTCGGAATTTTTTGGGCACAAAAATAGCAAAAAAGGAGTTTTTCCAGCTAGTGGGGCCCACTTAAGGCGGTGCAGCCAACCAGCCACCCGAAATGGCGCGACCAGCGCACCGATCCGTGGGCACCACGCGCCGATCGTAGTTGGCCGCACACGGCCAGCGGCCGGCTAAGGTGGCAGCCGCAGCACTACCACGCAGGCGCAGCGCGGCGAAGGCACGCGCGCGAACAGGCCTGGCGCGGGAGTAGTACGGCCCAGGTGCGCGGGCGCGGTTCGGCGTAGGAGAGCTGTCACGACCCGACCCGAGACGAGACAGATCCCGTTCGTACCGGGCCGCGACATAAAAACGAACCAGGATCTGACTTTGGAATTTGCTTCAGAACTGATCTTCCAAATAATTTAACTCAAACAGACACACAAACACAGAGCTACTAAAAACATCAAATGCAGCGGAACAAAAGATCTATCTTTTCTTTTCCTCAAAACAATCATCTACAAATACAGTATATGGCTTTTAAACAGAAAGAAAGACAGAACAGAAAAGCCATGACTGTACAAAAATCAAAAGGTACAAAACAATACCTATACTGATCAGACTCTAAAATCTATTTCTGGACTTCCTTCATTTTCCCATAACCTGAAAACCACCAGAAAGCAAGGGTGAGCTCAACAGCTCAGCAAAGCAACAAACCTCCAATCAAAATTCTCAGAATCTCAAAACCAACACATCAGATAAATCCGTACAGAAATCAGAACAAAATAGGACAGTTATCAAATCGGACAAATCAGAACGGAACAGATCAAATCAAACAGAACTGTACGGAAACAGAAGTCGTATCAAATCAGAAACAGAATAGATCAGACATATTAGATCAATAGAATCAGAATCAGATCAGAAATATCAGAAATCGTATCAATTCAGATATCAGATATCAAATATATAATTCATAGCTAAATTCCCTGACACTGACTGAATCTCATAGGATCCAGGCCCATTATGCCTTCCTTTGTGCTCACGGCACCAGAACAGATGTGCATATAGCACCAGAATACATATATAGTGCTTATAGCACCTAAACAGATTTCCTCGGATCCGGAACAGAACAGATATCAGATTTCATATTGAGCTCATTTCAGATTTCCCAGACACTAACTGAATCTCAAAGGATCCAGGCCCCTTATAACTCCCTTTTTATAGCATATACAGATAGCATATCAAATCAGAAGAATTTCCGGACAAATCAGAAATTACCCAAAAATCGGGCAGCACAATGGCAAGTATACAGAATTTACACAAATTTTCCTGAAAATAATAATTTACCAAATTTGCACAGAATATAGATAACAACATTTCATAACATTTATTCTACTACACAGACCATTTTCACTTACACAGAAAAATCCAGTTGACTAAAAACTCCGTCGAATCAAAAATACCCGGACAAAAATCTTCAGAAAATAACCAAAATGTGCACACTCGGCACGTCAACAATATACAGAAAAATACACGGTAAAAACTGAACCAATCAAAAGATACGGATAAAAATTGTTAACGGAAAATAAATCCGGACAGAAAATACCGCCAAACACGACGGTTCTGAAAATTGAGAAAGGCGGAATGTGCCTTACCTTGCGTACAGCAATATCCTGAACAGTCTCTTCGAACGAAAACCGCTCCGCGTCGTCCGAAAATCAAATTTTCCAATTTGCCCTTCAATTTTCTCTCTACTCGGCTGAAATCAGATATTTTTTTAAAATATTTTTCTCTCTCTTCAAATGAGCTGATTTCAGCTTTACTGAACTCAGATCGGCCCGGCCGATCGCCATATCGTCCCGGGACGATCCGACCTATCTTGATCGTCCTGGATGACTCCCAGGGCTATGCTCCGGTCGATATTTTGAACAGTGCCAATCGGCCTGGTCGATGCCTCAATCGGCCTGGACGATGCCTACAGAAAAACACCTGGAGCAAACCTGGGCAAATTCTGGAGCAACATCTCCACTGATCGTCCCAGGACGATCCTGGAGCAGATCTTGATATTACAATCTCCCCAACTCAGAAAAATGTCATCCTCGACATTATCCAATCCAAACTCAGTCAAAACAAGTACGGGTACGACCGTCTCATGTCAAACTCCTTCTCCCAAGTCGCTTCCCGTGCAGTCCGGTGCTTCCACAGGACTTTAACCATCGAAATCTGTTTATTTCTTAACTTTCGGACGTCGTACGCCAAAATCAACTCTGGCTCTTCCTTGTACGCCAGATTCTCCTGAATCTCAACCTCATCAGCAGATACCTTCTTCCCAGAGTCGGATACCCACTTCCTCAGAGTGGATACGTGAAACACATTATGTACGTCAGGCATCGAATCAGAAAGCAATAGTCGGTAAGCAGATTTTCCAATCCTTTCCAAATTTTCAAAAGGTCCAACATACCTTGGACTAAGCTTGCTCACTTGGCCAAATCTACTCACACCCTTCATCGGGCTGACTTTGACATACACAAAGTCACCAACTTGAAACTCTACAAACCTGTGCTTTTGATTGTAATACTTCTGCTGTCGATCCTGAGCTGCTTTCAATCTTTCTTTTATCAAACTGATCTTCTGAACAGTTTCCTCAACAAAAGTGGCACCCAAAGCCTGTCTATCTCCGACCTCCGTCAGAGTCACTCGTACGGTGCCATACCGATACTGGACTGAAAACTGTTGTTATAAGCAAACTCAATCAGCGGGATATGATCCTCCCAGCTTCCGCCAAAGTCCAGAACACAAAGTCTCAATAGATCTTCCAGTACCTGAATAGTCCTCTCAGACTATCCGTCGGTCTGAGGATGAAAGGCTGTACTGAAATGCAGTTTCGTACCCAAGCCTTGCTGAATGCCTTTCCAAAGTATGGAAGTAAAGCGTCCATCTCGATCAGATACGATCACGCGAGGCACACCGTGCAATCTGACTATCTCCTTCACATATATCTGTGCCAAACGCTCCACCGGATCGGTCTGTCTGATCGGAAGAAAATGGGCGGACTTTGTCAATCAATCTACAACCACCCAAATAGCTTCGTGCCCTTGTCTAGATCGAGGAAAACCCATCGCAAAATCCATCGTCACCTCCTCCCATTTCCACTCAGGGATAGGCAACGACTGCAACAGTCCACCTGGTCGCTGATGCTCTGCCTTCACCAACTGACAGGCTTCGCATCTCGACACAAACTCTGCCACATCTTTCTTCATTCCAGGCCACCAGAACAAAAGCTTCATATCAGCATATATCTTACCATTGCCTGGATGAACAGTGTAGCCTGAATGATGAGATTCGTACAGAATCTCCTGTCTCAAATCTCCAGACACAGGTACCCACAACCTGTTCTTACAGAAAATAGCACCAGAATCAGAAATTTGTAGTTCAGGAGTCTTACCAGATCTAATCTGAGCAATCAACTTCGAATAATCAGAATCTGACTTCTGGGCTTCCTGAATCCTTGTTTCCAAAGAAGACTGAATGCTCATCTGAGCTAACTCCAACCCACTGGAGGAAATCACCTCCAACTGCAATCGCTCCATGTCTCGAATCAGAAAGTCATCACAAGTAAGCTGAATACCTGATAATCCAGAAGACTTTCTGCTCAGAGCATCCGCTACCACATTCGCCTTACCAGGCTGATACTGAATAGTCACATCATAGTCCTTGATCAACTCGAGCCACCTTCTCTATCTCAGATTCAGATCCTTCTGAATAAAAATGTACTTCAGGCTCTTATGATCAGTAAAAATCTCACATCTGATGCCATACAGATAATGACGCCAAATCTTTAAAGCAAACACAACAGCAGCCAACTCTAAATCATGCGTTGGGTAATTCTTCTCATGTGGTTTCAACTGTCTAGATGCATAAGCAATTACCTGACCATGCTGCATCAGGACACATCCCAGTCCTTTCAGTGAAGCATCACTAAACACTTGAAAACCTTTCATACCTGACGGAAGTGCTAGTACCGGAGCTGAAGTCAGACAATCCTTCAATATCTGAAAACTTGCCTCACACTCCGGTGTCCAAACAAAAGGAACAGACTTCTGCGTCAGTCTCGTCAGAGGCGTCGAAATCTGTGAAAATCCTTTCACAAATTTCCTGTAATACCCGGCCATACCCAAGAAACTACGTACCTCAAATACCGTAGTCGGCCTTGGCCAATCAGCAACTGCCTGAATCTTTTGGGGATCTACAGAAATGCCTTCTCCGCTAATCACATGCCCCAGAAATGAAATACTCTTCAACCAGAATTCACACTTGGAGAACTTGGCATACAGCTGATGCCTCCTCAAAGTCTCCAACACAATCCTCAAATGTCTGGCATGATCATCTCCAGATGCAGAATATACCAGAATATCGTCAATGAAGACGATCACAAACTGATCCAAATACTCCCTGAATACTCGGTTTATCAGATCCATGAAAATAGCAGGCGCGTTGGTTACCCTAAAAGGCATAACCAAGAACTCATAGTGCCCGTACCGAGTACTGAAAGCTGTCTTCACCACATCAGCTTCCTTCACCTTCACCTGATAATATACGGATCTCAAATCAATCTTCGAAAACACCGAAGATCCAGAAAGCTGATCAAACAAGTCGTCAATCCGAGGCAAAGGATACTTATTCTTGATAGTGACCTTGTTCAAATCTCTGTAGTCAATACACATACAAAGTGTACCGTCCTTCTTCTTCACAAACAAAATAGGTGCTCCCTAGGGCGAAACACTAGGACGTACAAAACCTCTGTCAACCAACACCTGAAGCTGAACTTTCAACTCCGAAAGTGTGATGCCTCAAGATTAAACTTGGAAAGAATGTCAATCAATTACCCAAACAATTTACCAGAGCTATCTAAAACCTTCGATTAAACAATCTAACAAACATCTATAAAATTTAAAATATCAATATACAAGTCGATTCATATCTCAAAACATCATGTACAATACTCAGGAACTATACTATCAATACAAGTAAAGAAACTATCCTGTCCTGAGTACAAAAGAATCATCAGTCGACCAAAAGACCAAAAAACCTGAAGATCTGGATCAATTCCTATCTCCTGCTCCCAAGCCCTGACCTGAAAATATCAACCACATATAATGAGCTTTACAAAGCCCAGCAGGTCACCTAATACCTATAACTGAAATCAAAGCGCGGCGATGCTATCAATATGCATGTCAATCTATCAAATCCGTATCAGTCAATGTTCAATGAGTCTATGCAATGCGGGAATCCAATCAGTAGTCGATACAATCCGGAAATCAATAGTCAATAAAATCAGTCAATGCAGCGGCAGGCAACTCGATAAATCAACGCAATCAATCAATATCCGTCAATCAAATCGATACGGTCTAATCAATGAAATTAATCGAGAAAAGCGATACGGAATAATGGATCTATTAAGCAGTCAATACAGTACAGAAACAGTAGCAATGACGAATCTATAAAATCTATAGGCAGCAATATCAATGAATCTATACGATGTCCATGTCCATGCTATCAATGCAATATCTATATCTATTCATGTCCATATCAATGCTCAGTGATCAATCAGTGAAATCAATGAAATCGTACGATACAGTAAATCCGATCAAATCCATAAAATCCGTAAGTCGATACAGTAAACATGCAATCAATACGATAATACTGAACAAGTATAATCAATGGTCATGTTGCTGTTGTAGAATCCATATTACTGTTGTAGATATCCATACATTGGTTCTATGAAAAGAGTCGTCACTCTATTGCCCGTCGGCTCAATCTCCTTATGACTCCCATCGTTATATCCATGATCCATGATCAATGATTTAAAGGAAAGCCCGTCGGCCCACCATCCTGTACAGGTATCATCTCCAACCAATGTTCAACCAGGTTATACGTGTTCCAGTATCAATAATCAATCAATAATCAATATTAAAGCAATCATATCAATAATCATATGCATATCGATTCAATCTATCAGTTTCAGACAAATCCGAAATCATACGAAAATCGGGCAGAGTAACGGTAGTCGGTCAAATTTACACAAAAATCCTGCAAAAAGATACAAATTCCAAATTTCTCCAAATTACCAACGAATATCCACGGCATCAATACAAGACTATCAATGTAAAGAATCCAAATCAAATCAAGTCATGATAATTTTTTATTCAAGTAAAAGCGCGTAGAATCAATTCTGACCGATAAAATTTTCGTAGAATATAGTCAAATCGTGTACAATAGTCATATCTATAACATACTAGAAGTTGTGCGGTGAAAGTTGTGTCAAATCGAAATCACGTCCAAAAGTAGACTACGAAAACACAAAATAGTGCACAACTCGATCAAAACACAAGATCTCTGAAAACAGAAACAGGGTTCGGAGTCCTTACCACGAGATCTTCACTTTTTCCAACAGCAGCGTCGGACGAAAAGCGCTCCGCGGCCTCCAAAACCAAGCTTTTCCTCTTTTTTCCCTTTCTCTTTCTCTCTCCTCAAAATATCTGATTTTCTCTCTCATCAAAACGAGCTCATTTCCTTATATCATACTCAGATCGGCCTGGCCGATCGCCAGATCGTCCCGGGACGATCAGACCAATTTCTGATCGTCCTGGACCATTCCCAGGGCGATGATCAGGATGGTATTGTGAACAGTGCCGATCGTCCTGGACGATCTCAATATCGCCTGGACGATCCTGTCCAGAAATGGCTCCAGAAATCAGCTGTTTTCAATGCACTGATCGGCCTGGACGATCTCAAGTTCGTCCTGGCCGATTCTGGGAGGAAAATCCAAATCAGAGAGGAACAGTAAGGGAACGAGATCTCACAATCTCCCCACCTTAGAAAAATGTCGTCCCGACATTTCCCTACAGGTACGAAGCAAAACAAACAACGCAAAAAAAACCGAGCGAAATCCAAATCCAAATCAAAACTCGTCGAAATCCATACAAACACACCATGCAATCAATCAAATGTCAGTATGCATGTTCAATTATCAATGTCAATCGGTTAGTCAAATCAATCTTACCAGTAGAACTTTCCGGTCGTTGCTGATCCTCACGATGCTGTAAACTCTGTAGACTGTAAACACGTGGCACCACTGGAGGAAGTGCAGGAGGTCGTGGCGCAACTGTCTCTCTCTGATCTCTGACAGTCCTATCATTCATCCTGTTCCCTGATCTCTCACTGTAGGCCCTCGAGCCAATAGTCCTCTGCTGTCCTGTACCCGTGCCAGAATCAGTCCTTCCACCCAGTCCTTTCTGAGGACAATCTGCTGCTCTGTGCCCTTGCTGTCCACAGTAAAAACACTGCCCCATCAACAGGTAGCACCGACCTGCATGTCGTTTACCACAGTGAATGCACTCTCCAGAACCACCAGACGATACTATCGATGCAGATCGTGATGCATATCTCAATGCAGATCCCTTCGAACCCTCATACCTGCTTCTCTTCTCTCTATCTCTGTCTCTACCAGCATCATCTCGTCGTACCTCATCTCTCCTCCTCCTGGTATCCTCGTACCTCGATACCGGTGTCGCTAAATCAATCTCTATCAATCGAGCCCGCTCCACCAGCTCAGAAAACTCATGGATCCGAAAAGGTACTAGTGGATGCCTCAGCTCTCTGTTCAATCCGTGCTGAAATCTATAACATTTTTCCTCGGCAGTAGGAATCAGATGAGCAGCGTACCTCGCAAGTGCAGTAAACTCGGCCTCGTACTGCATCACTGACTTGCGGCCTTGTTCCAATCTCATGAAAGCTTCCTGCATCTGTCGCTGAGCTGATGGTGGTACAAACCACATCCTGAACACTGCAGTGAACTCATCCCAGGTGATCTCAGCATTGGTCTTCCCCAGGATTTTCTCTCTCTGCTGTCCAATCCACCATCTCTCCGCTTCTCCTTCGAACAGAAACACAGCCAAAGGTACTTTTCTATTCCCCGGACACTACATACTATCGAAAATCTTCTCCACTCTCATAATCCAATCCTCAGCAGCCTGGGGTCCTACAGCCCCTTTGAACAACGGAGGCTTTAGCTTGTGAAATATCTGCAAGTATCTGTCTACCTCTTCTTCCTTGCTCCCACTCATCTTGCTCTGCGCATCTCCCATAACATGTGCAATCGCAGTAGCCAACTGCATCATACTATCTGAAGGTACTGGAGCTGCGCTGTGTTGCTCATTCGGTACACTTGATTCTGCCGGGGGATCCATATCTTTTCACCTGCACAATTCAGAACAATAATACACACATGCAATGATGTATGCCAATGAAGCTCTTACAGCTACCCAATCTACCCAACTCTCAATCCAAACCTACAACTCTGGTAACAATTCATTCTTCCAATAACACTGCTCTGATACCAATTGTGAAGCCCCAAGATCAAACTTGGAAAGAATGTCAATCAATTACCCAAACAATTTACCAGAGCTATCTAAAACATTCGATTAAACAATCTAACAAACATCTATAAAATTTAAAACATCAATATACAAGTCGATTCATATCTCAAAACATCATGTACAATACTCAGGAACTATACTATCAATACAAGTAAAGAAACTATCCTGTCCTGAGTACAAAAGAATCATCAGTCGACCAAAAGACCAAAAAACCTGAAGATCTGGATCAATTCCTATCTCCTGCTCCCAAGCCCTGACCTGAAAATATCAACCACATATAATGAGCTTTACAAAGCCCAGCAGATCACCTAATACCTATAACTGAAATCAAAGCACGGCGATGCTATCAATATGCATGTCAATCTATCAAATCCGTATCAGTCAATGGTCAATGAGTCTATGCAATGCGGGAATCCAATCAGTAGTCGATACAATCCGGAAATCAATAGTCAATAAAACCAGTCAATGCAACGGCAGGCAACTCGATAAATCAACGCAATCAATCAATATCCATCAATCAAATCGATACGGTCTAATCAATGAAATTAATCGAGAAAAGCGATACGGAATAATGGATCTATTAAGCAGTCAATACAGTACAGAAACAGTAGCAATGACGAATCTATAAAATCTATAGGCAGCAATATCAATGAATCTATACGATGTCCATGTCCATGCTATCAATGCAATATCTATATCTATTCATGTCCATATCAGTGCTCAGTGATCAATCAGTGAAATCAATGAAATCGTACGATACAGTAAATCCGATCAAATCCATAAAATCCGTAAGTCGATACAGTAAACATGCAATCAATACGATAATACTGAACAAGTATAATCAATGGTCATGTTGCTGTTGTAGAATCCATATTGCTGTTGTAGATATCCATACATTGGTTCTATGAAAAGAGTCGTCACTCTATTGCCCGTCGGCTCAATCTCCTTATGACTCCCATCGTTATATCCATGATCCATGATCAATGATTTAAAGGAAAGCCCGTCGGCCCACCATCCTGTACAGGTATCATCTCCAACCAATGTTCAACCAGGTTATACGTGTTCCAGTATCAATAATCAATCAATAATCAATATTAAAGCAATCATATCAATAATCATATGCATATCGATTCAATCTATCAGTTTCAAACAAATCCGAAATCATACGAAAATCGGGCAGAGTAACGGTAGTCGGTCAAATTTACACAAAAATCCTGCAAAAAGATACAAATTCCAAATTTCTCCAAATTACCAACGAATATCCACGGCATCAATACAAGACTATCAATGTAAAGAATCCAAATCAAATCAAGTCCAGATAATTTTCTATTCAAGTAAAAGCGCGTAGAATCAATTCCGACCGATAAAATCTTCGTAGAATACAGTCAAATCATGTACAATAGTCATATCTATAACATACTAGAAGTTGTGCGGTGAAAGTTTTGTCAAATCAAAATCACGTCCAAAAGTAGACTACGAAAACACAAAACAGTGCACAACTCGATCAAAACACAAGATCTCTGAAAACAGAAACAGGGTTCGGAGTCCTTACCACGAGATCTTCACTTTTCCCAACAGCAGCGTCGGCCGAAAAGCGCTCCGCGGCCTCCAAAACCAAGCTTTTCCTCTTTTTTCCCTTTCTCTTTCTCTCTCCTCTAAATATCTGATTTTCTCTCTCCTCAAAACGAGCTCATTTCCTTATATCATACTCAGATTGGCCTGGCCGATCGCCAGATCGTCCCGGGACGATCAGACCAATTTCTGATCGTCCTGGACCATTCCCAGGGCGATGATCAGGACGGTATTGTGAACAGTGCCGATCGTCCTGGACGATCTCAATATCGTCCTGGACGATCCTGTCCAGAAATGGCTCCAGAAATCAGCTGTTTTCAATGCACTGATCGGCCTGGACAATCTCAACTTCGTCCTGACCGATTCTGGGAGGAAAATCCAAATCAGAGAGGAACAGTAAGGAAACGAGATCTCACAGAAAGTTCTTTCGGTGCCATCCTTTACGGAGCTTTTGATATCAGAGCGGTACCCGGAAAAATATCGATAGAGAACTCCACATCTCTATCCGGAGGTAAACCAACCAACTCCTCAGGAAAAACATCAGCAAACTCCCGTACCATAGGGATCTTAGAAACAGAACCAACCTCCAGGTTCAGATTCCGCACCGAAGCCAAAAACACTGGGCATCCCTTCTTCCACATTCTGCTCACTTCCAACACAAAAACCAGACTGGAGAGAACACCTTGTAATCCCTGAAATACAACTCTCTCTCCAGCCACAAACAAACTCACTTGCTTCTTCAGACAGTCTATCTGGGCCTCATACTAACTCAGCCAATCCATGCCCAGAATCACATCATATGAAGAAATCGGCAACAGAATCAAACTTGATTTCCACTTCTTGCCAGAAATCTCAATCTCACAAAAACAAAACTTTCGAGCAATCAAAGGACTTCCAGCCGGTAAAATCACAGAAAGCGAAACCGGAAGTAAAATGGAATCCAAACGTAAAGCCTCAAAAGCGCTCGGACAAAAAAGAGTGACTCGCTCCAGAGTCAAACAAAACACGACAGGGCTGATCAGAAATGTAAATCGTACCTGTCACAACATCTGGAGCATCACGAGCCTCGTGCTGACTCAAGCTGTAAACTCGTGGCTGAACTGGAGCAGGAGCTGAAGCAACAGAACTACTCTGCTCCCTCTGAACCGTAGGTCTCCGTGGTCCAGAACTAGATCCACCACCTCTGCCAGCAAATCCCTCATGGCGTGGAGAAACAGTCCTCGATCTCCCTGCTGCTGAACCGGCAGGTCTGACAAAGCCCTCAGATCGGAACTCAGAACGCTGATCAAATCCTATCTGTGGACACTCTGCAATCCGATGTCCTGGCTGACCACATCGGAAGCACAGACCAGCCATCCTGTAACACTGGCCAAAGTGTTGTCGTCCACAATTCTGGCACACAGGTGCCGTACTGACTGATCCAGAACTCGTCGTACTGGTAGCAGTACCAGACGACCCTCCGCTCCTCCTGGAGTCTCCAGATCCTGAGCCAGAAATGAATCTCCTCTTCCCAGAGGAACCACTGCCAGAAGCCTCACCTCCAAATCTCTTCCTACTCGCAGTCCACCGCTGCTGAGTAGCCATCAGGTCATTCTCTATCAGTCGAGCTCGCTCCACAAGCTCAGAGAAGTCAGTGATCCGAAACGGTATCAGGGGCTGCCTCAAGGTATCTCGTAATCCCCTCAGAAATCTGTAACACCTCTCAGCAGAAGTGCTAACCAACTGCGGAGCGTACCTGGCTAATGCAGTAAACTCAGCCTCATACTGCATCACCGTCTTGCTCCCCTGAACAAGTCTCAAAAAAGTCTCCTGCATCTGCTGTCGTGCAGAAGGGGGAACGAACCAATCCCGAAACACCTCAGTGAACTCTTCCCAAGTGATCAAAGAGTTCAGTCTGCCCTGAAATCTGGCCTCCTGCTGGCCAACCCACCAGTGCTCAGCCTCTCCGTCCAATAGAAACACTGCTAACGGAACCTTCCTATCCGCAGGACACTGCATTCCGTCAAAGGTCTTCTCCAATCTCCTCAGCCACTCCTCGGCTGCTCTAGGCTCAACAGCGCCCTCAAACCTCGGAGGTTTCAGCCTAAAAAACAACTGCAAATGTCTGTCAAGATCATCAGATCGGACAGTAGAAGCTCTGCTCTGAGTCTCGCTCATCATCTGAGCAACAAGTGTAGCAAACTGTGAAAGCGTGTCAGCACCGACCACTGGGGCTGTACTCCCCACTGGTGCTGCCTGACTAGAACTCCGTCCGTCTGTCATGTCTGGGTCTAGTTGATCCATACAGAAAAATCCAGAAAATTCGAAAAACCATCACAAAAATAACACAATAAAAAGCCGAACAAATCAAAACTACCCCCTAGACAGACTCACTGATCACTTCCTATAGCTCTGTTTCACACAATCCCAAATTCCAAAACTAATGCTCTGATACCACTAAAGTTTGTCACGACCCGACCCGAGACGAGACGGATCCCGTTCGTACCGGGCCGCGACAGAAAAACTAACCAGGATCTGACTTTGGAATTTGCTTCAGAACTGATCTTCCAAATAATTTAACTCAAACAGACACACAAACACAGAGCTACTAAAAACATCAAATGCAGCGGAACAAAAGATCTATCTTTTCTTTTCCTCAAAACAATCATCTACAAATACAATACATGACTTTTAGACAGAAAGAAAGACAGAACAGAAAAGTCATGACTGTACAAAAATCAAAAGGTACAAAACAATACCTATACTGATCAGACTCTGAAATCTATTCCTGGACTTCCTTCCCTTTCCCAGAACCTGAAAACCACCAGAAAGCAAGGGTGAGCTCAACAGCTCAGCAAAGCAACAAACCTCCAATCAAAATTCTCAGAATCTCAAAACCAACACATCAGATAAATCAGTACAGAAATCAGAACAGAATCAGATAGTTATCAAATCGGACAAATCAGAACGGAACAGATCAAATCAAACAGAACTGTACGGAAATAGAAGTCGTATCAAATCAGAAACAGAACAGATCAGACATATCAGATCAACAGAATCAGAATCATATCAGAACTATCAGAAATCGTATCAATTCAGATATCAGATATCAAATATATAATTCATAGCTAAATTCCCTGACACTAACTGAATCTCATAAGATCCAGGCCCCTTATGCCTCCCTTTGTGCTCACAGCACCAGAACAGATGTGCATATAGCACCAGAATACATATATAGTGCTTATAACACATAAACAGATTTCCTCGGATCCGGAACAGAACAGATATCAGATTTCATATTGAGCTCATTTCAGATTTCCCAGACACTAACTGAATCTCATAGGATCCAGACCCCTTATAACTCCCTTTTTATAGCATATACAGATAGCATATCAAATAAGAAGAATTCCGGACAAATCAAAAATTATCCAAAAATCGGGCAGCACAACGGCAGTATACAGAATTTACACAAATTTTCCTGAAAATAATAATTTACCAAATTTGCACAGAATATAGATAACAACATTTCAGAATATTTATTCTACTACACAGATTATTTTCACTTATACAGAAAAATCCAGTCGACTAAAAACTCCGTCGAATCAAAAATACCCGGACAAAAATCTTCAGAAAATAACCAAAATGTGCACACTCGGCACGTCAACAATATACAGAAAGTTACACGGTAAAAACTGAACCAATCAAAAGATACGGACAAAAATCGCTAACGGAAATAAAATCCGGACAGAAAATACCGCCAAACACGACGTTTCTGAAAATTGAGAAAGGCGGAATGTGACTTACCTTGCGTAAAGCAATATCCTGAACAGTCTCTTCGAACGAAAACGGCTCCGCGTCGTCCGAAAATCAACTTTTCTAATTTGCCCTTCGATTTTCTCTCTCCTCGGCTGAAATCAGATATTTTTTTAAAATATTTTTCTCTCTCTTCAAATGAGCTGATTTCAGCTTTATTGAACTCAGATCGGCCCGGCCGATCGCCATATCGTCCCGGGACGATCCGACCATCTTGATCGTCCTGAATGGCTCCCAGGGCTATGCTCCGGCCGATATTTTGAACAGTGCTAATCTGCCTGGCCAATGCCTCAATCGCCCTGGACGATGCCTATAGAAAAACACCTGGAGCAAACCTGGGCAAATTCTAGAGCAACATCTCCACTGATCGTCCCAGGACGATCCCAGATCGTCCTGGACGATCCTGGAGCAGATCTTGATATTACAATAGGCGAGCGGCCGGTTCAGCCCAGGCGCGGGCGCAGCCCTGCGCGGGCGCGCGGTTCGGCCGCAGGCGCGCACGCGACTGCGATTCCGCGCCGGCGGCGGCCGGGCGGCCAGTTCGGCCGGTTCGGCTGCCCAACCCATTTCGGGCCCGTTTTTCGCCCCAACAAGTCCAAATTCCACGTTTTTTGGGTCCTCGGGACCGTTTTTCGACGTCCCGGACTCAATTTCGACATTTTCAGGACCATTCGAGGGCCCCACACGCAAGAATAATTCCGACTCGCTCGGGAAATTCCTTAAAAATTGGTAACGCATATTTTCGGACTCCTGGAGCTTCAACGTCCGAAAATAGGGGGGGCAACTGATACGTTATCTCAAAATTATCTTGGTCGGGCACGAATCTCGAGGCCAAAGCTAGTTAGAAACTTCAAAAATTAATTTCGGGAGCATATGAACTCCGATCTCAGAGTGCTTATAGTCAAACTGAGCGTCTCAAAAATACGAACCCAACGACACCAAGATCAACCCAATCCGAGCCCAAATGAGTCTGAATCAAGGGCTTAAAGCGCTATTGGAAGGTTAAACCCACAATTTGAGTTACCAAACAGTCTCCGATTTTCACGAGCTTATACTCGAATCAAACGGCTCGACGAGACAAATCCAACGAGGCCAAGATCGCCAAATTCCGACATCATTAAGGCCTTCAAATGCCTAATGAACAGTGCATGATCAAAGGATTCAATATCGACCGTCCATTCAAAACACTCCCAATTCGGCCATGATCTCACGCCTATTTACGGGCTATGCCACTCCAGAAAAACTATAAATAGAGCCCACATTCTACACCAAAGGGACTCAAGGGAAGAGAGAGAAGAAGAAGAGGAGAAAGGGGAAAAGGAGATTCCTCACCTCTTCGACCACCGCCGGAGCTCTTCCTGCCGCCTGAAGACGCCGGAACTCTGCCGGATATTCGAGAGAACGCCAGAATTCTGCCCAACTTCCATGGGATGCTGAAATTCTTCCCAATTTACAAGTGAGTTCCCTCCTGACGCCAAAACTCCGCCCAAGTGAAGCCGGAGTTCTCCTCTGCCGCCAAAGACGTCGGACTTCTATCCGATGTCAGACCTTCACTCTTGGCCAAGTTTCTACCCGACGCCAGACTTATACCGGTTATCGGACTTTGCTGGACGTTTATGTGAAGATGCATTTTTTTTCATTGCTGGACTTCTACCTGACGCTGTTCTTCTGATCTTCGTCGTCAGACTACAGTCCTTCCGACCTTCGTCGCCAGCCGACTACGGTCCTCCTGACTTACGTTGCCCGCCGACTACAGTCTTCCCGACATCCATCGCCCGTTGAATACGGTCCTCCTGACTTATGTCGCCCGCCGACTACATTCTTTCCGACCTCCGTCGTCCGCCGACTACGGTCCTCCTGACTTACGTTGCCCGCCGACTACAGTCCTCCGTCGCCAGCTGACTATTGTCCTCCTGACCTACGTCGCCCGCCGACTGCAGTCGTTATAACAAAGCGAATACGTCGATAGTAGCTCTTTGTATTTACATCATGTAATGTACTCCATAAGATGTACATCAAGCTAAGGCCTTCTCCTAAGGAAGGGCCTCATTTGTAATCAACTGCAAATACTAGTGGATTCGTTCAAACTGGGCTAGGCCCCGTGGTTTTTTCCCCTTTTACAGGGGTTTTCCACGTAAAAATCTTGGTGTCTCATAAATGATAGACCCTCTCTCCTTATCTGATTGCTTGCCGGATTTTTGTACAACACTAAGATGATAAACTTTATATTTCTCTACCGCCGCGAATACTCCTGGATGCAACAATATATATATTAAATACATTAAAGATGCTTTTTAAACATTTGGGATAGGAGAAAAACTAGTGGTGTGAAAAAATTAATATGAGCCGTCAATTCGATCAGAACCTAATCCGAAAATCTAGGTTCTTGTTGATATGTTTAATCAACTGGTTAAGTTTGGCGTGGGTTTTCTAACCCATGTATCAAATGGGTTGGGTTTGTGTTGATCGTGAATCCATTTTTCACCTAAGAATAATGTCTAACATACATTTTCCTTAATATTTTTTCCATGAGTTTAATCTTATTATTTTTTAGTAAATACTATAAATTTTATAGTTAACAAGTTATAAAAATTATTTTTAAATCAAGACTGGTCGTGTTCGAAATATTCAGGTTGTTAGCAGGTCAGCTTCAAATTGGTATTGTTGACCCATTTATTAAACAAGTTAGATTCAAATTAATTGGATTCAAGATGAGTCAATTTAAGATCAAATATAAACTTAACCTATCAACCCATTTTGACACAACTAAAAAAAAATTATAGCTAAATTAGCAAAGATGATAGGATTGAAGCCCTTCAACAAAGGCTAGCGGAAAACTATATAGTCAAAGAATAACCAACAAAAGAGGAGGCCTCAAAGGAAGTAATGCTTATTTACTATTTTTATTTAATTTGAAATAAATTTACGAAATGGAAAAATAAATAAAATATAGAGAAACAAAGGGTTTGTGGTATCGAAAATGACAGGCATCACAGAAATCCTCTTCCCAACCCCAACCTCTTCACTGCTTCTTTCTTCTCCTCTTCTGAGATTCGTCTCGTAATCCCCAAATCTCGCTTAAAATTGCGAGGATAATCGTTGGAAAACCCTAAAAAGGAGAAATTTTTGGGTAAATCTCGGGCGGTTTTCGGCGATGTACTCCTCCTCGCCCTTCGTCGTTTCCGTCGTACTTCTTCTATCGCTTCCCTTCATCTTCTTGTTCGCGCCCCGGATCCTCCCACCTAAGACGCTTCCGGCCATTCCCGAACCCGACGAGGCCGATGATCTTGCCCTGTTTCGCCGCGCGACGCTCGCGTCCGTGGAAGCCGCGGGTGGCGGTGCCGGGGTGCGCCGACGGCTGTCTTCTCCTCCCAAGATCGCGTTCATGTTCCTGATCAACTCCGACATAGCGTTCGCCCCCGTTTGGGAACGCTTCTTCCACGGCCATGAGCGGCTCTTTAACGTCTACGTCCACGCCGATCCTGCCGCAGAACTCGTCCTCCCGCCGACGAAATCATTCCGGGGACGCTTTATCCCAGCGAAAGCGACTCAGCGGGCGTCTCCTACTCTTATCGCTGCGGCGCGCCGCCTCCTTGCGGCGGCGTTGCTTGATGATCCGGCGAACGCCTTCTTTGCCCTAATTTCTCAGCACTGCATACCTCTCCATTCTTTCCGGTACGTTTACCACGCGCTCATCTCCGACCCCGGCGTCCCGTCCCCTGCAGCTCCCCTTCACCGCCGACACCGCAGTTTTATCCAGATAGTGGCCGATGATCCTGTCCTTCGCAATCGATACATTGCTCGAGGAGACAATGCGATGCTTCCTGAGGTTCCCTTCGACCGATTTCGAGTGGGTTCCCAGTTCTTTGTCCTTGCTCGCCGCCACGCCCTTCTTGTTGTCCGTGACCGTCGACTCTGGAAGAAGTTCCGAATGCCATGCCTGAAGAAGATGGAGTCCTCCTGCTACCCAGAGGAACATTACTTCCCCACGCTTCTCGATATGCAGGATCCCGATGGTTGCACTAGATATTCTCTTACCAGAGTGAATTGGACTGATAGTGTTGATGGACATCCCCACACCTATCTTCCTGCAGAGATCTCTGGTGATCTCATCCTCGATCTCCGGCTGTCGAACTCCACCTATTCCTACCTCTTTGCCCGAAAGTTCTCGCCTGATTGTCTCAACCCTTTGCTGCACATTGCGGATACTGTCATCTTCAAAGATTAGTTTGCAGGTAACCAAAGATTGAGTCATGGAGCCGAAAAGATAAGCATTGGTTGCTGAAAGAAGGCTTCTTTCGTCTTATAATGTTATTGCTGTATGGAAATAGAGGGAGAGTTATCTGTACAGTATGTATATTTTTTCATCTTTTCTATAGGTTTTAGATTTAGATGAAGGAATTCTCTGTTATCGAAGCTTGACTTGTTCAGTTGAAGCGTTTCGCAGCTTGAAGCATAAATAGCATTATCCCAGCAAATTGGGCCTGTTCAAATACATTTTTCAAGTGAGAAAATTAAGTTTTTGTCTGATTATCTCTTTCTATGATTGACTTTTTCATTGTGGATTCAGCCATTTTGTTGGCCGATTTCTACTGAAGAAAGAGCAGAAGCTAGGTTAGATCTTGGTAGTCTTGTTATGATTGCCAGTATCTGCTTTGGTTCCTCTCATATATTCATTCTTTTTTGTTGCTTGATCATAAATTAGATCTGTGTGAAGTAGAAGACTTGAAGTTAGAACTGGTGAGGAGTTGTTATCATTTTCAAGTTTTCCCATTGCTTTCACATTCTCACTAAACTTTGCACCTAACTTTCAGTTTGTCAAAAGAAACTCTCTATTTTTAAAGGCTCTTTCCTGATGAAGAAATTATTAGGTGCGGACACCGGTGAAAGCACAGTCAAATGCATCTCTACAGTAACTGCACTTTCACTGTAACGCAGTCGAACGCATCTCTACAGTAACTGTGCTTTCACTATAGATAGAGAGAAAATTGAACGATTCTTTCTGTTCGATTCGATGTTTGCACCTATAATTTGCCTTCCTAATGACCAAAGAGTAATGGAGACTCCATTGAAGGATCCTTCTAAGATACTACAGATGCTAATGAAGCAAAGCATCAAGCATACTTTTGAGAACCTTTGCTTGTCCATGAAATAAAGGGTGAGATTTTATTTTTATTTAGATCATTATTTACTTGCTTTTGTTTGTTCAAATCCATTCTTTTTAATTTTTATTCAAAAAATTCATAAGATCAAAGAATAACATGATTTATGATTTATTGTTCATTAAAATTCTCATTTTCTTTTAAGAATCTCCCACACGCCAATGCCCTTTTGTTGTTTCTAGCAAAAGGCTTGAGTGCTAAAGTGAAAGGAACTTCTTTTCTTTTCCACTTCATTTGCCTGTATTTTCCTTAAAAAAATGTAATTGTTACCTGCTTCCGCGAACTGCACTGGCCCAGGCATTCAATTCCAACGGTGGATCTTTAGTGGTAGAAAATAATAATAATGATAATAATATTTTGATAGAGGCATAGGTAGCAATTCCTCTTTTTTTTTGTTCTTAAATTAAAAAAACAACAGTAACAATTATATCAAGCAGTAATTCATTTACATTCGAACTCCACTTCTAATATGATTCGAACGGAACTGAGCAGATGGAGGAAGAGCTGCTCCACTCGTTCAGGATGAAGGAGATGGAAGACAAGCCCCAATGTTGGAGAAATTATTTTGTGCGGATATCGGATGGTCTGGAGATCAATAAAACATGACATATCACTTAGTACATAGTGGTATTGAGCATCAGAACCGAGCAAAAAAGTGACGTAGCGCGTTCTGATTGATCTTTAGATGTCGTCCTTCAGTTCTGGAAATAATTTTTTTTTTACTGTTATCAGTTGACCAAAATTTGAAAGTTTTAGAAGATTAGTGCTAAAATATTAATTTTATATTTAACTATATTGATAATTGACTATTAGCAGGTATCTATTTGGGGAATTAATACTGATTTATTTTTTGTCAATATATGATTTATAAATTAATATAAGGTTTTTATTTTTATTTTGTCTTTCACTGTGTCCAATATACCATTTGGTGCATTCACGAATTTATATTTTTTATTTAGGGATTGATGTTTGATAGTTAGCATATTTTTAATTAAAAGTTAATAAAGATAGTTAGCGTCTTTAATTCATATTTAGATTAGATCGAACTGCTTGTACGAGGTATTTATATTTTTAAATGAATACAGAATAATCATATGTTTTGACTTATATGATTTTTTTTTGTATTTATAGATAAGGCAAAATTAAAAAAGAAAAGAAAATATAATACAGTCAATTAGCAGATGAAATATAGTATGAAAAAAATAAGAAAGGGTCCAAAATGCTTAATTATTAGACGTTTTATGCATCGTGCAGTTATTTAATTAATATTAATTATAAGTAATAATATTATATTCATGATTATTATTATTATTATTATTTATAATTAAAGTTATTATCAGTTATAAATTTTCATCTTGTTATATGTTTGATACGTCATGCAAAAATTATCTTGATCGGGCACAAATCTCGAGATAAAACCCAACTCGGAAACTTCAAAAACTAAATACGGGAGCACTCGAACTCCGATTTCAGCAAGCTTATAGTCAAACTGAGCATCTCGGAAATACGGACCGAACGACACCAAATTCAACTCAATTTGAGCCCAAATGAGCCGAAATCGAGCACCGGAAGTGCTGTTGGAAAGTTCGTACCACAATTTGAGTTGCCAAACGGTCTCCGATTTTGATGAGCTTATAGTCGAATTGAGCGGCTAGACGAGACAAATCCAACGCGCCCAAATCGTCAAATTCCGACATCATTAAGGTCTTCAAATGTCCAACGAACGGTGCACGATCGAAGGATCCAATATCAGCCGTCCATTCAACCACTCCCTATTTGCCCCTGATATCGCTCCTATTTACAAGTCATGCCACTCCAGAAAAACTATAAATAGAGACCTTATTCTCCATAAGAGGGGACTGAAGCAAGAAGAAGAGAGAAGAAGAAGAGAAGAGGAAGAGAAGGGGAAAGAATCATCTCCTCCTCGACCACCGCCGGAGTTCTTTCTGCCGCCTGAATGCGCTGGAACTCTGCGGGATACTCGGGAGAATGCCAGAATTCTGCACAACTTTCACGTGATGCTGAAATTCTTCCCAATTAACGACAGAGTTCCCTCCTGACTCCGAAACTCCGCCCAAGTGATGCCGGAGTTCTCCTCGTCCACCAACAGACGTCGGACTTCAACCCGAGGCCGGACCTTGACTCTTCGCCAAGTTTCTACTCGACACCGGACTTCTACCGCTTATCGAACTTTCGCTGGACGTTTATTCGAAGATGGATTTCTTCCCATTGTTAGACTTCTCCCTGACGCCGTCCTTCTGACCTTCATCGTCAGACACAGTCCTTTCAACCTCCGTCGCCAGCCGACTACGGTTCTCTTGACTTACGTCGCCCGCCGACTACAGTCCTTCCGACCTCCGTCGCCAGCTAACTACGGTCCTCCTGACTTACGTCGCCCGCCGACTACAGTCCGTCTAATAAAGCGAATACGTCAACAGTGACTCTTTGTATTCCCAACATGTAATGTACTTTATATAATGTACATCAAAACCAATGCCTTCCTCAAATGAAGGGCTTCATTTGTAATCGACTATAATACTAGTGGATTCATTCAAACTGGGCTAGGCCCTGTGGTTTTTCCCCCTTTTCAGGGGTTTTCCACATAAAAATCTTGGTGTCTCATAAATGCTAGACCTTCTCTCTTATCTGATTGTGTGCCGGATTTTCGTATAACGCTAAGATAATAAACTTTATATTTCTCTACCGCCACGAATACTCCTGGAAGCAACAAAGTTTTTTTTTTTTTTTGCTATTTGCATTCATATTGTTGATAAAAGTAGGGAGTTGATGAAGAACTTGAGCTATGGAGCTTACTATGGAGATCAATTTTAGAACCAAAAGATTTTTGTTCAAGTAGATCTAAAAGATTTTTTTTTTGGAACGGGGTATTTATCTGCTGCCACCTTTATAGGAGGTGCTTGACGGCGTAACTAATCCCTCGGCAAGCCTACTAGCAACCAATCCCACAAGTGCAGGATCCGCATTTATTTTCTCCTCATTTAAGGGTCCAGCCGCATAAGAGAGGAATCAAACATGAGTTGGGAGTCCCCCAACCATTCTCGCCCACTAACCCAACTAAACCCGGTGAGGTAGTAGATCTAAAAGTAAATGTATATATTTCAATTTTGATAGCGGTAGATTTAGTGGTGGGTTTGCGGCTCATGTCATTAACAAGAGTGCGCGTTTTGAAAATCTCGTGTCTATTGTTTAAAGTGCTCATGAAATAGTTGGGATTATTGTTGGTAGGATTAATTTGAGTTGAATGGTTGAAGTGGAGGAATGCATTGAGCTTGTTGTGTACAAGAAAGTGCACATCATATAGATGGGAAAATAATAATTAGATAAATTTAAATAAATTTTTACTTCATTGAGGTTATAATTCATTGGGAATAAAAGATGGCGGAGATCACGTTCACGAGGGTGATCTTGGGAGCTTTTGTAATAATCCTAAATATCCCTAAGCATTTCTTAAGCATTGACTGGGCGGCGGCTTGCTCTTGAAGAAACAGAAGAAAAGGAAGAGGAAGGGAAGATAGAGAAAGTCAATTTAGTAGTATTTTCATCTGTTGATTTTATTTAGAGATTTCTTTTGATCGTTGTAAGTAATTCAAATCTTATTTTAATTTTTAATGATTTTGAGATTGATAGATTTATTTTCATTTAAATTGATAAAACTGTATTTTCTCCTATTTTATTTCACTTTTATCTTGTAATTTTTTGTATATGATGGATAGAATAGTGCGTATATTTTGATTGTAATATTATTGAATTTCACCAAGCAAAATAGAAGTTATGATTTTATGAAGTTATATGATATTATATAGATTTTCCTGTCTTTCTTAGATTTGAGCAATTTGTTGCATTTCATACATGATATTATCTTGTGCAATGATAATTATATAGTTGATAGGAGATAAATGTGGCATTTGCATAAGCAAGGAATGTTGACTGACAATACTATAATTAATATGGATTGACTCTTAAAACATAATACCCTGCAAAGGAGAGTGAGCCGACAGACTTTCCTTTATAGATTGTTTGTGGTGATATCTCGGGTGTAGCCAATATTTGATGGTCGAATTACGCTAATGGGTAAAGGGTGACGACTCTTTAATGATTATTGAAATTTATCTGTGACTTGACTTAAGATAATAAATAATGATGATAAGTTAAATATCAATAACCAATTGGTGGATAGTTAGGGTTAAATTTAAATATCGATGACTAACTACATGACAGTTGATGTAGAAGGATGTAAACATTACATTAAAATTTTATGTTCTACCTTGGTGAACCATATACTGATTAGAAGTTCAAGAAAATCAGAGAAAATGCAAAACATCAATTTTGAGGGACATCCACCGGTCAAAATCTAAATATTTGAAAATAGGAATAGGATTAAAGTCACCTAAATCAATTGGAATTGTTGCGGGCTAGAATATATGCGGCGATAGTGTTGTAATTTTACGTATTAGCGTTGCATATATATCCAGCTCACACACATATAACACAATATTTTTTACGTGGAAAACCCTAGAAATGAGAAAAACTATGGGGCTTAGCCCAGTTGAAAAGATTTCACTAGAATTTAAGTTGAGTACAATGGGCTAACTCATCCTTGAGGGCGATCAAATTACAAATTTCATTTGTATAGTTGAAGGCTAGTGTTAAATCTGGCGTTACTTGGAAGTTGGGGCATCAGTTAGTAGCCCGATAGTGACTTGGCAGAATTCTGGCGTTAATTGATGGTCTGGTGGAGTTTATATGGCCTCAAGTGTTGTATGCGGAGTTTAGGCCCTTAGGTGGTGGTCCAACGAAGGCTAGGGCCTCAGGTGGTGGTCTGAAAAAGACGAGGGCCTCAGGTGGTGGTCTGACAAAGACAAGGGCCTCATGTGTGGTTTGAACTTTCCAAAAGCGCTTTTAACCCTTGATTTGGACCAATTATGGCTCGGATCGTGTTGGATTTGGTGTCATTGGGTTCGTATTCTTGAGACGCTCAGTTTGACTATAAGTTTGCTGAAAGCAGAGTTCGGATGGTCCAAATATTAATTTCGGAAGTCTCCAACTTGATTTGTATTGAGATTCATGTCCGATAAAATAATTTTTTGATGAAATATCAATTGCCCCCTTATTTTCAGACGTCGAAGCTCCAGAAGTCCAAAAATATGCATCGTAGCCCAAGAAAATTTTTTTGGATGATTTTAAATTCAAACAAAGTTCGATTGTGGGCGTAGAGATCCTGAATCACTTTAAAAATGTCAAAACTGAGTCTGAAACGTTGAAAATAGTTTCGGAGACCCAAAAAAGTCTGATTTGACCTTTCAGGGGCCAAAATCGGGCCCAAAAATGAGTCGGGACGATCCTGCCATCAGTTTCCGCTGCTGCTCACGGCTCGTGAGCCCACGCGTTATGGCTTGTCCTTGTCCCGCGCATCGGCCCGCCCTCGGCCTACACGTTTGCGCGCTTCAGCCCGTGCGCCCGCGCTGGCTTGTCAGCCGGCTCGTTGGTCAGCGCGGTTTGGCAACCGCCGGCTGGCAGTTTGCTCATACTCTTAAATATTTTTCGTTTGTTTTTTAACACAGAAAGATTTACACATGATTTGATTGGGTTGTATGTAAGTGTATTAATATTTATAGAACCCAGAAAACACTGCAACATTAACATCTTTATTAGTTTATATATATATATATATATATATATAATTTATTTTTTCTTCTCTTTTTTTTTTCATAACTTTCCTAACTCCTCCAGCTTCCCTTTCATGCCTATAAATACCTCTCCCCTCCCCCCATGGAGTATGAAAATTTACACATTCTCTTCTCCCTCCATTCTTTCAATTGAGGCATTTCCTTGGCCCTATATGGGTGGCATCTCTCATTCAGCCCAAGGCCCCTCTTTGTGCAAGAAAGACTGAGTTCCCCCTTTCTCCCCCCAATGACATCCATCTCTTATTTCAATTGAGGCCTTCCCTTGGCCCTGTATGGGTGGCATCCCTTATCCATACCCAAGGACCCTCTCTTTGCAAAAAGGTGATCCTCCTCCTTTTCCAATTGCACGGCCCCTCCTTACGTAGGAGAAATATCGGGTGACCGCCTTCCATCGAGAGATCCTGAGATTAAGGGAGACCCACCACACCGCATGATTGTAAAAGGAGGCCAAATAAGGAAGCGGGGGCAGATAAGATAGCATCCAACGTTACGAGTGACTTCCTGATCCTTTTTAACAAAAAATTTCATTTTTCAAATGATGTGATGACGATTGTCCCTAAGAGGTTCGATCGGGCTAGCCTTCCTCCTCCCGGGTACTTGACTATTTCTTAGACCAATTTACGAGCAGGGATACGCTTTCCACCTCATGCTAAGTTGATCAAAATTTCATGGCGGTGTTGGGTGAACATATCCTAATTTTCATACAAAGCCATGTTGGTGACTGTTGGATTGATTGTGCTCTTTAGGGATCGAGGGGCTATTTTGACGCCTGAGCACCTTTCATGGATTGGTCGGCTTACTAGTGACACACATGAGTGTGTAACATTCAGATCCAAATAGTTGGATTTATGTACCCGTTATCCTTCAAAGAGCTGGGCAAGTACATTTTTCTTTGTGAAAATTGATTGGGGCCTAATAGAAAAGTGGGAAAAGATGAATGATCTGTCAGCCCCTCTATATGTTAGGGAAGAAGATATAATGAGGATCCTCAAGGTTTCAAACATTAAACATCTTTTGTATGAGGTTCGTTACGCGAGTAGATACATAAAGGAAGAATTTTTGTTCAAGTTCGGGCTATCATTTCATGCTGGGAGGTCAGATGTAAGGATGTTGAAGCCGTCTTCAAAGGTTCCAGAGCCCCCTGTCCTAGCTTTAAAGGTGGCTCCTAAATGACTGATGAGAGGTGAAAACTCTCAAGTTTTGAAGAAGAACTTGGAGGGGACTACGACAAATACCAGCAAGGCTCTACCTGACTCTTCTCCCACCAAGTTCCACATCCCTGGGGATGTCTTGAACCATCAATATATCAGATGCCATAAAACTGATGACTTGGTGAGTAATATCTTCATAATGCCTCTTCTCTTTTTCTTCTAGGATGGATTCTAATGATCTTTCATCTCTTATTTCAGTTGTCACACCTTGGGGTTGAGCTTATAGAAGCTTTGAATGATTGAAATAGTAAATTTGCTAATATCAAATATATTCAAGGAGAGTTCAAGTGGAAGTACAATCATAAGACCAAGGAGGCAAAGATGTTAGAAGAGGAGTTGAGCGAGCACATGATTGAGTTGGCCAACACAATGCATTATGTGCCTCTTCAAAATCAGCAGGCAGATTGACATCAAATTGACCTGGTGGAGGCACAAGCGACAATCACCCAGCTTTTGAAGGATCAAAAGGCCTCCGCAGGGAAGATAGCGGTGCTTGAGGCAGAGAAAAAGAGGCCACAAACTCTTATAGCTGAGAAGGAGGATGCTTTGTTTGGCTCAAAACTTCAAAAGTTATTGAAGATTTTAAGAAGTCCATAAATTTCAACACCATCATCCAAGATCACTTTCAGGAGGCTCGAGATCATATCTACCATGTAGAAGTGAAGGCATTGGAGCAATAGTGTATTGATGATGAATTCATTCGGGGCTTTTTTAAGAAAGTTTTCCTGATGCAGCAGAAGATCAGAGTTTAAGTCTAACGGGTGACCCCTAGTCAGGCTTTAAATGACTTTTCTTTAGACTTTGATGGTAATGAGATAAATAGTGAGCTGCATAAGGCATTTGCTATTAAAGTGGATAATGAGATTGTAGATATTTAGTAGATTTTTTATTTTTATGCTACAATAGTTATATCACTTTATCTTTTTTAGTAATTATGATGTATCAGATATTGTCTTTTATTATTTAATAAAAAATTATTGATATTTTTATCTGACTAGTGAATATTTTAGTGCTTTTATTCACTTGAGTGAATTTTATTTATGCTCTTTTTTCTTTTTTAAGGCACTTAACTTATCTAAGGTTATTTATTAATGTGTTCCAACCTATGTGGAGGAGGTAGGAGAATTCACTAAGAATGTATGACCTATTTGAGATTATATATCAGAGCGTTGCTAGATGACGCTAACCTGTACGGAAGAGGTCGAGAGAATCCATTAAGGATGTGTGACTTATCTGAGATTATTTGCCAGAGTTTTTCTGATGGCATTAACCTGTGTGGAAGAGGTCGAGAGAATCCATCAAGGATGTGCGACCTATCTGAGGTTATTTTCCAGAGTTTTCATAATGGTGTTAACCTGTGTGAAAGAGGTCGAGAGAATCCACTAAGGATATGCGACTTATCCGAGGTTATTTTTCAAAGTTTTCTTGATTGGCATTAACCTGTATGGAAGAGGTCGAGAGAATCCACCAAGGATGTGCAACCTATCCGAGATTGTTTGTTAGAGTTTTTTTGATGGCATTTGTGGACCTCCGAAAGAGCACTGCTCGTGGGGTTCAAACGCAAAGGGTACGACCACACTATGTCGTAGGATAAAACGATCACAGACCTTTATACTCGACACGAACGGGTCTATGGGAGGGAAGATTAGATCATGCATACGACTAACAATTGAGGATAGAGGCTGTCACCTACTCATCCTGATGGATAGTAATATACACGACCTAATCAGAACGGGTTTCCCCCACGAGATACAACAGCTCGAGTGGGGTTTAGTAGATGTGGGGCCAAGTTTCTCATGGGCGCAAGCTCCCGTGGTTAATTACATCTCAGGCCGGGGCCCGAGAAAACTCTTGATTAAGGATCATACATTATCCCTTCTTAAAGTAAGATTGGCACAGGGGTATAGACTAAGAAATCCTACTCAAAAAGGAAGAAAGGTCCCATGGGGGGCTGAATCAACATGCATGGTTCACACCAGCATTCAGAGGCTCTAGGGTACTAAGGAGAAACTAGAGGAAAGAAATCAAACAATCAATCACATGCGTGAGAGAAAAGATGGAGGTGATATCATCTTGTGACACAGATAAGTAGGATTTAGAGTCCCTAAAAAGAAGGGACATACCTACTATTTAAGGCATACTATGAAACCGAATGTAGTAGCCTCGAATCCTAAATCTAGATTGTGCTTAGTGTTCTACACAACACTACGACCCTTGTCCTAACTAATGCAGTGCAAAATCTGAACTTACCCCGGACTGGATTGGGAAGCCAGCTAACCACCTAGTCGCTTTAAAACCATGTAGTCTAGTCATTTATAAAAGATGGGTGGATGATACATTTTCTGGAATTATGACCGACATCTAGAGAATTTCTTAATTGGTTCTAGACTTATGCGGGATGAATGCCCTTAACTAATGTAAATTAAATTTTAATTAATTGGTTACTAATGCAATGCATGCTGGTTAAAGCTTTCAAATTAAGTATGTATAAGATTTTAAAAACAAGCTTATAGAAAATAAATTTTTAGAAAAGACTGGGTCTCCCTAGGTACAACACTTCATCCTTATAGGCTAGATTATCCTGACTCTACCCGTAGGCAGGGAGATGTCTTATTAGAAGGAGGGAGAAGAATGTAACATTTGCATGCAACCCCGGACGATTTCGACAATTCATAGGTTCATTAAGTTTCTATGTTATTTAAACCTTAAAATTTTAAGTATTAATTGCGAGTAGAAAAAGTATTTTTAATCCTTAAAAAGCCTAACGATATCCAGGCGAAAATAAAAAATGACATACAAGAAGAAAAGACAGGTAATTTTTACTGCGCATATCAGGTAAGCACATCAATATAAATCTAACAAATCAACTAAATGGCCATAGACAATCTGCCCTTATTACAACCTAGATATGCAGAAAGTAAAGTGGCCGGACATCATTGCTAATAACTCAAATTTCTAAGCCTATGACAGACACAAATGACTTTGAGTGAGATATTGGTCTTCAAGTCTTCAGCTCTTTAGTATTCTAGGTGTCTTCTCCTTGGACTCCTTGGATCTTTTCTCCTTGGACTCCTTAGGTCTCTCATCCTTGGACTCATTGGAAATCTCCTCCTTGGACTCCTTGGATTCGTCGTGGCTTGAATATCCAAATGAAAAGACAATTCCCCCTGGTAGGGGGTATTGCCTTTTCTCTTTGGATATCTAAAGCCACCCAAATCGATCTTCCAAATGGAAGAAGACTCCCCCCTATGAGGATGCCTTCTTTTTTTGGAATTCGAGTTGGATAAGAATATCCCACTTAGAGTGCATTTTCATAACTCTTAAAAATTATTACAAATATTACATTAATTAAAAAAAAAAAGAAAATTCTCGACTCCCTACAAGGTTATCCTAATAAAAATCATCCCAAGCAGTTATAATCACAAGCAGTTACATGAAAATAAAAGCAACCCATTGAAGTTGTGCCAAGCCATGCTATTAATTATGAGGGCTAAGCAGCTCTGAAGCACCTATAGCAGTTATTATTAAATAAATTAGCCCTCATTTTATTAGGGGGGCTGAGCAAGCACCTACACAAAATAATGTCAGAAATCATGATAGTACTCCCTACAAGAAGAACAGGATGTCGCTCCTAACCTAGGGTTAGATCTAGTGCTCATCACATCATATCTAGAGTGCAGAAAAAGAAAGCAAACACATCAATCAATTTCAAACAGCATGCAATTAAAACCACGAAAAGCTTCGGCACACAGGAGAAGAAAACACCGACCTAGCATAAGTCTAAAAGTGGTGCCCTAGCAAATAATTCTATGTGTATGTAGAGCTGGTGTGGCTTAGATATGTCATAAGTTGGGTAGTTAGTTTAAATTGCCTGCAATTCAGGTTTGTTATAGGCCAGAAAAGGAAACTTTGATTAAAGTTTAAATATTAATGAATTAAAGTCCATTTTAGTTAAATTAGTTTGTTGATCAGTTTTAAAAGCTTTGGATGGTGATATTTGAAGTTTAAATTTTATTAGCAAATTTTGGAAAGTATCGAGTCCTCCTAGGGCTAGGGGGTCCAAAAGGTCACTTTTGAGAAATAGGCTAGGTCTAAGTCTCCTAATATTTTAGGAAAATACTAAACCTTAAGAGGAGTAGTAATCCAGGTAGTACACTGAATTTGAAGTTTCCTAGGCAAAGTTATGAATTTTTTAAGTTTCAGACTCTAGAATATAGGCTAGGGTTGACTTTCTAATTTAAATGGGTTTCTAAAATCCTAATATTTTTAATAAATATTAGACCTTAATTGGAGTCTAAATCAAGTGAGTTTTCCTAATTTGGAATTTTCTATAATTAGTTATGAATTTTCTAAGTTTAGGATATTTATGGAATTATCTAAATTACCTAATTAAGGGCTGATTTTAAGGTTTTGATCCAAGTCAGCTCCAAACTGATTGGAATCACCCCCAAAGGTCATAAATGACCTAAAAAAATGTTCCCAAGTGTTTGGGGAAAATTTGGAGTTTTAAATAAATTTTAATGATTTATTAGGGGCAAAATGGTAATTTTCACTTAAGGTTAAATTAAGGGTCAACCTAGAGTCAAACTAAAGAACCCTTTTTATCTAAGATCGGGGATAAGATTCTAAACAGATCAAGCTATGGTAGGAAATTTTCTAACATAAAATGGATTTACTGTAATTTTTAAAAGGCTACCGGGCCCTATTTAGCAGGTTAATTAGGGTTGGTTAATTAAGGGGTCTAACAAGCCCTAAAAATTCCTAAAAACTTCTGAGAGGTTTATGATGTTACTAAGTTTAAGTGTTGAAGTTTTCATCTCAATCGGTGATCTATCCTAGCCCCTAAAAAATTTCTAAGTTTGCTAAACGGGTCCTTAATTATTGTCCTTAGGATGTCGCTACGTTGTAAGGGTTTAAACTATGTTTTGAACTAACCCTCAAGGTAACAAATGCATGGAACACATGAAAAACATCCTAAAATAGATCTAGGAGAGTCTAAACTAAGTGGTGGTGCATCCTACATATGCAAACTAAGATACAAGAAAAATAAATATATCTAATGAAGGGATTAGTGAATGATTGAGACTCAACCATCCACTAATCTACTCCCCCATAATTGCTCTTCATCCATAGACTCTATGTTTAAAATTCCATGAATAGTGGATCTCCCGAAAATTAGAATTTAATAAGATAGGTAATTTTCAAACTAATTAAAAATACCTAAATATATATATATAAGTTTTTTGGAAAATAATATGATTAAAAATAGATCAATTTATATATACATAAATATAGGGGGAAACTGCTAGTCATCCAATCGAGGTTTAAAAACCATTTGAAAATAATATTTAATTTTAAAATAATTATAATTATTATTATATAAATAATGTTAAAATACTCCAATAAGCAAATCAAAATATAAATCTATCAGGACAGCAAAAATCAGTTACTAAAAAAAATTTAAAAAAAAATAGGCATTTTTCTAAAAAGAACTAGGGGTTGCAAGCCGAAATCTGATTTAAAATGAATTAGTTATGATTTTTACAAGCTTTAAAATAATTAAAGGCTTTGAGAATAATTTAAAATAACTAATATTTAAAAATAATTATTAAAAATTGACTAAAATAATATTTTAAGGCTTCTGGAATTATGGAATAAATATGAAGATATATTAATAATTATTAATTAAAATATTAGGGCTTTAAATTAATTTATTAATTAAATATCATTAAAAGATAATTAAAAATAACTAATTATAAAAAATAGCAATAAAAAATTAAAATAAACTTAAAAAAGTGAAATAATAATTATAATTGTAAGAATAACCACAAAACAGTAATTAAACTATTAAAACAATAATTATTATAAATGTTAAAATAATTATGATAATGAATTAGTGATAGTTTTAAAATAAAACATTTTTTTTACAATAATAATAATAATAATAATAAAATAATCATAATAAATCCTAAACAATAAAAATTAATTTAAAACCTAATAATTATTATAAATATAATTAAAATAATGATATAGTAATAATTATTATCAAAATAACATTTTAAATAAATAATACAAAAATGTATTTTTACTGTTTTTGAAATAACAAAATAAATGAATGTTATTTTTGAATAAAATTAATTTTAAAATGAAGAGAATGAAAATATGAACAAGACGATATATTGTGCGCGAAAAATGGGTAAAATTTAGTTTTTCTATGATTTTTATGAGTTAAAACAACTTTAAAAATGATTTAAAAATATTTAAAATTAAATTCAGCAGCTGGCAGCTCTCGGTTCGACAAGTGGCGCCTGCGGATTGGCCCCCGCGATCGGGAAAATCATTGCCTGGCGGCACGATGATTGCGCTGCCAGTAATGATTGCCGTAATGATGCGGCAATCAATAGCAAGGTCGCGTCGTCCACTAATCTACGCCAGCCAGAGATCCTGGCTGTTGGATCATCCGCCGTTAGGAACAGACGGTCCAGATCATGCTGGACGGACCGCAAAGCCGTGAGATCCGGATCCGCGATTGATCTAAACTGCGGAATGACAGAACCGTGACCGTCGATCACAGGATCGATAGTCCTGATCCGGTCCCAGGCACCGGAGACATGAACCCTAAATCAAAAATCGCTTGGTTCTCTCGATCCACTCAATGGATTTTTACGAAAAATTTAAACATAGGCTCTATTAATGAACAGAAATCATGGGGAAACATTTGTTTGGAGAATAATCAGTTTTTTGAAAAGCTATTTAACACGAAGTGTTATGAGCTATTATAAGAGTTTTAAGGGATTTTCATCATGGGATCTCCGAGATTTTGATACGGTTGAGCTTATAGATGTCCTCGTACGTTTCTCCTTTTGAAACCACGGTCGAACAAGCTCCCGATTGGATGGATTGAAGCCTTGAACGTCCAAGCCTTTGGGTCACCGGAATCTCGCCGGTGATGACTTTGAACGGTCAGGTTTTAATTAGGGGAGGTGGTAGAAGACTCTTGGAACCTTCACACAAAATTTCAGAGCTCGTGGAGGTATAGAGCCGGAGCAATAAAAAAAGATCCTAATTTTGATCTAATTTTTTATATTTAAGGGCCAAGGCTTAGGATTAACGGCCAGGATTCAATCAATAGGTCATTAGGATAGAAATTTATTCATATTAGCCGTGGTTTGTAATTTGAAATCAAAGGAGGCTTTAATTCTCCTTAATTAGGCTCTTAATGGGCTTTAATAGGTAATTTTGACCTATTAATGGCTTGATTTGACTAAGTCAAAGTTTGACTTGGTCAAACCAGTCCATTAGGTCAAAGGAGGATGAGGCTCAAGCCATGCAATGGGTTGGATTGATTTGAATTTGATTAAAGGGAGATTTTGATCCCATTAGGCTTAGTTTGACCAAATTGACCTAGGGTTGACCCAAGCATAGGTTGGCTCAGTCAACTTGGTCTACTAGACCTAAATAGGTGAAGGGTTGAGTTCAAGAGAGATTAGAATTCATTTAAAATATATTGGGACCCAAAGTGGCTCAATGGGTCAACCTATGTTGACTTGGTTAACTAGGTTGACCCAGGACTCAGATCTTAGCTCAACAAAGTCAGTCTGACCATCTGAGTTTAGTGGAGTGGAGAAATGGGCTTGTGAAGCCCTAGAATTGGTTTGAAACCAATTAGAAAAGAATCAGGGTTAATTTGGGTCAACCCTGGCTGACCTGGTCAGCCAGATTGACTTAGGACCTGGGTTTGGGCTCAATAGACTCTGTTTGACCCACTAAACTGATTGAGAGAGACCTTGGGTCTTGGCTTGGTCAAATTGACCAAGTCAACCCCTTGGTCCAAGGGATTTGGCCAAAATCAAGGTCAACAGCGTTACCCTGTGTGAAAGAGGTCAGATCGAATTCCCCTAAGACCGATTATCTAGTGATTGAGACGCATAAAAATTGTGTATTTCTAAAATCAAGGATTTAAAGATTTAAACTCATAATGTATGTGAAATTGCAATTTTTCTCGGAGAAGAAAATATTATAAATGAACGGGTGAATAATATTTTACTATATTAAATAAAGACATACTTCTCTGAGATAACTTATGGATGAAGAAGCTACAAACACCACAAATAATAAGAGACAAACAACATTCAATACTGAAGACATATAATGCTGAAGATACGCAATACTAAAGATATATAATACTTAAAACAAATAGTACTATTGTGCTCTACTGATATTACTTATGGAGATTGTCAACATTCCAGGTCCGAGGAAGCATCTTTTCCTCAGCATCCTTCGATTTGAAAGTCCCAGGCTTCACCACAACTGCTACTAAGTATGGACCCTCCCAGAGGGGGAGAGTTTATTGTGTTGAGGGCATTTTCCTGCTGCCTCGATGTTGTATAGAACTAGATCTCTAATCGATATATGTTGTGGTTTCATCCTTCAGTTATAGTGACAGACAATTCTTTGGTGATATGCAACAATCTTGAGCATCACCTCATCTCTTGCTTATGGAAGGAGGTATAGGTTGTACCTGAGTTTTTCTTCATTGTCGTTGAAGTCAAAAGTTTGAACTCTATGACTTGGAACTCCAATATCAATGGGAATATCAGCTTCTGTTCCAAAGTAGAGATTGTACGGGGTTTCTTCTATTGGAGTCCTTGCCGCGGTATGATAGGCTCAGAGGACATTTGGGAGCTCGTCAACCCATTACCCTCTAGCCTTCTCCAGTTGTGTCTTCAATCCCTTCAGAATAGTTCGATTAGTGACCTCTATTTGTCCATTAGTCTGAGAATGGGCAACAACCGTATATAGTACCTGAATGTGAATATCTTCGCAAAATGTGGTAGAACCTTCCAATGAACTGCATTCTATATCGATGATAACTTTCACGGGAATACCAAAATGACATATTATGTTCTTTCATATGAACTGTTTGGCATTTACTTCAGTGGTTTTTTCTAGAGGTTCTACTTCTACCCACTTTATGAAATAGTCCACATCCATGATGATGAATTTTTGTTGACCCGTGGCTATAGAAAAGGGTCATACTATATTAATCCCCCACTAGGCGAAAGGCTAGAGACTTTATAATGTTGAGATCTCTATGACATGTAGATGGGTGAGATTTGCATGTAAATGGAAATTATTACATTTTTTGCATGAGATTTCGTGCGTCCTGCTTCATCGTTGGCCAGTAAAACCCTTGTCTCTGGACTTTTTGGGCTAACATCCTTCAACCCAGTGTTCTCCGTAGATGCCTGAATGTACTTCTCGGAGTACACAATTTGTCTCTGAAGGAGGAAGTCACTTGAGGTAGGGTCCCGAGAAGGCTTGTTTGTACAATTCCCCATTAATAATATTAAAGTTTTTTGCCCGCCTCCAAAGTCATACTGCCACTATCAGGTCTTCAGGAAGAACACTTTCTTGTAAGAAAGTTATAATGGGATCAATCTAGGATATCTCTCTTGACTCGTTGATCGATTGTATTATCTATGTGCCCGGAATACTTGGAAAGTGGATCTCCTCGATACACTTTCTTTTGAAACTGTCACCGGTTGTGGAGGTAGCCAGTTTGGATAGGGCATTTGCTCGCGTGTTTTGCTCTCATAGAATATGGATGATCTGATGTTTGTTTATAAGGGTTAAGAACAACTTTACTATATTATAATACAGGGCCAGTTGGGGGTTGTGAATGTCTAACTCTCCCTCCACCTATGAGTCAATTAATTGCAAATTAGTGTAGACCACCAAGTTTTGCACTTCACTGTCGATTGCCAGCCTTAACCCGACAATAATGGCCTCATATTCTGCTGTGTTATTCAGTGCAGGGAACTTGAATCAGAGCCCATATTCATGAGTAACTTGTTCTGGAGAGATCAATAGAACTCCTGCCCCGTGCTAGAACCTCCGGAGGCACCATCAACATACAACATCCAGCACGGGTTAGAGGGAGAAGCACTTGGTGGATTATCTAATATCGAGATGTGCTTTCAACCACAAAATTTGTAAGTGCTTGAAATTTGATATCGGGTATATGAATGTAGTGAATGTCGAGTTCTCCTAATTTTATGGACCACTTGATGAGTATGTCAGAGGCTTCTAGCTTTTGAAGGATACTTCTTAGCGGCAAATTTGTATAGACTCTGATTATGTGGGCTTGGAAGTAAGGGCATAACTTTTTAGCCAAGTAAACTAACGCCAAAGCTATCTTCTTTAATGAGGGATAACGTCTTTCCGTTTCAGATAAGATCTTACTGACATAATATATAGGACGTTGTATAGCATTCTCCGCTCAGACCAAGACTGAATTGATTGCCTAGATAGAAATAGCCAAGTAAAAATATAATCTTTCTCCTGGAACTGGTTTTGAGAGTAGTGGATGTGAGACTAGATAGGTTCAGAGATGCTCGAAGGCCTCTTGACATTCATCACTCCAATGAAATCCTGAGCTATGAGCACCTCTGAGGATCGATCTTGAAGAAGAGTATATATCTATCTCCTAAGTGAGCCAAGAAGCAAGAGAGTGTTGTGATCCATCCATTTAATCTCTGGACTTCTTTGACGTTTCTTCGAGGCACCATATCTTTTAGAGCCTTGATCTTCTCAGGATTGGCCTCAATCTCTTGGTGGGTAACCATTAAACCTAGAAAACTTCCTGAGGCAACTCCAAATGTACATTTAGAGGGATTGAGGCGTATGTTGTAAGATTGAAGGAGAAAAAAATATTGTTCCAAATTAAAGATTGAGGTATGTGTAATCTATACTCATCCTACATGCTCCGCTAGTCTTCTTGACCATAACCACATTCGCCAGCTAGGTGGGATAATGCACTTCTCATATGAATCCAACCTCCAGGAGTTTATCAACCTCCGTTTCGATTGCCTGCTGGCGTTCTGGTGCAAAAGTTCACTTCTTTTGAATAATTGGCTATTATGTCATGTTTACTTTGAGAGAGTATGATTACTTCAGGGCTGATTCTAGGCATGTATGTTGGACTCCAAACAAAGATATTGATTTCTTCATAGAAACTCTACATACTTTATCTTCTCTTCCTCTAAGAGTAACGATCCGATCAGTACTATTCTTGAAGGATGTTCATAGGATAGGGAGATACAAGCAAGATCCTCGATGGGGGAGGCCTTTTGAGGAATGTCCTCATTTTGCAGATCAAAGTCTTTGATGCTCAAGATAATTGATGGGCATGATTGAGACTGTCAAAGATAGTAGGATTGTGCTTCTTGTTGATCTCCTCGTACTTTGTCAATTTCTGATGGGGTAAGAATTTTCAGTTTGAGGTGTAAGATCGAGGAAACGATCCTAAAGATTGACTGAAGGGGCCTTCCGAAGATAGCATTGTATGCTGACTCTAACTTCGATCACGACAATAAACTAGATGGAGTGTGTGGCCTATCAGGGGAATTCTCCCAGCACAACGGGAAGGCTTATTGTACCTTCTACTCACACAGGTCGATTGTCGAATCTATATAGTAAACCTACAGTAGGTTGGAGCTTCTATCTAGCGAGGCCCATGCTGAGAATAATGGAGTAGAATAAGACATCTATGGAGCTCTTATTTTCAACCAAGATCCTTTTGACTTTATAGCACGGGTCATTGATCCTTGCACTTATTACAAGTGGGTCTTGATGAGAGGTCCTTAGTCCCTTGAATCATTGAAGGCAATAGAGTCATCGGTACAGAACTTCTTCGGTGTTGGCTCCTTGGTGACTTCGATCAAGACTTGACTTGGCATTGAAGGACCCTCGATAATAGTTTCAATTTCACTAACTATTTATCAATTGTTTGCCAACTACCTTTGTTGTTGATTCTGCCCCCCATCCGGACCACCCTCATCCTGAGCTGAGGGGTTCTGGATGAATTGTCGGAGATATCCTTGTTAAATTAGCCTCTCTATCTCTTCTTTAAGCTGCCAGCATGTTTCAGTAGTGTGTTTACGACTATGGTGAAAGTGGTAATATTGCTTCTGATTTTTTACGTTGGGCTTCATAGGGTGCGGCCACTTCATTCTCTCTTGATCCCGGATGGCCACTAATACATTTGCTTGTGATGTATTAAGTGGTGTGTATTCTTTTTCTTGGCGAGGCTCTCGTCGCGGCTGTGAGGACTGAGGGGGAAGATTGTAGTTTCCTTGCTTCTTCCGTTGTGAGGATGGATTCTCCATTCATAATGTACTTTTACGCTTCCAAGTTATTTGCTTAAATTATTTCCTATGAGCATTAATGGCTTTGTCAGTGGAGAGAGAAAGTTAGAGAGAGAAATAATAATACTATATTTTGAATAACAAATTAAAAAAAGACTTATTTTAAAATTGATTATGAAAAATTAAGTTGCGAATTTTTTTACACATATTACTCATAAAAAATATTTTATTATAATTTTTTAAAAATAAGGAAAAATATTTGCATTTAAAATTTTAATAAAAAAAATAAAAAATTCTTATGAACCTCATCTCCAAAACACCGTGAAGATATTGGGTTTAATATTTGAATTTTTTTATTTATCTCTCATTCTTTATTTCTCTATCTTTTAGTTTATTTCTCTTTTAATTTCTCTCTCCTGCAAATTTTTCTTAAATTTATAACTTGAGCAAGTCGTCCATTTATTGGGCGACTTTATTTAGTTTTAACTTTTAAATTTATTTATTTTATTGATTTAATAATTAATTAAATTCTTAATGATATTTATTTTAAAAATTTACCCTTTTAAGATATATAGGTGGCGTTCACACCCCTGCTAGGCACAAACACCTAATTGAGATAAAATAAAATTTATCTCCAAATTCACCAATCCCCATAAAATCTTAAAGAGCTTACTTGCTCTTCAAAAGTAGAAAAGTAGAAATTATTTTATGCGGCCGAATGCAGAGCGTTGTCCGACGATCAACAAGAGTATGTCACATCAGCATTACCAAGCATAGAAGTGAAGTGGCGCATTCTAATTAGTCTCCGAATAACATTCAACGTCCACACAGAAAAATTAATTCAACAAAAGATGAGGCAGAAACTGTTTTGTAAGTAAAAAAATTATTGTGAGATTCCACATAAGTTAATGAGTTTAAGCCTATAATCACTAAAGCTATATATCCTCATCCAAGGTTTATAATAAGAAGGATCATTCAAGTACTCTCTCGACTTAACATAATAAAAATTGTTGCGGAATAGTCACTCAAACAAGTTAATAACCACATCAATGTTGGGCAATATAATATTGTAGCCAAAGCTGTCCCTAAACTCTAAACCCTAAAGATGCTTTTAAAAGTAATCAAATTATCCCAAACAAAGCATATAAAAAGAATAAGGAGGATCTACCAATGATTATTTTTGATTTAGAACATATAAAAAGAATAAGGTAAATCCACTCATCCACCTGAGCATCCTCATCTCTGCAACACTTAACTTAGTATTATGCTTCTCTTTTAATGGTAAACATTCTGCATCATAAAGCATTGTAGGTCTCATCACAATCTTATAGGATTTCCCCTTAAGTTTGAGGAAGTCCTTTTTTATCACACAACAAGTTCGATGCATTCCATCACTTCAACCATCCAACTTGAATTCTGTTGATAATTGCCCCATCTATTTCACCATCTCTCTGAACAATAGATCCGTACTCGTATTAATGACATGATTACCCAAAGTCACAATCCCCCTAGGTCTATTAATACTAAAATTACACTCAATTTTAGATTTACTCAAGCAAAAACCTTTAGACTCTAAGCTTGACCTCCATAATTCAAGTTTACTGTCAACTCTCTCTAGTCTTGTCAACAAGAAAAATATCATCAGCAAAAAACATATGCCAAGGTACATCCTCTTACATATGTCTAGTGAGAGCATCCATGACTAAAGCAAAAAGATATTGACTTAAGGATGATCCTTGATGTAATCGAACCGAAATAGGAAAATACTTAGTCAAACCACCATGTGTTTGAACACAAGTGATAACCCTTGCATATATATATATATATCTTTAATGATTTGAATATAAGCTTTATTAACTCATTTCTTTTCAAGAACTCTCCATAACACTTATCTTGGAACTTTATCATATGATTTCTCTAAATCAAATAAATATCATATGTAGATCCTCCTTATTCTCTATATATTTCTCCATCAAATCTCTCAATAAATGCATGACTTCCATAGTAGACCTATCCGGCATGAATCCAAATTGATTTTGAGAAACATTAGTTTCACGCCGCAACCTATGCTCCATAACTCACTCCATAGTTTTAAAGTATGACATTAACTTAACTCCTCTATAATTCGCATAATCTTGTGCATCACCTTTATTCTTAAAAATAAGAATCATCACAGTCATTCTTCACTCATCTAACATCTTTTTAGTTTTCAAAATAGTATAAAAAATTTAGTAAGCCAAAAACTTTCTTCATCTCCTAAGCATTTCTACACCTCCTAAGCATTTATACATCTTTATTGGAATATCATCAGGTCCAACCGCTTTTCCACACTTCATTTCCAAAGAAAATTACTTTAACATTGACAAAATTAGCATGTGACAAGTCAAGTTGGTCAGCTGTTAAGTATTGAATCTAGAAAGGCTGGTAAATGGGCTGCCAGCTTAGCTGGATCATTAATCTCTAAATTAGTTTGTAAGGTTACATCATCATTGAAGTTTTAGGCAAAATATATAATTTATTTTCACCTAAAGCATCAAAATTATTAATTTTTAATTACACAGTCATAATGAAAATAAAAACATATCTTTAATTTCACGTGTTACAGACTATTTCTTAAGAAAATTAAATTATTAAATAATATAAACAAATTTCTAGATATTTGAAAAATATAATTATTATAGAAAACAATATTATGAATTTCTAATAAATTAATTGTATAGTATAATAATTTAATTATATTTATCTAATATTTTAATTATATTTTTTGATGGTTTAATTATATTACAAGATAATATATTATATATGAAATCGAATGATAGTTTAATTATATTACAAGATAATTTAATAATTTTCAAGTATACACTAAAATTGATCTAGCATATGAAGTCCAAATTCACTAATGAATTATATTGTATTTAAAATTCACCAAATCAAATACTTAAATTCTTGAAATTCATTACACTACAAACACAACCAACCAAACGGCCCCTAAATTAAGATTTTGTTTGGGAAAGCTTTTGACCACTATTTTTTGCAGCTTTAAAAAAAATTGAACTAAAAAATTGCTTTAAAATAGTAAAAAAATTGTGTCAAACGAAGGAGAAATTATTATATGCGGACATCGGACATAGCTCTGTATCCGGAGATGAATCAAAACACGTCACGTCACCCGGTACACAGGAGGTACATAGTGTGAGAGTTGAGAGGGAAGAGAGGAGACAGAGCCGAGAGAGAGAGATAACAGAGAAAATGTAATGCTATCTTATTATTTAAATGTCTGTTACAGGGTGTATATAAAGACACTAGAGGATACAAGTGTAAATAGATGCTAGAGTAGTTTAGGCTAAATGATGTCTTCTCACATCCTCCCTCAAATTAATCATCTGGTTCACGGATGGTTAATTTGGAGTGAAGATAGTTGTACCGAGTACTAAAGAAAGGTTTGGTGAAGATGTCCGCGATTTGTTCTTGAGTTGGAATATGCTGAATTTGAATGTTGTCATCGGTAATGTGCTGTCGAATAAACTGATAGTCTATTTCGATGTGTTTGGTCCTGGCATGAAAGACGGAGTTCTTTGCGATAGCGATGGCGGAGATGTTATCACAATGGATGATTGTTGGGGCGGATTGAGGGAGCTGCAGCTCGGCGGATAGTCGACGAAGCCAAATTGCTTCGGAAGTTGCGGCGGACAGGGCCCGATATTCCGCCTCTGTTGAAGAGTTGGCTACCGTTATCTGCTTCTTGACGGACCAGGAGATTAAGTTGGATCCCATGAAGGTACAGTGACCGGTGATGGATTTCCGATCAGTTGTGTCGGATGCCCAGTCCGAGTCAGTATATGTTCGAAGTTGATGGTCTCCTGGTGTGATGGGTAGGCCAAAGTGTTTGGTTCCTTTGACATACCGAAGTATCCGCTTGAGGTTCTTGAAGTCTTGATCGGTAGGTTTGTGCATTCGTTGACATGCTTGATTAGTGGCGAATGCGATGTCTGGTTTGGTGATGGTGAGGTACTGAAGTGAGCCGGCGAGGCGACAATAGAGAGAAGGATCGTGGTAGAGAGGAGAGTTGGGCTGTTTGATGGAGCTTGCTGGAGCTATCGGGGTTGGAGAATCTTTTCATTGATCGAATCTGACATCGTGTATGATCTTGTTCGCGTAATGTTCTTGGTTTAAGAAGTACCTGTTTGGAGTATGATTAACCTGAATTCCAAGGAACAGCGAAATATTGCCTAACTGTTTCAAGGCAAACTCGGCGTGGAGGTCCCGGAGAAGATGCCGAATGCTGTCTTGACTGTTTCATGTTACCATTATGTCATCAACGTAGATTAAGATAAATATTTGAATGCTATTTTTGAAATATAGGAGAAGAGAGGAATCAGAGAGACTAAACCCGAAGCCACGTTGGAGAAGGAAGTTTGTGAATTTCTGGAACAATTGTCGTGGTGCTTGTTTCAATCCGTAGAGGGATTTGTTCAGTTTGCACACATGATTTGGATGGCACGGATCCTCAAATCCTTGCGGTTGACGCATATAAATTTCATCTGGTAGATCGCCGTGGAGGAACGCATTTGTGACATCCAATTGAAGAATGTTCCATTGCCGGTTAACAGCTAAGGTTAGAAGCATGCGTATTGTCGTCATCTTAGCGACCGGACTGAAAGTTTATGTGTAGTTTTCCCCAAAACGTTGATCGTAGCCGAGAGCCACTAAGCGAGTGTTGGTGGAATTTTGAAAACATATTTTAAAAATATTAGTTTTCTTTAGGACTTAAAATTGAATTCTAAAATCAAATTGTCTCGTTAGAAAAAGTATATCACCTCGAGAGGTGAGAATAAAATTTCATAACGGTATTCAGATTTAGAATTATGAAATTCATCTTAAATATTATGACCGGATGCTAAAGAGAACTTCATATGGCCCCGAAGGGTCAAAATGAGGTTCAACTGAATATCCAGCTAAAATATTCAAGAAGTGTGATCGTTAGGTTCACATCCAAAGCCTTATCAAAGAAAGATGTATCTCCCCGAAGGGAGAAAATATCATTCGATGATAATTCTTTGAATATGATAACAATGATCACTAGTATTTAGGTTTTCCCAAAGAAATCCAATTGAGTTTTGAAAAATCAATTTTTAAAATCAGGTGCGTGTGTGGTTCTAAATCTCCTACGAGCGCAAGCCCTCGTAGTTAATTACATCGTAAGAAAACGAGGTCTCCTACGAAAACTCTCGATTAAAATAACGGCAAAATTTTGTTAGAATTTCTAGGAGTGATATCAAAAAGAGAAGTGAATTTTTGAAACTCAAAAGGGAATAGATCAAAATTGAGCAGTTATTAACGGAGTTAAATGATGAGAGGTAGGGGTCACTTTAAGATTCCAGAATCATCCGGAAGTGTCCCAACTTAATCTAAGTGTTGGGCTTTATGTTTTAGGATTGAAATGAAGCTTTAATTATAGTTAAGTATTTTATTAGAAATTTGGGACTATATTCCCAAAATTTGGGGTCTTATAATCAAAGATCTACCCTAAATCCTAAATCTATTTTGGATACTGGACCACAGTCGTCCGATCCTAACTAATGCAGTGCAAGATCTGGACTTACCCCGGCCTGGATTGGGGAGCCAGCTAACCACCTAATCGATTTAAAATATATGAATCTGGTCTTTTATGAAAGAGTGGTAGGGACATTGTATTTAAGGTTTTGGAAAGTTGGGGCCGACATCTAGAGATTCTCCTATTTGTCCCCTTTGACTTATGTTGGGTGCTAAAATGCTAAAACTGATGAAATTAAAATTTTGACTCTTTTAATTTGTATCTAATGCAATGCATGCCAGTCGACAATTCCCAAATCAAGTATGCTTGAAACTTTAAAAACAGGCTTAGAAAATAAATTTTTAGAAGACTAGCCTTCCCCAGGTCCGGCACCTCGTCCTCATAGGTCAGACTATCTGGACTCTACCCGCAGGAGGGGTAGGGTCTAAAACAAGGGAAGAGTAATGCAGAAATATGCGTGCGACCCCGGGGTCGATCCCCGGCTAATTGCCTAGATCCGTTATCTTTCTATGTTATTTAGATTCACTAAAATTTTAAACTTTTAAAGTTATGAGTATAAAACTTTCACACCCTCACGAGTCTCACGTATCCAGGCGAAAACAAAAGCGACACACAATCGCCAAAAAACTAGGAAAAACAAGCAATCCTAAAGGCAATCAATTCATCACATCAAATATTAACTAATTAATAAATGTCCATAGGCAAAGTTGCCCTACTTATTACAAACCAGAGTTTTGCAGAAAGTAAAGTGGCCGGGCACCACTGACAACAACCCGGATTTCAAGACTAATAATGACGCAAGTTATTTTGAGTGGGATACTCTCAATCTTCAAATCTTCAAATCCTCAATCTCGTTCTTCTTTGGACTCCTTTTCTTCAATCTTCTTGGAATCTTCGTAGTGGATTACCCAAATGGAGAAGAGGGCACTTCCCTTTAAGGGGGAAGGCCACTCTTTCCTCTTTGGGTAAGGAAAAGGTATGATCCAAATTTAGATTTCCAAATGGAAAAGGAGTGTTCCCTAGAGGGGTATCCTTTCCTCTTTGGAATCCAAGCTTTGGATCTATGTATCCCAACTCAAAATCAACTTTCACAACACTTGACACTTACACAAATTACATTAATATCAAAATAAAAATCTAGACTCACCTGCAGGGTTATCCTAAGCAATTAATATATAAAAAAGCAGTTATTCCCAAGCAGTTTTATATGAGCAGAAAAGAAAGTAAACACACTGTCCATGCTCTTTTTATGATTTGGGGGGCTTTAGCAGCTGAAGCACCTGTGCAAAGAGTTTATAATATTTATGCATTTTTTTTATTTGCCCCCTTTTTATATTGCCCTGCATGAGCGTGGCCACCTGCAGAAAATTGTGTCAACATCCAGATCGTACCTAACCTAAGGGTAATCTAGTCGCCAAACACATCAATCCATCCACAGAGTACAGAAAAAGTAAGCAGACACAGTAAAGCAATTTCATCCACAACATGCAGTGAAAACTATAAAAAACCCGGCACACAGCAGTAAAGTAAACACATGCCTAACCAAGATCTAGGGTTGGTTGTCCTAGCACATCATCTAAAGTGTGTGAGAAAGGTCGTGTGGCTGGGATAGATCCTAAAGTAGGTTATTAGTTTAAGTTGTCTAAAAGTCTGGGTTTGTTAAGGCTTAAAAGGGGATTTAAATTAAAATTTAAGTATTAATAAATTAAGAATTTTAATTAAACATATTTTAAAAATTAATTGATTACTACCTTTGTTTCACACCGAGGCCGTGAAGTTTATTTCACCTTCCTTGGGGCTAAGCTAATAGCCTCGTAGGCCTGGGTTACCTAGTAGCAATCGGGGTTGATTAAGTTATTTAAATTGGTTGGAATTAATTAATATAAAGAAATGAGTTAGTTACTGATTTTTAAAGTTTGATTAATTTAAGTTTGCCATTAATTGATTCGTGGCGTTGTGCCACCAGGCTCGAGGAACTAGCCTCCTTAGGACACTTAGCCCCGCAGCCCGGAGTAGTCCAGCCGATAAACCAAATTAATGTAATTGAATTAAAATTTTTTTAAAAAAAGTTAAATAATTAAAGATTAATCTATTTTAAGATTTAAAACCCCTTAGAATCCATTCGTGGCGTTGTGCCACCAGGCTCGATGAACCAGCCTCTTTAGGACACTTAGCCCCGCAGCCCGGAGTAGTCCAGCCAATAAACTTCATCTTTAGGGTAGTTGTTGTGTTTTAAAAGATTTGTTAAGTGTTTTAAGCATTAAACCAATATTTTCTGGAGTTTTAGAGTGATTGGAATTTTGTGAATTTTCTGAATATTTTAATCATTTAATTAAAGGGTTAAAAGTTGATTTTTTGATTAAGCTCAAATTCTGGAATGTTTATATTTTATTAAAATACTAGACCTAATTATGAGTTGTTATACATGTGGCACATTCAATTTGAAGTTTTCTATCAAAAGTTATGATTTTTAGAAGTTTTGACCCGGTTTTGACCTATAGTTGACCAAAATGTTGATTTTTTGACTTTGACCAGATTTTGGGGGTTTGAAATTTTTGGAAAATACTAGATTTTAATTAGAGTCATTAGCCACTGAGTTTGATTGATTTGAAATTTTCTACAATTAGTTATGCATTTTGGAAGTTTTGGTATTTATTGAAATTATTAAATTGTTTCAATTAAGGGTCATTTTAGTGATTTGATCCCAAATCAGTCCCAAACTTCTTGAAATCAACTCCAAAGATCAGAAATGATCTAAGGAGATATCAGCAAGTGTTTAAAGATTTTTTGGGATTTTTAATAATTTTTAATTAATTAAAATTAATTAAACAATGATTTTGATTAAAATTAAATTAAAGTAGATTTTAATGTCAAATTAATGTAATTTCAATTTTCAATGATTAAGAGTTTAAATATGGTTAATTAGAGGTATTATGGGTATTTGTTTGAATTAATATAAATTTATAATGATTTATTGAATTTTTTAAGTCCTTAAAGGGGCTGAAAGTTGACATGCTCAATTTTCTAACCTAATGACCTCCAAATTGAGTAAAATTTAAACCTAAGGTATCTGATGTCACTAAGTTTACTATGTTCAAGTTTCACCTCTATTGGGTGTGTTTACAATCCCCTATGAATTTTCTAAGTTTTCTAGACATTTCCTTAATTATTTTTCCTAGGTGTCTCTAATATTTATATAGGCATGAAACTTGGTGTGTCTAACCCTGACATACATTTAAGCATACCACAGAAATATCACAGCAAAATACTAAAACCCTAAAGAGTTATGAATTTTCAAAGTTTAGGGTCCAAAATAGACCATTTACCTTAAAAATTCATATCACAGAAATCTATTGAGCATATAAATCTAAAAAAATTATTAAACATGCCTAAGATATTCAATAATCATCCACCAAAATTTGGGATTCATTTGATCACTGGATTGTGAGAAAATAGCAATAAATAAAATTAACATAAACTCAAATATCTCACAATACAGACATCAAATCAATATAATTTTAATTTTAATAAATACTACATTATATTATCTTTCCAACGAGCCCAAGAACGCCCCATTTGGTGGAGAACTCGATTTTCTGTGAATTTTTGACGATTTGGAGCATTTAAAGCATGTTTTATTCAAATTTGGGTCAAATCAGCTGACGGTGACGTGGCGGCGTGGCGTGACGCCACGTCACCCTCCCATACCACGGGATGACCCACGTTCAAACATGGAGGAAGCCGCACGATATACCCAGATCTGAGCCGTCTGATCTTCGATCGGACGGTCCAGATCTTTTTTAGTTCATTTTGAATAGAAATCTTTAAACGCTCATATCTTTCAAAATACTCGACAAAATTGCACGAAATTTGAACTGTAGCTAGAGGGCAATATGATCTTACAATGCCTGGAGTTTGGAGGCTCCATTCATTGTAAAATCGCTACAGTTTCAAATTGAAAGTTAAACTTAAAATGCGCATAACTTACGATCCAACCGTCGGATCTCACTGGATCGAAAGGTATATTGAAAAGTCCTCTTTCTCTCTCTAGAATGCTCTCTCTTCACTAAAATAGTGATTTGAGGCTTGAAAATGGTTGGGAAAAGCTTGGGAAGGACTTGAAATGTGTTGGAGTGTATGGGAGGAGCTCTTGGAAGGTTGGGGGCTGCTGGAGTTTGGAGATTTTGATCATATCAAAGGGAATGATGAAGAAGCCACATTTAGGTCAAGTTTTCCCTCACTTTACCTTTGGCTTTTGGATTGGATGGTTGAGATTTGATTTGGAGTGGTTTTGGATGAGTGTCAAGTGTCCCCTATGCTGCCCAAAGCTATGGAATAGGGTTGGTGGTTGAGAGTGACATCTCTTGGTCCATGTGAAGAGGGACCACACCTTTTTCCCCATTTGGATGAACCAATTCCAAGCCTTGTTAAAGGGGGTTGGTTTAAGCTCTATTAGGGGAGGAAATGTGTCACATCACATCATGTTTGAGCAGGTTCTAGACTAAGCCATGGATTGCCAAGGTGGCTTGATGATGTGGCCAAGAGTTTGAGATTAAGGATTTGAATTTTTAAGTAAATACATGAAGTTAAAGAGAGTTTTGACCTCTCCAAATGAGTTGACCAAGTCAACCTAATATGAGGATTGACTTGAAAGTCTTTGGACATGTCATGAGTGTCCAATTGAATGATTTTGAAAGGTTGATTTGATTCAAATGGGTTGAATAATTAAATTTGACAAGTTTGTAGGTTAAGGGTTGATTTGGTCAACCATAGTTGACTTGGTCAACTTGGTCAAACCAAAGAGTAAGTTTGGGTTCAATGTATTCCTAAAGTCATTTAGGATCCATTGAAATGACATTTAGAGAATATTTCAAAGGTTGATAAGTCAAATCAAATTGAGTTTAGGCCAAAAGTCCAAAAATCCTCCTTTAAGGGCATTTTGGTCATTTTGGTCTCAAGTCAATTATGGGTCAAATTGAATCTAAAAAGATATGGATTATTGCTTAACAAGTCAATATCAAGGTATTAGGAGGGATCAAAAGATTTGGAGGGGGATCCAAAGTCAAATTCCACTAGGTGAAAGGCCTAGTGGCATGGATTGTAAATATTCAAAGGTTTTGCAACATTTGGAGTTGGATTAAGTTTAAAGGGTTAGAATCCTTAAAATGAGCTCAAATTTGGAGGGTTGCCTCTAGAGACATGTCTTATCACTTTGCAAGTGATAGACCCTGAATCAGAGACCATTTGACTGGGTTTTGAAATGTTTGAAAAATTCTTTAAAAAGGGTCTTTAGGACAAGACCTTAAGACTTTGAATTTGAGTTTAGACTTCTGGATTTGGAATGGATTTTAAGTTTGAATGATTAGTATTAAGTATCCAAATCATTTACAATCATGTGATGATTGTTAATGAATGGATGAGGTCAAAGCTAGATTGAAGTTTGGATCAAAGTCTAAGTTGAAGGTTGGATTGTCAAATTGATTGGATCAAGGTTTGGATATGTTTGAAACTTGAATTAATTTGAATTTGAGTTGAATGAAGTTTGAGATTTAAATTGATCAAAGGTAGGAATCAAATTGAAGCTGGAGTTGATCAAGTGTAGAAATTGATTTGAGGTTGAGGTTGATCAAGGGTGAGGATTGATTTGAAGTTGGAGTGGTCCTAAGATCTAGAGGAGTTCTAAGATCTAGGATTTAAGGGAATCCTAGGCTCTAGAGTAGGCTCTAAGGTCTGGCTCTAGGAAAGAATCCTAAGGTCTAGAGTAGATCCTAGGATCTAAAATTAATCTGGAGTTTGGAAGGGCCTTAGTGACCTCATACAAAAATGAGGTCAACAAATGGACCCCCAATGTGTGTGGTAGAAGGAACTTCTGCTGCACACATTGGCGTTGACCGAATAGGAGTAGGATCTTAAAGAGTTGAAGGAAGGGCATCACCCAACCTTAAGTCCATTGGAAACTAGTGAAAAGCTTACACCTATTCTGAAGAAAGGACTGGAGAAACCAAGGTAGGGAATACCTAACCTCGGGTCTAAGGAAGGGCATCACCCAACCTTAGGCCTATAGGATGCTGATAGAAGACTTACTCTAAATAGGCAGATTAACTGGAAACCAAAGTAGGAAATACCTAACTTTGGGTCTAAGGAAGGGCATCACCCAACCTTAGGTCTACAGGATGTTGATAGAAGACTTACTCCTAGTAGACGGATTAACTGAAAACCAAGGTAGGGAATACCTAACCTTGGGTCTAAGGAAGGGCATCACCCAACCTTAGGCCTATAGGATGCTGATAGAAGACTTACTCCTAGTAGACGGATTAACTGGAAACCAAGATAGGGAATACCTAACCTTGGGTCTAAGGAAGGGCATCACCCAACCTTAGGTCTACAGGATGCTGATAGAAGACTTACTCCTAGTAGACAGATTAACTGGAAACCAAGGTAGGGAATACCTAACCTTGGGTCTAAGGAAGGGCATCACCCAACCTTAGGCCTATAGGATGCTGATAGAAGACTTACTCATAGTAGACGGATTAACTGGAAACCAAGGTAGGGAATACCTAACCTTGGGTCTAAGGAAGGGCATCACCCAACCTTAGGCCTATAGGATGCTGATAGAAGACTTACTCCAAATAGGCAGATCAACTGGCAAACTAGGATGGTGCCACGAAGGGCGTACTCCACCACTAACGAATGGTCATGTGGGGAGGAAACTTGCTCCACACAGAGGACCTCAACTGGCAAACTAGGATGGTGCCACGAAGGGCGTACTCCATCACTAGCGAATGGTCATGTGGGGAGGAAACTTGCTCCACACAGAGGACCTCAACTGGCAAACTAGGATGGTGCCACGAAGGGCGTACTCCATCACTAGCGAATGGTCATGTGGGGAGGAAACTTGCTCCACACAGAGGACCTCAACTGGCAAACTAGGATGGTGCCACGAAGGGCATACTCCACCACTAGCGAATGGTCATGTGGGGAGGAAACTTGCTCCACACAGAGGACCGCAACTGGCAAACTAGGATGGTGCCACGAAGGGCGTACTCCACCACTAGCGAATGGTCATGTGGGGAGGAAACTTGCTCCACACAGAGGACCTCAACTGGCAAACTAGGATGGTGCCACGAAGGGCGTACTCCACCACTAGCGAATGGTCATGTGGGGAGAAAACTTGCTCCACAAAGAGGACCTCAACTGGCAAACTAGGATGGTGCCACGAAGGGCGTACTCCACCACTAGCGAATGGTCATGTGGGGAGGAAACTTGCTCCACACAGAGGACCTCAACTGGAAAACTACGATGGTGCCACGAAGGGCGTACTCCACCACTAGCGAATGGTCATGTGGGGAGGAAACTTGCTCCACACAGAGGACCTCAACTAACAAACTAGGATGGTGCCACGAAGGGCGTACTCCACCACTAGCGAATGGTCATGTGGGGAGGAAACTTGCTCCACACAGAGGACCTCAACTGGCAAACTAGGATGGTGCCACGAAGGGCGTACTCCACCACTAGCGAATGGTCATGTGGGGAGGAAACTTGCTCCACACAGATGACCTCAACATATTTTAAAAATATTAGTTTTCTTTAGGACTTAAAATTGAATTCTAAAATCAAATTGTCTCGTTAGAAAAAGTATATCACCTCGAGAGGTGAAATAAAATTTCATAACGGTATTCAGATTTAGAATTATGAAATTCATCTTAAATATTATGACCGGATGCTAAAGAGAACTTCATATGGCCCCGAAGGGTCAAAAGGAGGTTCAACTGAATATCCAGCTAAAATATTCAAGAAGTGTGATCGTTAGGTTCACATCCAAAGCCTTATCAAAGAAAGATGTATCTCCCCGAAGGGAGAAAATATCATTCGATGATAATTCTTTGAATATGATAACAATGATCACTAGTATTTAGGTTTTCCCAAAGAAATCCAATTGAGTTTTGAAAAATTAATTTTTAAAATTAGGTGCATGTGTGATTCTAAATCTCCTACGAGCGCAAGTCCTCGTAGTTAATTACATCGTAAGAAAACGAGGTCTCCTACGAAAACTCTCGATTAAAATAACGGCAAAATTTTGTTAGAATTTCTAGGAGTGATATCAAAAAGAGAAGGAATTTTGGAAACTCAAACGGGAATAGATCAAAATTGAGCAGTTATTAACGGAGTTAAAGGATGAGAGGTAGGGGACACTTTAAGATTCCAGAACCATCCGGAAGTGTCCCAACTTAATCTAAGTGTTGGGCTTTATGTTTTAGGATTGAAATGAAGCTTTAATTATAGTTAAGTATTTTATTAGAAATTTGGGACTATATTCCCGAAATTTGGGGTCTTATAATCAAAGATCTGCCCTAGATCCTAAATCTATTTTGGATACTGGACCACAGTCGTCCGATCCTAACTAATGCAGTGCAAGATCTGGACTTATCCCGGCCTGGATTGGGGAGCCAGCTAACCACCTAATCGATTTAAAATATATGAATCTGGTCTTTTATGAAAGAGTGGTAGGGACATTGTATTTAAGGTTTTGGAAAGTTGGGGCCGACATCTAGAGATTCTACTATTTGTCCCCTATGCTGCCCAAAGCTATGGAATAGGGTTGGTGGTTGAGAGTGACATCTCTTGGTCCATGTGAAGAGGGACCACACTTTTTTCCCCATTTGGATGAACCAATGCCAAGCCTTGTTAAAGGGGGTTGGTTTAAGCTCTATTAGGGGAGGAAATGTGTCACATCACATCATGTTTGAGCAGGTTCTAGACTAAGCCATGGATTGCCAAGGTGGCTTGATGATGTGGCCAAGAGTTTGAGATTAAGGATTTAAATTTTTAAGTAAATACATGAAGTTAAAGAGGGTTTTGACCTCTCCAAATGAGTTGAGCAAGTTAACCTAATATGAGGATTGACTTGAAAGTCTTTGGACATGTCATGGGTGTCCAATTGAATGATTTTGAAAGGTTGATTTGATTCAAATGGGTTGAATAATTGAATTTGACAAGTGTGTAGGTTAAAGGTTAATTTAGTCAACCATGATTGACTTGGTCAACCTGGTCAAACCATGAGTCAAGTTTGGATTCCATGTGTTCCTAAAGTCATTTAGGATCCATTGGAATGATATTTGAAGAAGATTTCAAAGGTTGATAAGTCAAATCAAGTTGAGTTTAGGCCAAAAGTCCAAAAATCTCCATTTAAGGGCATTTTGGTCATTTTGGACTCAAGTCAATTCTGGGTCAAATTGAATCTAAAAAGATGTAGATCATTACTTAATAAGTTAATATCAAGGTATTAAGAGGGATCAAAAGATTTGGAGGGGGATCCAAAGTCAAATTTCACTAGGTGAAAGGCCTAGTGGCGTGGATTGTAAATATTCAAAGGTTTTGTAACATTTGGAGTTGGATTAAGTTTAAAGGGTTAGAATCATCCAAATGAGCTCAAATTTGGAGGGTTGCCTTTAGAGTCATGTCACATCAATATGAAATTGATAGACCCTGAATCAGAGGTCAAAAGACTGGGTTTCAAGGTGATGGAAAAATCACCTAGAAAGGGCTTTAGGACCTAAGTCTTTAGCCTATGAGTTCTGGGTTTGGATTGAGTTAAGATTTGGATTGAGCCTAAGGGCTAGGAACTAGGAAGATCCTAGGATCTAGAACTCAGGGAGGAGTTAAGAGTGACCTCATACAAAAATGAGGTCAACAGCGAGCTTTGTAAATATCAATTTGCCCAGATGGTAGACGTTTGATCTTGTACATCCACTTACACCCAAGGGTGCGTTTGTTCGGGGGAAGAGTGACCAAGGTCCATGTGTTTTGTTGAATGAGAGCGTTGAACTCGGACCTCATGGCCTCCTTCCAGTGGTCATGTTTGGAGGCCTGTTTATATGTAGTCGGTGTAACTTGGTCGGTGGATTGACTGAGCATTGTGAAGATTTGTTTTGGTTTGTGGATCCCAGATTTGGACATGGTTTGCATTTGATGAGTGATCGCTATGGCTGGTTCGGGATGGTTATTGAGAGGAGGCGTTGGTGGGAGCGGATCAGGGATTTCACTATGAGTGGACGTGTTAGTGGGAAGTGAGTGCCGTGTGAGGTTGTCTGTAGTCGTGGTCTGAGAGTTGGGTAAGGTGGACGTTGGACTAAGATTAACGGATTAGGGAATGAAAAGGTATTATGGGTCGGTGTGGTGGGAGTAGACATGGTTTTTGAATAGGGAAACGTTTGTTCTTGAAACACCACATGTCGGGAGACATGTAGTTTGTTAGTTTGGAGGTTATATCATTTATAACCTTTATGACGAGACGAGTATCCGATGAAGACGCATGGTTGCGATCGTGGTGAAAATTTATTTGTGGTGTACGGTTGGAGCCAGGGGTAGCACAAACATCCGAAGGTGCGAAGATGAGCGATTGACGGATGTTTGTTGTAAAGGGTTTGATAAGGTGGTTTTAGGTGAAGAGCTTTGGATGGCAGCCGGTTTATTAGGTAATTTGCGGTGTCAACGGTGTCCACCAAGAATTTGTCCGGGAGGTTGAAGGCGTGGAGAAGAGTTCTTGTGAGGTCCAGATGGTGTCAGTGTTTACTCTCGGCGAGGCTGTTTTGCTCTGGAGTATGCGGGCAAGACAGTTGGTGAAGGATTCCATGAGCGTGGAGGTGGTTGGTGAACTCGGTACTCAAATATTCGCCTCCGCCATCGGAGCGGAGGATTTTTGGTTTGGTGTTGAATTGAGTTTGAATAATGCTGTAAAACATTTTAAATTTGTTGAATGTTTTGTTTTTCGTAGTCATGAAATAGATCCAGGAGAATCTTGTAAAATCATCTATAAAAACTACAAAGTAACGAAAACCAAACAACGAGATAGTAGAGGACGGTCTCCATACATCCGAATGAATGAGTTCAAAGGGATGTGTGGTGACCAAAATACTTCTACTAAATGATTGTTTATGACTCTTTGCTATTTTACAAGAAGTGCAATGAAAAGAAAAAGAAATGTTCTTGACATCTTGAGAGTTGCTAGCTAAGTGTTGAAGCGTCTGATTGTTCGAATGGCCAAGGCGAGCATGCCATGTGAGCGAGGAGTCCATGGTAGTTTGTAAGGCTTGCGAGCTATCTGTCGGCGAGATGTCGAGTTGATATAACCCGTTATGGAGACGACCATGGAGAAGAGGGCGATTGTCCTGTATATCCTTAATAGTAAAGCCGTTAGCGTTGAAAGTAATGGCTATAGCATTTTCTTTTGTAAGTTTAGAAACGGATAGTAGATTGTGCGTTAGATTTGGTACATGTAGACGGAGAAAAAGATGGAGCTTATGAGCGGTGTCGGTAGTGGTAGCAAACCTTGACCGTAGTTGTGGATAGGTAGAGACGATCCGTTTGCGACGGTGACCGAGTCGGAGCCATTGTAGGGTGCGGGTTGATGTATGCTGGCACTGTCGTGTGTGATGTGATTTGTCGCACCGGAGTCAAGGATCCAGCTCTGTTGTGGCGTAGGTTGAGCGAGAAGAGCTCTCGGTCCGTTCTGAATCGTTGGATCGTATTTGTAATTGTTCCTGTGCCAGCAATTTAATGCTATGTGACCAATCTTGCCACAAATTTGGCAAGTTGGCCGATTGTTTGGGACGGGATTTGTGGTCTCCTTCATCTCAGATTGACGAGGCGCAGGAGATTTGTTTTTGAAGAATCGTTTGGATGTGCGATTCTTTTGTTGGTTGACAGAGGCAGCGTAGAGAGCCGAAGTGGAGTTGTTAAGAGATTGTTCCTGCTTGATTTCTTGGTTGATATGTATCTCTTCGCTGCATAACTGAGAATAAAGTTTGTCAAGATCCGCAGGTAAAGAAGAGGTTCGGATTGCAGTTTTGAAAGCATTATAGGATGCCGGAAGACCGTTCAGGATGTAAAGAACGATATCTTCTTGATCGATTTTGGTTCCCGTTGCTGCGATGTTGTCCACAATGTTCTTGACGGTGGAAAGGTACTGTTGCATTGTTTGATTGTTCATCTGAACTTGATGTAGTTCGTTCTTGAGTTGTATTACTCGAGAGCGACATGTCGACTGAAGTCGTCGTTCGAGTGTTTCCCAAACTTCTTGAGCGGAAGACGAAGTGATGACATAGGGAAGAAGAGCCGGATAAATAGTAGAGAATAGCGCCGATATCAAGTTGCTGTCGATAAGACGCCAGCGGGCATAATCTTGAGAATTTTGGTCGGAGGGAGGAGCAGTCTTGCCGGTGAGGAAGTCGGCGAACCCATTGGCCGTGAGGTTTTGATAGATCTTGATTTTTCAGATGGCATAATTGTCACGACCCGACCCGACGGGGATGGATCCCGCCCGAGCCGGATCGCGACGAGAGACCTTCTTATCCAGGATCTGGCTTTGGATTAGGTTACTGAACTGATATTCCAAATACTTAACTCAACAGACACACACAGAACAACAGAGCTACTAAAAACATCAAATGCAGCGGAACAAAACATCTATCTTTTCATTTCCTCAAAAATAATCATCTACAGAACAGTACATGGCTTTTAAACAGAAAGAAAGACAGAACAGAAAAGCCATGACTGTACAAAAATCAAAAAGTACAAAAGTACCTATACTGATCAGACTCTGAACTAATCCTGAACTTCCTTGCCTTTCCCAGAACCTGAAAACCACCAAAAAGCAAGGGTGAGCTCAACAGCTCAGCAAAGCAACAAACCACCAATCTAAATTCTCAGAAACCAAAACGAAACTCATCAGACAGAAATCAGATCAGAAATTGGAACAGAATCGAAATCAGAACTTATACGAACAGATATCAAATCAGAGTCAGAGTCGTACAGATCAGATCACATCACAATACCAATTAGAACAGAATAAATCAACAGAATCAGAATCATACAAAAATCAGAATCAGATAATAGCGGATATCAGATATTTAATTAATAGCTAAACTAAACTAAACAGAATCACTATGGATTCTGACCCTTATGTCTCCCTTGTGCTCACGGCACCAGAAATTCGCTGAATAATTAATAGCTAAGCTAAATGTGCTCACGGCACCAGAATAATAGAATTCACGGATCCGGAATATAACAGATATTTCTCCAACTTGAGCTCATCTAAATTTCCCCAGATACTAACTGAATCTCATAGGATCCAGGCCCCTTATAGCTCCCTTTTTATAGCTTATACACATAGCATTTCAATTCAGAAGAAATCCGGGTAAATCAGAAATCAGACAAAAATCGGGCAGCACAACGGCAGTAGACAGAATTTACACAAAATTTCCTGCAAAGAAAATTTACCGAATTCGCACAGAGTATAGATAATCATATTCCAGAACATTTATTCTACTGCACAGAGCATTTACAATTTCACAGAAAATTGTAGTCTACGAAAAACATCGCCGAATCAAAAATACCCGGACAAAAATCTTCGGAAAATAACCAAAATGTGCACACTCGGCACGTCAACAATATACAGAAACTTACGCGGTAAAAACTGAACCAATCAAAAGATACGGACGAAAAACCGTAACGAAAACGAAATCCGGACAGAAAATACCGCCAAACACAACGGAACTGAAAATTGAGAAAGACGGAATGTGCCTTACCTCGAGCACAGCAATTTCCTCAACAGTCACTTCGATCGAAAACGGCTCCGCGTCTTCCCGAAATCAACTTTTCCAATTTCTTTCTTTTTCTCTCTCCTCAGAACAGTAAATCAGATATTTATTTTTTTTTTATTTTCTCTCTCTTCAAATCGGCTGAAACCTTTAAGTAATGCTCAGATCGGCCCGGCCGATCGCAGCATCGTCATGGACGATCAGACCAATTTGATCGTCCTGGACAGCTCACAGGTCGATGATCCGGCCGATACTTGTGAACAGTGCAATCGGCCTGGCCGATGTCCTCGATCGGCCTGGACGATGCCTACAGGGAAAACACCTGGAACACTTCTGGGCAAATTCTGGAACTCTTTTTCCACTGATCGTCCCAGGACGATCCCAGATCATCCTGGACGATTCTGGAGCAGATCGTGATATTACAATAATTGTCCACAGTTAGGGGATGTGGGATGAGGTTCTTGAAATTGGATATGAAGAATTTGAGGGAGGCCGGTAGAACAAGTTCAGTGGTGGTGCCGGCGAAGGTGGAGGTGGAGGCTGGAGGGACGGAGGAAGCAGTTTCTTGTTCTGCCATGTCTAGCTCTGATACCATGTGAGAGTTGAGAGGGAAGAGAAGAGACAGAGCCGAGAGAGAGATAACAGAGAAAATGTAATGCTATCTTATTATTCAAATGTCTGTTACAGGGTGTATATAAAGACACTAGATGATACAAGTGTAAATAGATGCTAGAGTAGTTTAGGCTAAATGATGTCTTCTCACACATAGCTGCGATACACAACAAGATAGCAGATACAAAGCCGCGATACACAACAAAGAGGTGACATGGCGTGCTATTATTTACCTCCGGACGACATCTGATGTCCGCACAAAATAATTTTGCCAAACGAAGCCTAATTAAAAAGCTGCAAAATAATTATTTTGTCCTTACTTTGAATTTTCAAATAAGAGCAAAATGATCAGTTTCTACTTATAGAGAAGCTTTGTCCCTACAGAATTGAATTTGTGCTAAAGTTATCCCATCAACATTAATAATTCAGCTTGAAGGTCATTATGGCAACCAACAATTTCATCTCTTTTATATTCAGGATAAATAAGTTATTATTATATTCTGATATATTTATTAATTTATCATAGAATAAATTTAATAATTTTGTAAGTCCTATCAATCACCAATATATTTCTGTGAATACCTTCAATTCCATTTATGCTTTTTTTTCCTCAGTTAAAATAACATTGTCAAACATTTGTTAAAGTTAGTAAATAAGAAAAATTATAACACAAATACATAGAATAGTTACAGTAAAAAGGCATAATAAATTCAATATTATTCATCATTTACATATATATTCTTAATCTTAAGAAGAAAAAATGAATAATTAAATTGTCGTGCGGCCATTAAATAATTAAAAATTTAGTGAAAATAAAAATAAATATCAAAATTTTGATCTAAATTTAATATTGTTCATGCAACATTGCTTAAGTATACTCAATCTATTTTTGTTCATGATAGAAATATTAAAGATAATAAGGCCCTTCCATCTTAGCTCCTAAGGCGATTTAGGCTTCGTTTTGGACGGCGTTTCTTACTGCTTCTTAAAACAACTTCTAGTAAAAAATTACTTTAAAAAACAGTCGCCTCACACTCAAGCTCCCTCTCTCATCTCAATCTCCCTCTGTCTCTACGCTTGCTCTCCATTCTTTTGTTTCTATGAAATTTTTTGAAATCTTGTGCAACAAAGAAGCAACAAAGAAGCAAAGGAGCTCATGGAGAAGACATCGATAAGTCTAAAGTGGCATGATATGTGACAAAGAAGAGGAAGTAGCGCTTGAGTCAGAAGGAGAAGGCACTGACATCCAAACAGTATGAGATCCAATGAGTGTCCAATGAACTCCATTAACGTAATGGAAGACAAAAAGATTGTAAGAGAAGATTTTCGTTTAAGATAGCTTTTTTAATGCTTTGTTTTTCAAATTATAATCATAATTTTTTTTTTATCATTGCTATTTTACTATTTTAGTAAAATTAAATCCATAATTAAGAACATTTGGTAAGTTCAAATTGCGTACAATGAATATTTGAATTCTAAAAGCTTATGGAGGCAACATACGTCTTCAACCATCTGATTCACATTTTCCCAGCGATTCAGAAACACTAACGAATCTCTTATTTTGGTTTTTTGGCTAAATGAAGCTGCTTCAGTTAACTAAAAATTAATTAGAAGAAGAACAAATTCCTTAAAATAGAAAAATCTGATCAAAGATCAAAATTTTCTGTACTGTTTTTCTTATCAATGGCGAAACTGCCAAGTTGCAGGGTCAGATCATCTGCCTGAAGGAATTTCTGGAATTCTAATGATCAATTTCTCTTATTTAAGTTCGTTTGGAATAACTTTTTTGTTACTTTCTAAAATAGTCATTTTTTAGTACAAAATATTTTTGAATAAGAAATTTTTGTACTGAAAATCTGTTTTAGAAGCAATAAAAAATGATCCCAAACGACCCAAAAGAAGATAGAAGAAGCTTAGACTTTCAAAATTTATGATAGAAGAAGCAACAATGATAGGATACAGACAATTACAAGATAAAAAGGAGTGCCAAAGCTCCATTTTTTCTACATGTTTATTTTCACCATTTTTTCTTAATGAGTGTTATTTATGGAGTCATGATGCTTATAAGAGCTCATTAAACACCTATTAAATATTTAATAACTACAATTAACATATAAATTATCAATTACAGTTATTCCATCATCAGATTACTCACCCCTTCAAAATGAACTTGCACTGAAGATTGAGCAATTCGCTGGAAGTTCCACAAGGGCTCAGAGTTTTGCTTAATAGGTGAGCCAAAGCTCAATTTCCAAAACATTGATCAATTTCTACAAATCCACAACAGTATGGTTCATAACAATTATATGAAAGAGGTTGAATAGCTGAGATTCTCATCACTTAGTAATTGAAGAGTACTTGAATTTCATGAGTATTATAAGTCGAGGCGGAACTAACCATTCTTTCGAGAGCGGTCAAATTTATTATATAATTAATTAAATGTAAAAAATATATAGAAGACATACTTCAAAACAAAATTTTATATTTCATTATGATCGATGAATTGAGCAATATTTATAAGCTTCTCAATCTTTTTTTGTATTTTTGATAATATTACATTACTACTTTCGAATTTTATCCATCTATTTGATATTATATCTCAAAATTGATGATCGAAGCCCTCTGTAAGCAAAATGGTTGTCACTATAAATTTCTTTCTATTCAAATATTGATCCATTAATTTACTAAATCTTAAACATAGAAAAAAACTTTAAATAATTGAGTATCTCTAACCAAATATCTATATATGAACATTAATATGAGTTGAACACGAAAAAGAATAAAATAAGTGCAGGCAATTATGAACAATTTTTGATAGATCATTTATTAGAACTAAACTAATTGTCTTACCTTAAGCAACACATGTAAAATATCTTTGTTTCTAGCTATCTTAATTTTTTGTTGTTTTGTCTCAACTTATTGTCTCTCTTTTTTTAAGGGTGTTATTAATAATGTTACGTGTTAGAAAATACGCGGCGGTAGAGTTTTATGAATTTGCGTCCGAGCGTTGCACGTAAGTTTAACACACAAACAGAAAAGAGGAGTGAACACCAAGAGTTTTTACGTGGAAAACCCAAAAAGGGAAAAACCACGGGGCCTCGCCCAGTTGCAAAGTTCCACTAGTGATTTTGCAGATTACAGATGGCGGATTTCATCCCACAAGTCGGGATAATCCAAATACAACTTGTTTCTTCCAGTGAGTTTACAAAATCCCTGCGAATTCCTGGCGTTTCTCGAAAATCCGGCAGAGTTCCGGCGTCTTCAGGCGGCAGGAAGAGTTTAGGCGGTGGTCGAGGAGGTGAGGAATCTCCTTTTCCCCTTTCTCCTCTTCTTCTTCTCTCTTCTGCGAGTTCCTGGCGTTTCCTGAAAGTCCGGCAGAGTTCCGGCGTCTTCAGGCGGCAGGAAAAGCTCCGGCGGCGGTGGTCGAGGAGGTGAGGAATCTCCTATTCCCCTTTCTCCTTCTCCTTCTCTTCTTCTTCTCTCTCTTCACTTGAGCCCCTTGGTGTAGAATGAGGGCTCTATTTATAGTTTTTCTGGAGTGGCATAGCCCGTAAATAGGCGTGAGATCAAGGGCGAACAGGGAGTGGTTTGAATGGACGGTCGATATCGAATCTTTTGATCATGCACCGTTTGTGGGACATTTGATGGCCTTAATGATGTCGGAATTTGATGATCTTGGGCTCGTTGGATTCGTCTCGTCGAGCCGTTCGATTCGAGTATAAGCTCGTCAAAATCGGAGACCGTTTGGTAACTCAAATTGTGATTTGAACCTTCCAACAGCGCTTTGAACCCTTGACTCGGACTCATTTGGGCTCGGATTGAGTTGATCTTGGTGTCGTTGGGTTCGTATTTCTGAGATGCTCAGTTTGACTGTAAGCTCGTTGAAATCGGAGTTCATATGCTCCCGAAATTAATTTTTGAAGTTTTCGGATTGATTTTGCCTCGAGATTCGTGCTCAATCAAGATTATTTTGTGATGACGTATCAGTTGCCCCCCTATTTTCGGACGTCGTAGCTTCAGGGGTACGAAAATATGTGTCACAAATTTCGGAAAATTTTTCTGAGTGACTCTGGATTGATCGGGATTGTAGAAGCCCCGAACGGCTCTGAAAATGCCAAAATTGAGTCCGGAACGTCGAAAAACGGGTCCGAGGACCCCAAAAACGTTCGAATCGGACCGTCCGGGCCAAAAATCGGGCCCGGACACATGTAGGCGGCCGAACCGGCCGGTTGGCCGGCCGGCCGCCGCCTGCCGCCGCTCGCCGGCGGCGGCTCCCGCGGAACCGCGCGGAAGGAACCGCGCGGAATGAGCCGCGCGGAGCGCGGTTTGACCGCGCGCGGCTGGACCCGCGCGGTGCTCCGCACCCGCACCCGGGCTAGCCAGGTTCTGCCGCAGTCTGGCACCCGCTGCTGCCGCGGGCAGGCTGCTGCCGCGCGCCGGCCGCTGCCGCGGCCGGCTGTTGCGCGTGTTGTCGCGCTCCCGTATGCACATGCCGCAATCCCCGCGTAGTTCCCACGGATTGGTGCGCTGGACGCGCCGTTTCGACGGTGGGGAGGAGGCCATTCGGCCCACCGCCTCAAGTGGGCCCCACATGCGTAAAATTAAGTGTTTTTTGCTCTTTTTAGGTTCAAAAAATTCCGAAAAAATCCCAAAAAAATTCAAAAAATTCAGAAAAAAATTAGAAAATTTTGGAATTTCGAAATTTGCTATAACTCCCTCATGTCTTCTCCAAAACCTATAAATAGATCCCTTAGGCCTTTGAAGAATTTGCAACTTCTCTTTCTTTCTCCCTCCGGTTTACTGGCGATAGAAACCTACGGGATTTTCTTTCTCCCCCTCCGGTTTACTGGCGATAGAAACCTACGGGATTTCCTTCCTTCCCCTCCGGTTTACTGGCGATAGAAACCTACGGGATGTCCTTCCTTCCCCTCCGGTTTACTGGCGATAGAAACCTACGGGATTTCCTTCCTTCCCCTCCGGTTTACTGGCGATAGAAACCTACGGGATGTCCTTCCTTCCCCTCCGGTTTACTGGCGATAGAAACCTACGGGATTTCCTTCCTCTCCCTCCGGTTTACTGGCGATAGAAACCTACGGGATTTCCTTTCTCCCTCTGGCTCTCTGACATTGAGGCTACCGCTGTTTTGCGCGTGGGAAATGTCCCTCGCTCGAATTAGCGCTCCCTCTCTGGTGCAGGAGTTACGGGATTTCTTCCTCCCCCTCCGGCTTATTGGCGGTTGAGGCTTCCGCTATTTGCGAGTTGGAATTCTTTCCTGCTCGACTTAGTGCCCCTCCTTGCGCGCAGAAGCCTACGGGATCTCTTTTTCATCTGAGCGGAGGTTTGTTGGCGATGGACGATCGAGTTGAAGCCCGTTAGTAGTCAACGATCGAGTGTGGAGTCAAAGGGGAGAGTTCGAGAATGCGTTGCGAGAAGCCGATGACGCGTAGTAGTCTGCCGACGAGCAGAAGTCCGACGACAGGAAGAAGTCTGACTTCGGGTAGAAGACCGACGAAAATTCGTCGACGAGGAGGAGTCTGGCGACGAGTAGAAGTTTGCTGACGAGCAGAAGTCTGACGTCGGGTAGAAGTCCACTGACGAGCAGAAGTCCGACGTCGGGTAGAAGTCTGCTGATGAGCAGAAGTCCGATGACGAGTAGGAGTCTGCTGATGAGCAGAAATCCGGCGATGCATAGGAGTCTTCTGACGAGCAGAAGTCTGACGACGGGGAGAAGTACGACGTCGGGTAGGAGTCCGCTAACGAGCAGAAGTCCGACGATGCATAGGAGTCTTCTGACGAGCAGAAGTCTGACGACGAGTAGAAGTCCGCTGACGAGCAGAAGTCCGATGTCGGGTAGAAATCCGCTGACGAGCAGAAATCCGACGATAGGGAGAAGTACGACGTCGGGTAGGAGTCCGCTAACGAGCAGAAGTCCGATGATGCGTAGGAGTCTTCTGACGAGTAGAAGTCTGACGACGGGGAGAAGTACGACGTCGGGTAGGAGTCCGCTAACGAGCAGAAGTCCGACGATGCGTAGGAGTCTTCTGACGAGCAGAAGTCTGACGACGAGTAGGAGTCCGCTGACGAGCAGAAGTCCGACGACGAGTAGGAGTCCGCTGACGAGCAGAAATCTGACGACAGGGAGAAGTACGACGTCGGGTAGGAGTCCGCTAACGAGCAGAAGTTTGATGTCGGGTTGAAGTTCAGCGTCGGGTAGAAGACCGACGGAGATTCGTCGATGAGCAGAAGTCTGACGACGAGTAGGAGTCCGCTGACGAGCAAAAGTCCGACGACGAGTAGGAGTCCGCTGACGAGCAGAAATCTGACGACAGGGAGAAGTACGACGTCTGGTAGGAGTCCGCTAACGAGCAGAAGTTTGATGTCGGGTTGAAGTTCAGCGTCGGGTAGAAGACCGATGGAGATTCGTCGATGAGCAGAAGTCCGACGACGAGTAGGAGTCCGCTGACGAGCAGAAGTCCGACGTCGGGTAGAAGTCCGCTGACGAGCAGAAGTCCGACGACGAGTAGGAGTCCGCTGACGAGCAAAAGTCCGACGTCGGGTAGAAGTTCAACGTCGGGTAGAAGCCGACGAAGATTTGTCGACGAGCAGAAGTCCGATGACGATTAGGGGTCCGCTGACGAGCAGAAGTCCGACGACGAGTAGGAGTCCGCTGACGAGCCGAAGTCCGACGACGAGTAGGAGTCCGCTGACGAGCAGAAGTCCGATGTCGGGTAGGAGTTCAACGTCGGGTAGAAGACCGACGAAGATTCATCGACGAGCAGAAGTCTGGTGACGAGTAGGAGTCCGCTGACGAGCAGAAGTCCGACGTCGGGTAGAAGTCCGCTGACGAGCAGAAGTCTGACGACGAGTAGAAGTCTGCTGGCGAGCAGAAGTCTGACGATGCGTAGGAGTCTTCCTACGAGCAGAAGTCTGACGACAGGGAGGAGTCCGACGTCGGGTAGAAGTCCTATCCGAGGTTGTATGTCAGGACATTTGTTCGATGACATTAACCTGTATGGAAGAGATCGAGAGAATCCACCAAGGATGTAAGACCTATCCGAGGTTGTATGTCGGAGCCCTGCTCGACGACGTTAACCTGTGTGGATGAGGTCAGGAGAATCCACCAAGAATGTGAGACCTATCCGATGTTGTATGTCAGAGCATTTGTTCGATGACATTAACATGTGTGGAAGAGGTCGAGAGAATCCACCAAGGATGTAAGACCTATCCGAGGTTGTATGTCGGAGCCCTGCTCGACGACGTTAACCTGTGTGGAAGAGGTCAGGATCAAATCCCCTTGGGATTGATCGTCCGGTGATTGAGATACAATATGGATTGTGTATTTCTCGAATCACGGAGAAAGAGTTTGAGAAATTTTTTCTTATCCTTCATAAGAAGAAAAATCATATCACAACAACATGAATATTCTATTACTGCATTACGTAAGATAGTACAATTGTTCCCTAGTACGACTTACAAATTACAAAGCACTCAACACATGAGATCTACGTATGGTGACAATACCACAACATTAAACTTGGAAGAAGACATTAGAGATATCAAAGTAACACTCTACTCAATATAAGAGCGACAACAAGACAAGTAATATTGCTAGTACAAATACACAAAGTGTGTGATCATTCAATTTCTCCAACCATTTGAATATTATTCAATGGTTGTCTTTGTTGCTGATTCTGCCCCCCAGTTGGACCAACTTCATCTCGGGTTGGTGTATTCTTGATGAATTGTCGGAGATATCCCTGTCGGATCAGTCTCTCAACTTCTTCCTTGAGCTGCCAACATGCTTCAGTAGTGTGCCCACGGCTACGGTGGAAGTGGCAATATTGCTCCTGGTTTCTGACGTTGGGCTTCAAGGGGTGTGGCCATTTCACGTTCTCCTGATCCCGGATGGCCATTAATACATTTGCTTGGGATGTATTGAGTGGGGTGTACTCCTTGTCCTGTCGGGGTTCTCGTCGTGATGACGGAGACCTATGAGGCAGATTATTCTTCCCATGCTTTTTCTGCTGTGAGAAAGAATTATCCATCCCAGGTGCACCTTTGCGCTTCCCGCTGATTTGCTCAAACTGTTTCCTGTGGGCATTTATAGCTTCATCCGCAGAGATTTGTGCCTCCACGCGATGGATCAAGTCAGCGTATGAATGGACGGTGTCTCGCATAAGGGCCGAATAGAAGGGGCCAGGACGAAGACCTCCAAGAAAGACCCCTCTGAGTAATTCAGGGTCTACTCCTGGAATCTGTCGTGCTTCAGTGGAAAATCGTTGAAAATACTCCTTCAACGATTCTCCCTCATTTTGGCGAATCCCGGAGAGGTGGGAAGAATCCTTAGCAATTCTTCGATTGGCCACAAATTGTTCGACGAATACTTTTGCCAATTTGACAAAAGAGGGGATCGTTCCAGGTGGAAGCGAGTAGAACCATGTTCGGGCCTGTCCTTTAAGGGTGGCGGGAAAGACCTGGCAGAGGAGCGCGTCTGATGCTCGTTGAATATGCATGATGGTTCTGTAGTAGTCGATATGCTCATATGGGTCGGTCGTCCCGTCGTAGGACTCAACATTTGGCACTTTGAATCCTACTGGAATGGGGTGCTGAAGAATGGCTTCCGTTAGAGGTGATGATTCCTGGAAATTCCTCTGTCGGAGAGCACGCCTCACATCTCCTCGGGGGAACTCTTTCCGTACCAATTTTCGCAGTTCACGACGTAGGACATTGTGAGGGAGTCCTGCAATGTGTGGTTGGAGAGAGCCTTCTGGGAGTTCCGAAAAAATGCGAGGATGTGTTGAACTCGCTGTATCGACAAGTTCATCTTCGTGTTGTGACTGAGGATGTGGAGGAAGACGAATTTGTTCTTGTCGACGCTCGAATTGAATATCTTCAACCCTTGGTGGATCCCGAGGGGGAAGGATCTCCTCCAACGTCGGCTGTCGATCATCTAGTAGGAGTTGGAGGATCTCGTTTTGCGATTCTTCCATCTTCCGGATTCTTTCTTCTAAAGAATGTCCCAAAGTCCCTTCTCCGGCAGCATTCTGCCCCCAGGGTGAAAAGATGCTGACATTAGTCGTCTATGGTTAATAGACAGATTTCTGGACTGATGAGAGTTGGAGCGAGAAGCTCCAACTAAACGACTGCTGCGCCTATTCACCATCGTAGCAGTACTCGAAGTAGTGGGATTGTGGTTCCCACAGACGGCGCCAAACTGTTGCGTGTTAGAAAATACGCGGCGGTAAAGTTTTATGAATTTGCGTCCGAGCGTTGCACGTAAGTTTAACACACAAACAGAAAAGAGGAGTGAACACCAAGAGTTTTTACGTGGAAAACCCAAAAAGGGAAAAACCACGGGGCCTCGCCCAGTTGCAAAGTTCCACTAGTGATTTTGCAGATTACAGATGGCGGATTTCATCCCACAAGTCGGGATAATCCAAATACAACTTGTTTCTTCCAGTGAGTTTACAAAATCCCTGCGAATTCCTGGCGTTTCTCGAAAATCCGGCAGAGTTCCGGCGTCTTCAGGCGGCAGGAAGAGTTTAGGCGGTGGTCGAGGAGGTGAGGAATCTCCTTTTCCCTTTCTCCTCTTCTTCTTCTCTCTTCTGCGAGTTCCTGGCGTTTCCTGAAAGTCCGGCAGAGTTCCGGCGTCTTCAGGCGGCAGGAAAAGCTCCGGCGGCGGTGGTCGAGGAGGTGAGGAATCTCCTATTCCCCTTTCTCCTTCTCCTTCTCTTCTTCTTCTCTCTCTTCACTTGAGCCCCTTGGTGTAGAATGAGGGCTCTATTTATAGTTTTTCTGGAGTGGCATAGCCCGTAAATAGGCGTGAGATCAAGGGCGAACAGGGAGTGGTTTGAATGGACGGTCGATATCGAATCTTTTGATCATGCACCGTTTGTGGGACATTTGATGGCCTTAATGATGTCGGAATTTGATGATCTTGGGCTCGTTGGATTCGTCTCGTCGAGCCGTTCGATTCGAGTATAAGCTCGTCAAAATCGGAGACCGTTTGGTAACTCAAATTGTGGTTTGAACCTTCCAACAGCGCTTTGAACCCTTGACTCGGACTCATTTGGGCTCGGATTGAGTTGATCTTGGTGTCGTTGGGTTCGTATTTCTGAGATGCTCAGTTTGACTGTAAGCTCGTTGAAATCGGAGTTCATATGCTCCCGAAATTAATTTTTGAAGTTTTCGGATTGATTTTGCCTCGAGATTCGTGCTCAATCAAGATTATTTTTGTGATGACGTATCAAATAACATTGTACTTCATAAAAAAAGTTGAAAATAATAGTACAAAATAATAAATTTCTTCTCCTATTATCTCAAAAGAATTGATACATCATCAAAAAAATTTCATGATCGGGCTTGAATCTCGAGGCAAAATCAAGTTGGAAATTCCAAAATTAAAATTGAAATCATACGAACTCTGATTTCAGAAAACTTATAGTCAAACAGAACATGTCAAGAATACGAACCCAATGACACCAAATCTGACTCAATCCGAGCCCAAATGAGTCCAAATCAACGACCCAAAGTGCCATTGGAAGGTTCAAACCACAATTTGGAATACCAAATAGTTTCCAAACGTGACATGCTTATAGTCAAATCGAGTGGCTCGACAAGAAGAATCAAACGAGCCCAAAATCACGGAATTTCAACATGATTAAAACCTTCAAATGTCTAGCGAACTGTCCACAATCAAAGGATTTAACATCGGTCGTCAATTCAAACCACTCCCCATTTACCCTTGATCTTTCTCCTATTTACGGCCAAACCGCTCTAAAAATCTATAAATATACCCCTCCTCTTGAAAGGGACCCCAAGCAAGAGGGCAAGAGAGAGATTGGGGATCGTTCTTGCCTCCTCGCTCCTCCTCGGCCACCACCCGTACTTCCGTCGGACCACCACCTGATGCCAGAGTTTTGCCGGACCACCACACAACGCCGGACTTCCACCGGAGTTCTACCGGACCACCGCCTTACATCGGAGTTTTGCCGGACCACCGCCCGACGCCGACAATCTACCGGACCACCACTTGATGTTGGAGTTCTGCCAGACCACCACCCAATGTCGGACTTCCGCCGCACCACCGCCCGACACCTTAGTTTTGACGACCACCACCTGATGCTAGCGTTCCGTCGAACCACCGCCTGACACCGGAGTTCCATCTTACCATCGCTTGACGCCAGAGTTTTGCCAAACCATCACCGGACCACCGATAGAAGTTGAAGTTCTTCCAGACCACCGAATAATGTCCGGACTTCTGCCAGACCACCGTTTTACGACTACGATCTTTCTGACCCCTGTCTTCTACCGACCACATTCCTTCTAACTTCCATCGCCTACTACAGTCCTTCCAACCTCAATCGCCAATCAATGATACTTCTGACCCCTGTCTCCTGTTGGCTATGGTCCTTCTGACCTCCGTCGCCTACTACAGTCTTTTAAAACCTCTATTGCTAGACAACAGTTTTTCTTATCCCTATTTCCTGCTGATTATGATCCTTCCAACCTCCGTCGCCTACTACGATCCTTCTGAACTCCATCGCCATACAACGGTCTTTCTTACCCTTGTCTCATGTCGATTATGATCCTTCCGACCTCCGTCTCCTACTGCGGTCCTTCCAACCTCTATTGTCAGACAACGGTCTTTCTAACCCCTATCTCCTTCCGACCACCATCACGAGACTTTGGTCTTTCCGACCTTCATTGCCCACTGACTATGGTTTCTACCGACTAAATGAACATTTCAAAACTAATTCTTCCAATTTCTACCATGTAATATGATGTACATTTGCTACATCAACCCAAGGCCTTCCCCCCAAGGAAGGACCTCATTTGTAATAGACTACAAATAAAAGTGGATTCATTCAAACTGGGCCAAACCCCATGGTTTTTCCTCCTTTTCAAGGGTTTCCACGTAAAAACTCTTGTGTCTCTTATGAACGCTACACCCTCTCTCTTTTATCTGCTTGTGTGTTGGATATTCTTATAAAGCTAAGACGTTAAGTTATATACTATATAACGCCATGAATATTCCAGGATGCAACAAGAACAATTTCGAATTTTCTATGTAGAGGTAAAAAATCCAAATCAAAGTGACCTCAAAAATTCTGAAACTTTTTTTCTCCAAAATATGGGAAAAATAAGCTAAAGAATATTTATTGTTTATTAAAATTATAATTTTGAGGGTGGCCCCCACCCTTAATTATGCATGGTTATGTCCATGATTATTAAGTTGCTTCAAGTAATGCTTCGGTGTTTCTTGCCATATTCTTAATTGTAGAGTAATAAGTTTGGATAGGAGATGCAAATTCTTCGGAAATAATTTCATTCGTTGAGTTGTTAATAACTTTTGGGGTCTGGATTATAACCATGATAACACAACTTTTAGCCAATAATTACTAACTTATACTAATTAAGACTAAATTCACCTAAAATAATATTAACCTAATGATCAACACCATAGAAGTAACTCAAATTATTAAATCTCTCTCTCCTCTCTAAGCTTGGGCTAATAATTTAAGATTTTTTATAAGAATGAGGATAACTATTTTCAATTCGAAAAGAGATGTTTACAAACATTTGAAATAATCATAAAAAATAATATTTATAAGGCTTAGTTAGATTAAGTTAAGAGTTATAGAATAAGAGAAAATTTGTGTTTTTCATGACCCCAAGTACCTTTGAAAAGACCTAACCACCTAAGGTTATTTTAAGGTTTGGAATTCATACCACTATAGCCCATATGGTTTGATGAATTCACCCCTCACAACCTTCGTAAGGTTATTTGAAGATTAGGCTTAAGTATATTGAACTTACCATAGGGCTTTAGTTTAATCAATAATCAAATTGGGGTGTTTGGTTCAAATTGGTTACGTGGGTCCATAAGGAGTTCAAATGGACTATGCTGGGTCAATTGGGCTCAACTGACCTACACATAGGGTATTGGGTCAATTGAGTTGATCTCAATTGCTTAGTTAGATTAAGTTAAAGAGTTATAGAATGAGAGAAAATTTGTGTGTCATGACCCTCACCACCTAAGGTTGTTCTAAGGGTTGGAAATCATACCACTATAGCCCATATGATTTGATGAATTCAGCCCTCACAACCTTGATAAAGTTATTTGAAGATTAGGCTTAATTATAGTGAACTTACCCAAGGGCTTTAGTTTAATCAATAATCAAATTGGGGCATTTGGGTCAAATTTGTTAAATGGGTCTTTAAGGAGTTCGATTGGACTATGTTGGGTCAATTGGGCTCAATTGATCCATACATAGGGTAACTAGGTCAATTTGATAGCAAAACTAAAGACTTCGTTAAAGTCAATTTGATTAGTTTGTTCAATTAGACTAAAAGGTTCAATTAGGACAATTTGACCCAATTGAACTAATTAGGCTCAATTAAGAGTAAATTGAGTTCAAGTAATAATTTTTAATGTTGCAATCAATTACAAGGGTTGGTTTGTCTTAGTTTAAATAAAAATGGCTTAAGAATTTTAACTAGGTCAAATTTGTTTAGTGAGTCAATTGCCCAAGTTAAGGGCTAATTAGGGCTAAGTCATATATGTTTGACCTATCAAAGTTAGGTTTTGTCAATTTGGCCAATTTAAATATTTTGGTCTAATATGATCAAATAGGCCTTTTTTGCTACTTGGGTTAAAGGGTCTAATAGGACTTATCCTAAGGTTTATTTGGCTAAATTAGATCATTTCTAATTTACTGAGACATATTAAAAATGGTTGCACAAGGTCACTTTGATCAATTATAATATATAGTTCAACTTAACCTAATGGAGCTAAATAGGATAAACTAGGGTTTAAGGGGTCAAGGCTTGGTGAATGGTCAACTAGGGTCATTTCTTCTACATTTTGATGATTAAAATCACATGGAAGTATTTGGAAAATCAATTAGATAAATTGGTTCAAAATTACTAACTAAATCTAGTAATAAGGGGTTGTTGGGGTTATGTTAACTTTTGGTCAAACTTAGGCATGTAGCTCAAATTGAAGAAATTCAATGATCTATCAAAATGTACACACAAGCAATTGAATCACTAGATAATATATAAAATGCTTATACCTCCAACTATGTTTACCTGAATTAATTAGAGATAAGTAGAATTTGATCTAACATAGAGCTAGCACTATTCAAACATAATTGTTTTGAAGAAATTATTTGAGAATTAAAGGTTCAAAGGTCACCTCCCATGGGATTTGCTAAGGTTAATGGGGTCTTATAGTCATCCTAGTTTTAGTACTAGTCAACTTAGGCTATGGGCTAGGTTTTCTGGCTATGCTAAGTTTAAACCTTTGAATGAACCAATGACTTGAATTGAATAGAATAGAAAGATGACAATTGGCTTGAATCATATGTAAGAGCTAGATGATCAAGTAAGAGCTACTACTTAGTTAAGTTTATGAGACTAAGATTAAGCACTGTTAACCCAATCCAGCATGAGAATTAATTAAGCTAGTTAGACTTAAGCACATTGACGATATTTATAATTTTGTTGCTAGTATACATATCTATGTCACATATGTTTAAAAATCAAATATACATAAAAAAAGAAAAAAAAGACGGAAAACTTACCAATTCTTTAGTTCATTTATATCAAGTGTAAAAATTCTTACATACCTCTTCAGGAATATACACTTTTGATAATTGAATCCTTCTATCATTATTTGAAGTGTTATGATTCATAAAGTAGGATGTGAGCACTAATTGTCACTTTTATCATTATTCGATGTATTCATGATACTAACTATTTTCTTTATTTTTCTAAGGTTGGTTTTCCTTTATCATAGTCTCATGAATGTCATTTTGATAAATTCCTCGAGGCTCAAGATCCACTTGTTTGTTTGTAAGATTTATAATTTAATGGGAGCATGTGGGACCTCCTCTCATAAGTGAAAAGACCACCTTTGAATAATCCATATTCACCCATATAATTCATTATGTAGTGGCAATTCATATGGAAGCCTTTCAATATTGAGAATATAAAGAATCTTTAATATATCTTCTTCTCTAGCATGAAGTAGAATACATTACTTTTCAGATTTCGTTTGGGACGGCTTTCTTACTGTTTGTTAAAACAACTTTAAAAAAAAAAAATTTGTTCTAAAAATCTGCTTTAAGAAGCAGGAAAAAAACTGTCCCAAACGAATCTTCAGTCTCTCCCATTTTTCTAGAATATACTAATCTTTTTTAACAAATCCATTTAACCAACTCTTTGAGGGATTTCTTTAATAATTCAAACCATTCATGTGCCTCTAAGAGAAATGAGACTCTGAGCATCACATGTAAATTTACACAGAGCATCACATGTAAATTTACACATCCAATATAGATACTCCAAATTCAGCGTGGCTTCATGCTCTCTAATGAAGATCATTAGTCCAACAAAGACCAAAATGCCTTTTCATTAAAGTTTAGGTAAGCTAACATCATAAAGTTAAAGAGATATTATTAGCATTATACGTCTAGTATTACAAATAATAATATTTACAATATTTAATAACAATAATAATTATTGTTGCAGACTAGAATATACGCGGCGATAGAGTTAGAATAGTACGTTTTAGCGTTGCACGAATATCTAGTTCACACGCAGAGAACACAAAATTTTTTACGTGGAAAACCCTTAAAAGGGGAAAAACCACGGGGCCTAGCCCAGTTGAAAGATTTCACTAGGACTTGAGTTGGTTACAATGGGCTGACTCACTTCTGAGAGTGATCAGATTACAAGTAACAATTGTACAATAGAAGTTCAAATGTCAGGTAATGGTCTGACAGGATTTCGGGTCTTAGATGAATGTCTGGCAGAATTCCGGGCCTTGGATGAATGTCTGACAAAGGTGAAAGTCTTCAACGGAGGCCTGACAAAGATGAGAGCTTCAAGTAAAGGACTAGTGGAGTGTAAAACGTCAGGTGATGATCCGATGGAGCGACGACGTTAGGAGATAATCCGGTGGAACACAGGGCGTCAGATAGTGTTCCGGCGGAATGACGGTGTTAAACGGTGGTCTGGAGGAGCACAGGGCGTCAGATGGTGGTCCAGCGGAGTGACGACGTTAGACAGTGGTCCGGTGGAGCACAGGGCGTCAGATGGTGGTCCGGCAAAGTGACGGTGTTAGATGGTGGTCCGGTGGAGTACAGGGCGTCAGATGGTGGTCCGGCAAAGTGACGGCATTAGACGGTGGTCTGGTGGAGCACAGGGCGTCTGATGGTGGTCCGGTGAAGTGACGGCGTTAGACGGTGGTCCGGTGGATCACATGGCGTCAGATGGTGGTTCAGTGGAGTGACAGCATTAGACTGTGGTCCGGTGGAGCACAGGGCGTCAGATGGTGATCCGGCGAAGTGACGGCGTTAGAAGGTGGTCCGGTGGAGCACAGGACGTCAGGTGGTGGTCCGACGGAGTGACGGCGTTAGGCGGTGGTCCGGTGGAGTACAAGGAGTCAGGTGATGGTCTGGTGGAGTGACGGTGTTAGGCGGTGGTCCGATGGAGCACAGGGCGTCAGGTGGTGGTCCGGCAAAACTCTGGCGGTGGTCCGGCAGAACTCCGGCGGTGGTCTCGTGGTGGTCCGGCGAAACTTTGGCAGTGGTCGGTGAGGCTAGGAAGCAAGAGCGATCTCTGATCTCTCTCTTTTTTCCTTAGGCTCAGGGGGTCCCCTCTCAAGAGGAAGAACAATTATTACGTCCTCCGACCGAATGAGAGAAACATTCGGTTCGCAGGCAAAAATCCCACGGTACCGAGGTGTACCGAGTTTTTTGAAAAACTCGGTACACCTCGGTACCGCGGGATTTTTGCCTGCGACCGAATATTTCTCTCATTCGGTCAACCGAACCAAATAAAACTTCCAAGAGGAGAGGGAGCTCTATTTATAGATTTTGGGAATGACATGGCCCGTAAATAAGTGAGAGATCAAGGGTAAATGGGGAGTAGTTGAATGGACGGCCAATATTGAGTCCCTTGATCATGTACCATTCATTAGACATTTGAAGACCTTAATGATGTCGGAATTTGGCAATTTTGGGCTCGTTGGATTCGTCTCATCGAGCCGCTCGATTCGAGTATAAGCTTGTTATGTTTGGAAACCGTTTGATAATCCAATTTGTGGTTTGAACCTTCCAACAGCGCTTCGGTTCCTTGATTTGGACCCATTTGGGTTCAGATTGAGTCGAATTTAGTGTCGTTGGGTTCGTATTTCCGTGACGCTCAGTTCGAATGTAAGTTTGCTGAAATCGGAGTTCGGATGGTCTCCAAATTAATTTTTGAAGTTTCCAACTTGATTTTGCATCGAGATTTGCGCCCAATTAAGATAATTTTTTGACGACGTATCAATTATATTTATAGCATTTAGTGATATGATAAAAGGTTTAGCATTATATATTTTTTATTTATTTTATATCATATCCTTAATTGTCAAAATGATTATTCTCTACAGGCAGAGTCTAAGTTTTCAAATATTTATCACGTTAATTTATTATGTTATAGCACTCCACTTAAAACTTAAAAGTAAAAATCAAGACTTCATCCTATATTGATAGTCGAAGCTCACATCTAATAGACCAAGATGAGATGCTTTGTACTACTACATATCACCACCTATGTGCTTAGCGAATTCAAACCAGCTAAGAATATAGAGTGTGGAAAAATATAAAGCCCCTAAATAGTCCAAACATATTCGCTAAGTTCTGTCCAAAGTCTCCTTTAAAAGTCTTTTGGATCTAAACTTCTTTTCTAAGAGAACCCAAAACTTTAAACCCAAGAAATGTCAAATTATTATTCAGCTAAAAACCCTAAGCTAGCTACCTAAATTTGTTTGCTTATTTAGATCTTATTATTGTCTCTTTTGATTGTTTTTCTCAGTACATTTGAGCTATAGTTCACTCTATATTTTATCTTTTTAATTAATATAATTAGCTGGATTTTTCCCCCAACTTCCAAAAAAAATTAATCAATAATAAATTTTTATTTACTATTTTAAACATAAAAATAAGAAATTGCGGATTCAGATTAACTTGTTTTTGCTTCTTGCTCCCGCATGCCTCTCTCTCCTCCCCATCCCTTTAGACAAATATTTGTTTCCCATTTTTCTGTCTCTCTCCCTCTCCACTCTCCCCCTCCAACGTAGGGCTATAAGTGAGTCTAACCTGCTCGTGAGTTGACTCAAGTTTAACTCGTTAATGAGCTCACAAATTGAGCTTATCTAGCCACGAGTTCAAACTCGAGCATATAATCGAGCTCAACTTGGCTCAGCTCGAAAACTCATTTAGCCATTGAATTAACTTAAAATATATTTAAAAATTAATTTAAATTGCCATTATTTAATATATTGTAATATTTTTAAATTAATTCTATATTAAAAAAAATTAAAATAAATTGCGGATTTAGATCAACTTATTTTTGCTCATTGCTCTCACATGGTGCTCTCTCCTCCCTCTCCACTCTCCCCCTCCAATGTAGGGCTGTAAGTGAGTCTAACATGTTCGCGAGTTGGCTCGAGTTTAACTCGTTAACGAGCTCACGAGTCGAGGTTATCTAAGCACAAGTTCAAGCTCGAGCATATACTTGAGCTCAACTTGGCTCGGCTTGAAAACTCGTTTAGCCGTTGAATTAACTTAAAATATATTTAAAAATTCATTTAAATTGCCATTATTTAATATATTGTAATATTTTTAAATTAATTCTATATTAAAAAAATAAAATAAGAAACAAAAAATTTTAATTTAAAACTAAGAAATCGTGCACCAATCTTGCACAACAATCAAGTCAAATTCGACCTTAGTAAACAAGCTCAAGTTCAATAAGAACTAAACATATTTAGCTCTTCATTAGGTAGGAACTCGACCCGACCCGACCCATTTACAATCCTACTCCCACCAGACGAATATATGTTTTTGGTTTCCTACCCCTCGCTGAGGAATTTTTATTAGGTCCGGTGTGCTGACGTAGCTCTACGTTCGGACGCCAGTAAAATAGTGCCACGTGCTCTTACTCTTTACCGCGCGGCCCGACGACCGGACCCGGACCGGACCCGGGATTGCTATGTTTGGTTGATTTGTGCAGATGCCGGGGTATTGGGTATTGCTTGATATTGCTCGACAGTAACGAGAAATACCATTTTTTCAAGATCAATACTGAGCAATACCGATCAATATCCCGATTTTGCTAGGTATTGTCTTGACAGAGCGGTATTTCTTGTTATTGTCAAGCAATATCTATCAATACGCGAACATAGCAATACCCGTTTCCGGTCCGGGTCGGTCATCGGAAAAACGCGATAAAGAGTAAGAGCACATAACGACATGTTATTGACCTCCGGATGTAAAGCTATATAGAGCACATAACCCTGTCGCCGAGCAATTCGACTAATCAAACCAAGATAGCACCCACGTGCCTAAAACATGCGGGACAAATTCGATTTTTAAAATATTATTTAGAGCCTCGACTAATTAGAGAGAGAGAGAGAGAGTTTTAAAATATAATTTTATTTTATTTTTCTGCTCAGATACTTTGATTGGCCTCTCTCTCTCTCTCTCTCTCGATTCACTTGTTGCCATGAAAAAAAGTGGCAGAATATTTTAGGATGGCTAAATAGTGTGTAGTTTTTTAGCCACCGAAAAACAATAAATTATTCTATGAGGGGAGGCCGAACGCAACTCTACGTTCGAAGACAAATAAGGTGCAGCGAAGTTAGTGGCATCGAGCCGCGGTACCGAGTAGTACTGATCGAGCTGCGATACAAAGTGAAGGGGTGATGTGACACATTCTAGATGTAGAGTAGTACTGAGCAGTATTTCGAATTTAATTTAAAATATGTTTAATTCTAAACTCAAGCTTAATTTGAATAGAGTTCTAGCAAGATTTGTACTTGAGCTAAATATGCACCATCATTTTAGCAAACTCGTTGCTATTTAGGCTTCGTTTGGGACGGCTTTTTTATTGCTTTCTAAAATGGAGTTTTAGTACAAAAAATTTGTACTACTCCGTTTTTAAAAAAGCCTTATTAACATTATTATTATCATTTGGATTAAATAACATCATTTAGGCTTAATTTGAGTTAGTTTTTTTACTATTGTTTAAAGTATTTTTTTTTGTACTAAAAAATTTTTTTTTAGAATATAATAAGAAAGTTAGGCTCCGTTTGAGGTGACTTTCTTATGGGTTATTTTATAAAGGAGCAAATTAAGCTTCAAAATTCATCTAAATGAGTATGTTTAATACAAAATTTCAAAAAGTAGCAAATATGGCAAATAAAATAGCGCATTCTAAATGGGTAATTATTATTGGCCCATTCAACTAAAATTTGGAGAGAAAGTGAGCTGGAGATAGATAGGTGAATGTGCCATTTGGAGTATTCACTTAAAGTAGGAGTGAGAAATGATTGAGAGAGAGATTGAGAGAGAAGAAGGCAGATTTTTAAAAGGGAGCAACTTTTTAGTCAGAATAAGCAGAAGCAGCATCGTTGGTAAAAAATTTAAGAACAAGCAAATACACGAAAGAATTTGACGCATTTAAAATTTGCTAAAGAGTTCAGCGCATTTTTAATATGCCGAACAAATGGGCGTATTTGAGTTAGAGAGAGAAAACGGGAGGAATGTGAGAGAACGACTAAGTAGGAGAGAGGAGAGAGGAGAGAGGTAAAGCTTTTTTGGGAAATTGAGAGAGGTAAAGCAGAGTGATGATTGAGAGGAGAGGTAGATGTGACGGAGAAGAAAAAGTAGAGAGATTTTTTATAATTAAATATTAAATATTAAAATAATAATTTAACTAACAATTATTTTAACTATCATTTTAATTATAATGTAAATAATTAAATATTTAAAAATAGTTAAAATAATATTTTAAATATTTAATAATTACTTAAAATATATTTTGACTAGTATTTAATATTTAATATTTATTTTAAATATATATTTAAAATAAAATTCAAATAATTCTAAGATATTTATAATATTACATAAACAATTTAGATATTTAATAATAAATTTTTTTATTTAAATATAATTATGCTTTTTTATGTTTAAATATAATATTTTTAATATATTTTTGCTTACTTATAATATAAATATTTATACTACAAAAATTTTTTTTAAAAAAATATTTATAAGAATTTAAAATTATTTTGATTTTTTAAATCTAATTTATTAAAAGATAAGTAATTTAATTTATTAAATTTATTAAAAGTATATAATCTAATTTATTTAAGAGCTATAGGTAAACCCTAATAAAATATTTATAAGTTTTAATTAAATATAATAATTTATAAAAAGTTTATTTAATTAAATATTTATCTTTTAATAAATTAGATTTAAAAAAATAAAAATAATTTTAAATTCTTATAAATATTTTCTTTAAAAAATAATTTTGAAGTATAAATAATTATATTATAATTAAGCAAAAAATATAATAAAAATATTATATTTAAACATAAAAAATATGATTATATTTAAATAATAAATTTTATTATTAAATATCTAAATTGTTTATGTAATATTATAAATATCTTAAAATTATTTTCAATTTTATTTTAAATATATATTTAAAATAATTATTAAATATTAAATATTAGTCAAAATATATTTTAAGTAATTCTTAAATATTTAAAATATTATTTAACTATTTTTAAATATTTAATTATTTACATTATAATTAAAATAATAGTTAAAATAATTATTAGTTAAATTATTATTTTAATATTTAATATTTAATTATAAAAAATCTCTCTACTCACATCTACCTCTCCTCTCAATCATCACTCTGCTTTACCTCTCTCAATTTCCCAAAAAAAGCTTTACCTCTCTCCTCTCTCTCACTCAGCCGTTTTCTCACATTCCTCTTGTTTTCTCTCTCTAACTCAAATACGCACATTTGTTCGGCGTATTTAAAATGTGCAAAACTCTTTAGCGAATTTTAAATGCGTCAAACTCTTCCGCGTATTTGCTTGTTCTTAAATTTTTTACCAACGATTCTGCTTCTGCTTATTCTGATTAAAAAGTTGCTCCTTTTTAAAAATTTAGTCCTCTCTCTCTCTCCCCCTCCTCTATTCCCTCACTTTTTCTCTCTCATAGAAAATACGCCAATGAGATTGACGAATTTAGAATGCGTTCAAAAATTTGGCGCATTCTATATGCGCCAAATTTTTCAGCGTATTTGCTGATTTTTAAATTTTTTTTTAATTTTGCTCTTTTTACGTAATGTTGTTTAAAACCTGCTTCTTTCTAAAATTTGGCATATATATATATATATATAATTTTTATCATGTATATTTTAAAAATCATAAATAAATATGCAAAAAAAAATCAGCCGAACAATAAAAATGCATAAAAATATACATAGTAAATATCAAAATTGTGAGTTCTAATGTTTTTTGTTTGAATTTAAAATTTAATTAAATTTAATTACTATATATTTATAAATATTTTCCTTTTATTTTATATACTTTATTTAAACTTTTTCCATAGAAATATCAAATGAAAAAAGTTAAAAAAATTATTAAATGTCATAAGTACTTTCTCTATATAATATTTTTAAAGATTATTTTATTTTATATTATATAAATATTAGTTAAAAATTATTTTGAATATAAAAAAATTTATTTAATTCTCTCTCTCCTCATCCGTCTCTTCCTCCATACTTTTCATTTTGTGCGGATACCAGACAGAAAAGAATCGTATGGTTTTCTATTTGTCTATAATAAAAGTACAGTCAAAGCGTAGCTTTTACAATAATTATGCTTTTAATATAGACAGAGAGAAAACCGGAGTATCTGCACTTCGCTTCCCTTCCGGCCTTCCTCCTCACACTCTCTCTCTCCACATTTATCTTCTCTCCCCATCTCTCTCATAATCATTTCTCTTGTGGGTTAAGTGAATACCGAAAGGATTTGGCACATTTAGCTCTCTCTGTATTTTATTTGGTGCTTTCTCAATACATTGTTTTATTTGTCACATTTGCTCCTTTATAAATTTTATATTAAACATAATTTTGTAGCTAATCCTGAAACTTAATCAGCTCTTTTATAAAATAAAAGCACTTTCTTATTAATTTAATTTATGAATCAACTTTTAGTACAAACTTTTTTAATTTTAAAACTGCTTTAAAAACAGTAATACAATCATTCATTCGCCAGAGAATTCTGAAGGATCTGCTGTAAAAATCTAATATGCTGGTGCTTCTGCGCTTCCGTCTTCGCATACGAGCTCCCCAAGAGAGATTTTCTTCTGAATTCTTCATTGTGCTCCTCCTGCTTAGCTCCACAAGCTGATCATGAAAACGTTTCTGCAACCAAGATTCCTTCTCCATTTCCTAAATCAAGAGGAAACCATACGAACAGCCGCATTAGGAACTAATTTTCTAAATTTTTTTGGACAAAATAAAATCAAGTTCAGATAAGAGTTTTGACAGCTTTGTTTTCAAATAGCTGGATATTTCTGTTTTTTCATGAGAAAAAAGTTTTTTATTCTACTAAAGTTTATAGCTATAACAAAAAATATTATTATTATTTAAATAAAAAAAAAGAAAATAATACTCACAATAATTAAATAAAAATAATTTTTTCCACACTATTTCTATGTTTATCCAAAACTTTTCGGAGCCTAATTAGGTCTTATTTGAGACAGCTTTCTTTCTGCTTTCTGAAACACCTTTTTAGTACATAATTTTTTCAGATTAAATTTGTGTTATTAAAAAATGTTTTAGAAAGCATTCAGAAAATTGTCCAGTCTAAGATAAATGGAAAATAACCAAATTCAGAGCTCTTAAATCATATAACCTGGCTCTTTATCTCTTTGCAGAGAACTTTTATTACGTCCGGTGTAAGGACGTAGAGGAACGTCCGGTCGGAGGCGAAAATCCCGCCAAAAAACTCGGTATTGCTCGGTATTGTTAGGTATTATTTGATAATAATGAGGAATACTGCTCTGTGAAGACCAATACCGAGTTATACCGAGCTGAACTGAGAAATACCGAGTTGTACCGAGTTTTTTCTAGAAAAACTCGGTACAACTTTTGTATAACTCGGTATTTGCTGGGTATAGCTCGGTATAACTCGGTATTGGGTCTTCAAATGATGAAATTCCTCGTTATTGTTTGGTATTGCTCGGTATTTACTCAGTATTTCTCATTTTTTTGCGGGAATTTGCCTCCGACCGGGCGTTCCTCTACGTCCGGTCGGAGGACGTAATAATTGTTCCTTTGCATACCAGTTATTAACAAAACCATAGAAAAAAAAGTTATTAGAACAATCAAACCATCAAAAGACAAGTAGTCTGAAAAAATGCAACAAATAAGAATGGGTAATATAAGTTCAAAAAAGAAAAGTCTCCTTTAAGCATATCCTTTACTCCTAACAAATCCCAATCCAAATTATTGGCTCATGGGCGTTCAATTAAAACAAAAGAAGAGGATTGAAGATGAAGGGAGCAAGCTCACCTCATGGAAGCGCCGCTTAGCGGTGGAGAAGGCCAGGTGGAGATCGCCGCGAGCAAGGTTGCGATCATAGATGGCACGGTGACAAGGATCTAAGAGGGTGTCATAGGCCTCCTTTACCTCGATAAACCGCTGAGTATACTCCTCCGTGCGATCCGGCGGTGAGACGTCAGGATGGTACTTCCTCGCGAGGTGCTTGTAGGCGCGCTTGATATCGTCGGTGTTCCCACTCGCCGGAATCCCTAGAAGCTCGTAGAAGCTACCCTTCGTCTCTGGAAGCTCGACAACGGCCCCGAAATCCCTCATGGCCGCCCGCGGGCCAGAGGTTAAGCGCGACTTGCGCGGTAGAGCCGTCCAGCTGCGTGCCCGCACGGCCACCGGCATCCAATTTTGGTAACAGCCTCCGGCGGCGGGCACGAGGTTGGTGGTTCTTAGAAAAGGCGAAATGGAGCTATTTCTGCAATTCGGCACGGCGGCTTGAGACTTGATCATCTCTCTCGCTTGCTCTCTCTTTGTTTGGCGCGTTAGGTCTAAATTCTCCGTAGCTGATCGAGGTTTGTATTAATAGGAAATAAACCATGCTAATTATTTTATTTTAATTTATGGGTATTAAAGATTATTTTTTATGGAGGAAATAAACTGCTCTATTACAGATTATAAATTCTGATTTTATTTATTAATGGGCATATCCGAGTTGGCCCACCAACTTGATTTTAACGTGAAAATGATCCCTTTAATAATTTCTTTTATTTGTTGGCATCAAGATGATGTTTTTATTTTTTTAATCAATTAATTAAAATATATGGCTGGCAAGTTGTAATTTTTTTAGTTAAAATGGGTTATCAGGTCGAATTCAGGTCATTCGGGTTGCTAGCAGCTCCAATTTGAGTTCACCTTTTTGGCATATTTATTAAATGAGTCGTATTCGAGTTGATCGAATTCTGGTCTAAGTAAGGGTGTAAGTGAACCGAGTATGCTCACGAGCCAAGATTATCGAGTCACTCAAACTCGAGTTTGAACTTGAGTTCGAACTTAATGAGACTCGGTTCGTGAGCTAGTAAGTCGGCTCGAATCATTATTAGTATTAAAAAAATGTATAATTAAACAGAGTAATATTAAAAAAAAAAACTAGTAATTAATATAATAATATTACTTGTAATAAATGTTGCATATAAGAATTGTTGCGTCCTAGAGTATTCGCGACGGTAGAGAAATATATAGTTTAATGTCTTAGCATTGTACGAAGATCCAGCACACAATCTGATAAGTGAGAGGGTGTAGCATTCATAAGAGACACCAGAGTTTTTACGTGAAAAACCACTGAAAAGGGGGAAAAACCACGGGGCCAGGCCCAGTTTGAATGAATCCACTAGTATTTGTAATCGATTACAAATGAGCTCTTCTTAGGGAGAAGGCCTTAGCTTGATGTCACAAATGTACATCATATAAAGTGCATTACATGGTGGGAGTTACAATAGATGTATTTGTTTTGTTAGCACGACCATAGTTGATAGGATGGAGGTTTGAAAGACTGTTGTTTGGTGATGGAGGTTGGAGTGACCATAGTAGGTGACGGAGGTCGGGAGGACCGTAGTCAGAAGGAGACCGGGGTCTGAAAGACCGTTGTCTGGTGATGGAGGTCGGAGTGACCATAGTAGGCGACGGAGGTCGGGAGGACCGTAGTCGGCAGGAGACCGGGGTCTGAAAAACTGTTGTCTGGTGATGGAGGTCGGAGTGACCATAGTAGGCGACGGAGGTCGGGAGGACCGTAGTCGGCAGGGGACCTGGGTCTGAAAGACCGTTGTAGTAGGGCGATACTCTGGTAGAACTCTAGGCGTCATGTAATCAAACTTATATGAATCCACAAATATTGTGTTTATACATTTGAAAGTTTTTTGACTTTTTTTACAACTCAGTATTAAAGAAATTATGTTAAAAAATATAATTTTTTGACTACAATGTACTATATATTGTTAGTTTTTGTTGTGTATGTTGTGTATTTAAGCTTATATGAATCCACAAATATTGTATTTATTCATTTGATAGTTTTTTGAACTTTTATACAGCTATGCAAGCTTGGCTATACAAGAATGAATACCAGTGTAGCTCTAAATAGTTAAAAAATGGCACAATTGCTTCAGATATCTCAGAAAATAATGATGAAAATTGCGAAAATGAGGCAAGAAATTACAACATACTAGTAAATCCTTGAAAATATTACAACATTTTGTCATTGTCATAACTATTTGAGTACTCACATTAGGTAGGGGTGTTAATTTCGGGTCACGGGTCGGGTTCGGGTCGAACCCGGAAATGACCCGGCACTATTCGGGTCAACCCGAACCCGACCCGTTTTTACAAACGAGTCGATTTATCGGACCCGAACCCGAACCCGACCCGCTTCGGGTTCGGGTCAACCCGACCCGACCTGCGGACACGGCAAGGCCGGGATCAGCTTCAGCGCGGCAGCAGCGTCCGGCGGCTCCGGGCAGCGGTGTCCAGTGACCACGATATCCCGGCGCATCCAGCGGCAGCAGCGTCTCGGACAGTGGTCACGCGATGCGCACAGCCGTCAGGCCCGTCACCGCATCACAGATTGACGCGAACAAAGCGACCACGGGCAGCCGGACCGCGGTCACGCGGGGGGAAGCCGGACCACGGGCAGCGGGGCAGCCGGTCACGCGGGATTCGGGCAGGGGGCAGAAATTCAAAATTTTTTAAATTAAATGGGTTGGCGGGTTAACCCGGCAACCCGCCGGGTCAACTCGAACCCGACCAATTTTTTAAACGGGTCAATTTCTGGAACTCGAACCCGACCCGTTTTGAAATCGGGTCGGGTTCAACCCAAATTTTTTGGGTCGGGTCCGGGTTGTCACGACCTAACCCGACCGGGATGGATCCCGCTTGCATCGGGTCGCGGACAAACTCAAACTGATCGAACTGATTCCAGGATCTTGCTTTGGAATTTGTTTCAGAACTTTCTTCCAAACAGAAACAGACACAAAAAGACACAGAGCTACTATAAACATCAAATACAGCGGAACATATCATCTATCTTTTCATTCCTCAGAAATTATAATCATATACAAATACAGATCATGGCTTTCAGACATAAAGAAAGACAGAACATAAAAGCCATGACTGTACAAAAATCAAAAGTGCCAAAAATACCTATACGGAATCAGACTCTAAACTTCTATTCCTGGACTTCCTTCCCCTTCCCAGAACCTGAAAACCACGCAGAAAACAATGATGAGCTACAACAGCTCAGCAAGACAACAAACCTCCAATCAAAATCCTCATAGTCCACATCAAACACATCAGACAGAAATCTGAACAGAAATCGGAACAGAATCGTATATCAAATCATAATAGAAACAGAATCGTACAGATCAGATCAAATCAGAACATAACAGAAATACATCACATCAGAACTGAGAGAACGTACCAAAATCAGAAATCCGATCAAATCATATCAGATCAGCATTCTTATTAGAACAGATATAATCGTACGGAAAATCAGCATCGAATCGTATCAGAATTATAATCATACACATCAGATCGAATTATATCATACGGAAATAAAAAAATTATATCATTTCAGAACAGATCAAAAGACATAACAGATTCCCTGACACTGATAGAATCTCAACGGATTCTGGCCTCTTATGCCTCCCTTCCCAGACACTAACAGAATCTCTCAGATTCTGGCCCCTTATGCCTCCCTTTGTGCTCATGGCACCAGAACAGATGTGCTTATAGCACCAGAACAGAACTTATCATCGGATCCAGAACTTGTATTCAGAAACAGATTTCTGAGCTCATTTCAGATTTTCCCTAACACAGACAGGATCTCACAGGATCCTGACCCCTTATAATTCCCTTTTTATAGCACACAATCATATCAATTCATTTCAGAACAAATCCAGACAATTTCAGAAATCGTACGAAAACCTGGCAGCGTAACGGCAGTATACAGAATTTACACAAAATTGACAGAATCAAAATTTTACCAAATTATCACAGAACATTCACAGCAATAATATAAGACTTTTATTCTACTAACACAACATTTTTAGACATCATCAAAAATTGCAGTTGAAAGAAAACACCGCGGAATCAAAATTACCCGATCAAAATTTTCCAGAAAATAATCAAAATGTGCACATTCGGCACCTCAAAAACATATCAAAAATTACGCGGTAAAAACTGAACCAATCGGAAAATACGGACGAAATTCGCTAACAAAAACGAAATCCGGACATAAAAGTCGTTCAAACTTCACCGTTCTGAAAATTAAGAAAGGCGAAATGTGCCTTACCTTGCGTACACCACTTTCTTGAACTGTCACAACGGACGAAAACGGACCGGCGTCGCCCAAAAATTACTTTTCCTTCTTTTTCCTTCGTTTTTCTCTCTCCTGGGCTTTTTCTCTCTCTTCAAAATATCTCATTTCTATATATATCCAGACTGATCGTCCCGGACGATCGCAACTTCGTCCCGGGACGAAGTGGCTCTGGACAAATTTCGTCCAGACGAATTTACTTATCATCCCATGACGACTGGGCTCTGGAAAATTTTCGTCCAGACGATCCCAATTTTGTCCAGACGAACCATTCAGCCAAACATGTTTTCCTGCACAACCTGTACCGATCGTCCCGGACGATCCAACTTCGTCCGGACGATCCTGGAAGCAAAATGGCCTTTACACTGGTCGGGTTTTCGTGTCATGTCAAATATTGACACCCCTAACATTAGGTGAGAAAGCATATGACAACGAATATTTCGTTGCCACTTCACAAAACAAGAAAAAAATTTTTGTTAGGTACCTTTAGAAGAAATCTAACTTTTGAAGCTTGTTTGCATTTTGCTTTGAAGGTAATTGATAGAATAAAGTTACTTGCCTTATAACAACTCAATAAATGAAGTTTTAAATAGCATTCAACAAAGTAAATAGTGAATAAATTATTTCAAACTATTTAACATACTGACTTTTTAGCAAATTTTGCAATATTTTTAAGAAAAAATCAAAGCAAAATTTTAAGGTCAACTGGACTTTTAGAATAATTTAAAAAGCAGTAAGATTGGGCAAATATATATCTAAGATTTTTTTTTTTTTGAGTGAGGGCACTAGTATAAAATTGAATTTTTTATTGTTAATTATTAATATACAATCATTATCGAATTTAATATAATAAAATTCAATTTTATTGTCAATAAAATTTTTATATTTTTTCAAACTCATTTATGAATAATTAGGTGCATGACTATTGAATCAATACACAACAATACATAACAATATATCATAATATACATCAATACATAGCAATACACAGTAATACATTGCAATACATAGTAATACATAGTAACACACATTAATACACACCAATACATATTAATATACAATAATATACATCAATACACACTAATATATAACAACATACACCAATATACATAATAATACACACCACTGCACATTAATATACATCAATATATAGCAATACACACCAATATACACTAATACACACAAACATACACTAATACATATCAATACACTTCAATACATACTAACACATGCCAATAGACATTAGGCGTGCAAATGAGTCAAGTCAAGCTCGAGTCAGGGGTTGTTCGAGTCAAGCTCAACTGTCAAATACCAAGCTCGTGCTCGATCTCAAAAATCGAGATTGACCTCGACTCGTTCCACATAAAATGAGTTCGAGCCTGCTCGTCAAGCTTCTAGCACGGTCCAATTCTCCTTCGAACTGGGCCGTCCTCTAAAAATTAATTAGTGGTTTTTATTTTTTTACAACTACAGCGAGAGAGAGAGAGAGAGAGAGAGAGAGAGAGAGAGAGAGAGAGAGAGAGAGAGAGAGAGAGAGAGAGAGAGAGAGGATTTTGAGATATGAGCAATTTTTAGGCTGTTAGCATTAATTATAGTAGCATGTTAGAGAGAGAGAGAGAGAGAGAGAGAGGGAGGGTATTGAGATGTGAGCATTATTTGTTTTTTTTTTAGTGTTAGGCTATTAGCATTTATTACACTAACCTGTTAGTGGGGGGAGAGAGAGAGAGATCAGAGATGGCTGATCATAATTTGAGAATCAGTGGGATTTTGAATCAGGTGGGATTTTGAGAATTAGGAGGCATTTTGAAATTGCAGCAGGGATTATTATTAACTTTTATAGAATATTTAAACTTAATAATTTTAAGTCGGTTCACGAGCTGAGCCTTGTCAAGCTCGAGCTTTAGCTCGTGGCTCGATAAACTCGGCTGGGGAGCTCATAAACGAGTCGAGCTCGAGCCGGCTCGACTCACTTACGCCCCTAATATATACTAATACACAACAATACACATCAATACACACTAATACGTAGCATTGCATAACAATACACACAAATACACACCAATACACTAGTATACACCAATACACACCAATACACAATAATACACATCAATACGTAATAATACACATCAATACACAACAATACATAACAATACTAAAGACAGAGCTAAGTAAAACGTAATTCAATTATCTATTCAATGGATCAGATAGATATATAGACCTATTACAAATGATTGTACAAGACTAATGCAAGAATTCTAGATAACAGGTAAATCGTGTACAGGTACAGTAATAGGTGCATGTTATTACACCCCCTCAAGCTGATGGGCTTAGTTGAACGGTCAGCTTGTCTCTTAAATAGTGATAGCGCAGTGTAGAGAGTGATTTGGTGAATATATCGGCAATTTGATCTTTCGTTGAGATCGGAAAGATTTGAACAGTTTGAGATTGAATGTGATCCCTGATGAAGTGATGATCTATTTCGATATGCTTCGTACGAGCATGGAAGACGGGATTGTTGGCTAAGGCAATACATGAAGTGTTATCGCAATATAAATTTGTGAGAGATTGTAGAGGAATGTAGAAGTTGAGTAAGAGACGACGGAGCCATAGAATATCAAGAAGTGCTATAGCAAGCGATCGATATTCGACTTCGATAGATGAGCAAGCGACGGTGTGCTTCTTTACACTCCAGGAGATAAGGGTGTTGCCTATGAATGAGCAGTAGCCTAAAGTAGATCTTCGAGTGTCTATGTCACTGGCCCAGTCAGCATTTGAGTACGAGTGTAGTTCCATTGGACCATGCAAGATAGGTAAACCAAGTGAAATGGTGCTTTTTATATAGCGAAGTAGTCGATGGAGTAGATGAAAGTGATGAGAATCAGGAATATGCATATGTTGGCATAATAGATTAATGGCAAAGGATATATCCTGTCTTGTTATGGTGAGGTACTGTAAAGAACTGGTAAGCTGTCTATAGATCTTGGGATTTGTTGGTAGGATCAGTTTAAGGCTGGATTCTGAGTACTTGGTACAACAGGGGTTGGCTAATGGCTTATAATCAGTCATACCAGATGTTTGTAAGATTTAGTCGGCATATTGTTTTTGTGACAACATATAGGAGTTTGCTGTGTTGCAGATCTATTTTCATGGTTTATGATTTTGATGATAGCAAATACTCTTATTTCTCTATGACTGTCTTATCTACTGATATTTTAGGTTCACAAGATCAAGACTGCAATTTGGAATCAGCTCAAGATTGGTTGCACTAGGTCTGAGTCAGTTTGTATCACTTTTTCTTTTCTTGAGTCTATTGTATTTGGTGTGACTCCTGATGCTATGTAACTTTGCACACATATACCTTGGAAGAACTTCTGACTATTCTCTAGAGTTTACTATTTTTAGTAACATCGTCCGGGACGATATTTATATCGGCCTAGACTATCGGTTCAAAAATAGAAACTCTGATTAGGTCATCATCCTTGTTAAGGCAGTCGTCAATAAAGACATCGTCCTGGATGATTTTGTATCGGCCAAGACGGTAGACTCAATTCAGAAAAAATCTGTCGCCAGATCTATTTAAGAATTACTTATTTTTGGACATCGTCCTAGTGGATCGGCCTGGCCGATCCTGAATAATTTTTTCTTAAAGCAATCAGGCGATTAAGGAAAGCAATTAATAGTGATTTGCACGTCCGGGCCGATTTGACATTTGCCAGCTTCTTTTTAGAGCGATATTCAGGATGATTTTCCTCATATTTGAACTAATCATCCAGGACGATATCCTATCAACCTGGACGATATGACCAAAAATTATATAATCGTCCCTAATCGACCTAGCTGATTGAGCATAATTTGCGCTGACCGGCCAATATCGGCCTAGACGATAAAGTCGGCAAGTTACATTAATGAGTTCCTTTTGAGATGTTCTATTTAAGCTTTTGACTATGCACTTTTGTAAGTGTCTTTGACAGTCATTATAGCTTCGTTCTTCTGGAGGAAACTTGAAGAGAGAGCTTGAAAGGGTGGAGTTTGAGAGAGGGAGAAGATCCTTGGAGGGGGTTTCAAGGGAGTGTGGAGGGGGTTCCACACGGTTGCTCAAGCGAGCTTACACCTTAGTATCATTGGATTCAAGACATATCTTGAGGGAAGTTTTGGGAAGAAGAAGATCTCTTTGTTGTCAAAGGACCTGTCGACTCCGCCGCATCGGGGAAGGTGGAAGTGATTTTGTAAGGGCTTCTCTGTCTAGCTGTGGGGGCTAAAGGAGAGACAGTTTAGTGCAATACTCGGAGGGTGCCTCTGAGGAGTGGATATAGGTCAAGATTTGACCGAACCACTATAAATCTGGTGTGTTCTTTCCTTTATTATTTACGTATTTAATTTTCGCACTTTGATTTTCTTTGTGGTGGATTTTAGTTTGGTTTTTTTTTATTGCAAAAGATTTTTTAAAATACCAATTCACCTCTCTCTTAATTAGCCTTGGGCCAGTTCATAAGGGGCCTAACATGTCTAACGAACTTTCATGCTGTTTCTTTAATGTTTATGCCCAAAAAACTGTTGGTCAAACCAAGATTTTTCATGGCGAATTGTTGGTGCAGTTGAGAAGTTATGATGTCAATCAGAGAAGAATCATTGCCGGTTAGAAGTATATCATCTACTTAGATGACCAAATATAGTTGGCTGTTGCCCTTGTGAAGAGTGAATAACGATGAATATGCTTTGCCCGAGGAGAATCCAAGATAGGAGAGGTAATTTGAAAAGGTTTGAAACCATTGGAGAGGAGCCTGTTTGAGGCCATAGGTGGCTTTCTTGAGTTTGCAAATGTGGTCGGGATGGTGATCGTCTTCAAAGCCTTTTGGTTGTTTAATGTAGATGGTTTCATTAATGTTGTCGTGTAGGAACACATTCGTCACGTCTAGCTGATGTACATGCCAAGCATTAGAAACATCAATAGTTAATAAAATTCGTATAGTTTGAAATTTGGCCACATGACTGAAAGTTTCAAGGTAATTTAAACCATATTATTGGTGGTTGCCTTGAGCAACAAGACGAGCTTTAAAACGAGTAATGGTTCCATCAGATTTGTGCTTGATTCGGTACGTCCAATGGCTGCCTAGAACGAGAGTATTTTGCGGAAGAGGAACGAGTTCCCAAGTTCCCTATTTTTATAAGGCATATAATTCATCTGCCATAGCTCGTCTCCAATGCACATGTTGACTAGCTTCATTGTATGTGGTCGGTTCTTGAGATGGAATAGATTGAGAAGAATTTTGGAGATGAAAAAGATTGAGTCGTTGAGTGAATTTTAATGAGCCTGTTTTGGTTCGGCTGGTCATGGGATGAATAGACTTGTTGGAAATAGGATGAATGCTGATGTTGGGTAGATTTGAATGGGCCAGGAATATTAGGTGTAGAGGGATTAGTTAAGATGCCTGGAATCTGGGTTGGCAAAATTGGGATTTGTATTAGGCAGTTTGAGTGTAGTAGGTTGCTGTAAGGTTTGAGATATTGGAACGCGAAGAGATGGAGGAATCTGAGATGGAGGGAGAGATGTTTGTTTGAATGGGAAAGTGAGTTCATCAAAGACTACATGTCTAGATATATAAATTTTGTTAGTTGTAGTATCTAAACACTTATAGCCTTTTGAAACATGAGAATAGCCAAGAAAGACACATGATCGAGATCGAGGTTGTAGTTTGTGGCGTTGATTTGGCGGTACCCATGGGAAGCAAGCACAGCCAAAGACTTTGAAAAATTTGTAGTCAGGAGTTATGTGAAAAAGAAGATAAAGAGGTGATTGGAAGTTCGTTGTGGCCGTAGGTAAGCGATTTATAATAAAAGATGCAGTGATAACCGCATCAGGCCAAAATGAGTGAGGAATAGATGCGCTGTTGAGCAATGTTCGAGTGGTTTCAAGAAGGTGCCTGTGCTTGCGTTCAGCCAACCCATTCTATTCAGGTGTATAGGGACAAGAAGTTTGGTGCGATATGCCATTGTGAATTAAGAAGTACATGAAGTTTGAATTTAGGTACTGATCAGTACCACCATCGGAACAAAGACATTGTATCTGAAATCTTCTTTGTTTTTCAAAGAAAATTTTAAAGTTCCGAAAAATATCAAAAACTTCAGACTTATGTCTCATCGGAAAAACCCACAAAAAATGGGAAAAATCATCGATAAATACTACATAATAAAGAAAACCTTGATGCGAAAGAATCGGGAAGGGACCCCAAACATCCGAATGAATAATAGCTAAAAGCATAGTAGCTCTTTGAGTTTTATTTGAGAACGATAGTTTGTGACCTTTTGAGGTCATACAATCTGAACAAAAATTAAAGGTATTCGGTATGTGAAGCCTTTTATCGGTGGCCGAGACAGCTTTAACAATTTTGGGATGTGGATGACCCAGTCTCTGGTGCCAGAGAGAGGCAGCCCGAGAGGTATCTGTTAACGCCTTTGATGAGGACATAGTCGTGATGGCCGAACGAAGCGGGTATAGTCCTCTGCTACTTGGACCCGATAGAAGGATTTTGTTTGTCATCATATCCTTGATGTTAAAGCCATGCGGATAAAAATTCATAGAGACATTGTTATCTTGAGTAAGGTTAGAAATAGAAAGCAGATTATGAGATAATCGAGGAACATGAAATAAGGAGTTTAGTTTTAGCTTACGATACGGTGTTGGCAGAATTCCATTTCTTAAGTGCACAATAGAGAGAGATCTGCCATCACCTATGGTAATGTTATCTGGACCACTGTAGGATGTGGCTTGGGAGAGATTGTCCACGGAGTTAGTGACATGAGCCGATGCACCTGAGTCTAAATACCAGTCGTGGTTATCTGTGTCTGCCGCGGCAACCATTGCACGGGAGAAAGCATTTGTAGTAGTTGTTTCGGGAGGATTGACGGAGGTGTTTAGTCGATGTCAGCAATTATGTGCGAGATGTCCCTTTTTGTTACAAATTTGGCATTGATGAATGCTCGAGTTTGATGGACGAGACTGCTGAGAGGATGATCGTGCACGTCCTCGCCGTCCTTGACCTATGTTGGAGTATAGATCCGTGGATGAATCTCCAAGGTTTAGCTGTCTAACCGCCTCGGACTAAAGATTGATTTCTTCGGTAATCAAGTGAGAATAAAGATTATCAAGATCCATAGTAGTTTGCATTGCACAAATTGCTGTTTTGAGAGCATTGTAGGACGGTGGTAAGCCGTTCAAAGTATATAAAAGAATGGTCTTCTTGATTGATAACAGACCCGGTAGAGGCAATGTTATCTACTATGGTCTTTATTTGTTGAAGGTATTGCATCATATTCTGAGATTTCATCTGCACATTGTGTAGCTCATTTTTGAGCTGGATGACACGCATTCGATTTGATGATTGGAGTCGGCGTTCGAGCGTGATCCAAATGTCGGAAGCTGAGACAAGATGGATAACGTACTGTAAGATTGCCGGAGATAATGTAGAGCAGAGACCAGCCGCCAGGTTTTGATTAACAATAACCCATTCTTGATGTTTGGGATTTAGTTCTTTGCTGTCGTTAGTCAGAGTTTTGTGGCTAGCCGGAGGTGAAGCTGACAGAAGGAGAAAATAAGCAAAGCCATTGGCGTTCAGAAGTTTTAGAACCTGGGACCGCCATATTAGATAGTTATCGGATGAGAGTTGGATCGGAACAATGATCTTGATGTTGGAGATCATTAATTTGAAGGCAGCGGTAATAGCGACACTTTCTTCGGAAGAAGATGCAGGGACGTCTTCTGTTTGTGATGTGGAAGAGACATCCATGATCGGAGAGGGAAGAAGCAAACCGCGAAGAAGAGGAGAAAGAACTTCAGGGAAGGGGAAAGAAACATTGCTCTGATACCATGAAGACAGAGCTGAGTAAAACATAATTCAATCTATTCAATGGATCATATACATGAGTAGCTATATATAGACTTATTACAAATGGTTGTACAAGACTAATGCAAGAATTCTAGATAACAAGCAAACTGTGTACAGGTACAGTAATAGGTGCATGTTATTAAATACACACCAATACACAACAATACATATCAATATACACCAATACACACCAATATATAGTAATATACACCAATACACTAATATATATATAAATACACACCAGTACTTACAAATAGACACTAATACATAGCAATACACACCAATAAATAACAATATATAACATTATACACCAATACACATTAATACATAGAAATATATAACAGTACACAATATTACATAATAATATACACCAATACACATCAAATACACAATAACATACACGTACACAATAATACATACTAATACGTTGATAAAAAAAATTCTCATCCTTAAAAAAATATTAGAATAAAATAATATTATATACTTCATTTTTATCATTTTAATATATAGGAGCTACCGAAAATATCAAGTTATGCATATAATTAATTTTCCTAAGATTTACATTTTAATATTACTGTAATTACTATTAATTAATGTGTTGTAGCAGAAATTTTATCTGGCAGCAATCTGTGAGCAATAACAAGCGAAGGGCTCCACTTGAGTATTGTAGCAAAACTTGGGGTTTCTGTAGTCGTAAAAGAAGAAAATAATTATAAGAATGCACATCAATGCATAATAATACACCGCAATGCATAATAATTCACAATAGTACACATCAATATATCACAATACATAGTAATACACATCAATACACAACTGTAAACAAGCTCAAAAGATTAGAAAAAATTTATCATTTTCAGAAAAATATTTCTCATACAAAGCCCTGTACAAGCAAAAAGATTTAAAATGAACGAAAATAAAATAGAAACTATTCTAAATTATTGTATCTTCATAATCTGTTTCTCGATTTTCTCTCTCAACATATATCAAAATTGATATTTCATCTTCATCACACAATGTCGACTTTCAATATTTGCAAGGCTTGCATTTTGTCGCACCAAATTGCTCCCCTTTTCGATATTTGTCATTGAAGTTGGTGCTCATCTTTTGATGAAAGAAACCCTCGCAGATGAACTTAAAAAAATAAACCTTTGCAGACGAGCTCCACCGGATATCATAAATCTCTGTGTTCTAACTTCTAGCTCATTCCCTCTCCCTCGAGGACGAACAAAACAAATAAGAAATAATGATTTTTTTTGAATTTTTTTCTTCCATTTCTTCACCTGAAATATATTAGAAGCTTTGGACATTTTTCTCCCTTTCTTCACTTGAAATATTTTGGAGCTTTCGTGAGTTTGACCAATTTTAAAAACACATGGCTGAAGTTGGGCTGTGTCGCTGGGTCAAAAAAAAGTGTCTAAACATGTATCCACATTTAATTAGAGTCTGGATGTGGAGCTACGTCTGGACTTTGCACAAAATAAATTCTCCATGGAGGGGCGGCTACACCTACAATAATTAATTAATTAATTAATTAAAAAGAAATTAGAATACACATTTTAAGAGGGAGTTTCTTGAAAAAAAATGGTAAAATGAAAATGTTTTGTCCATATTGCTGCTACTGCTAAAAATTAATTTAATAACTCTTAAATTTAAATTTTAATTAATTTTTTGCCTGCTTTCTATTCTAAGTAATCTTTAGAAGGAGATAATTGGGAATATTCGGCCACTGATTAGATGTAATTATCATGGATTTATTATAATTAGGAATTTAAATTTTATATTTATAATTTATAACTCACAATTTTTAAAACTGATGCAATTCAACTCCAAAATTGTCCACAACAAGCATTTGAAGCACAATAAAAAAGTTCAAGGCATTAATTAGAGAACCAAAATATCTTCAAATTTGACATGCTTATAATCAAATCAAACGTCTTGACCACACAAATCTAATGAGAAAAAAATCACTTAATTCTGACATCATTAAAGCAATTAAGTAATGAAAATCTAGAAAATAAATATGGATCGTCTAATAGAGTGCTTAAAACTCTGGCTAGGGCTGCAAACGAACCGAGCTGAGCCGAGTATGTGAGTGTTCACACTACCAAAAAACAAACCCTTTCGCAGCGGTTTTTTGCACCGGTTTTAAAAACCGCTGCAAAAACCACGTGTTGCATCAGAAATTTAAATCCATTTGCAGCGGTTTTAACCGCTGCTATTTGCACCGGTTAAAACCGCCGGCAAAGCCCATCCGTGAATTTAAGTAACTCAAAGCCCTAATTCCTCTCTTCGATCTTGCTCGCGCGAACGAGACGACGGGAGCGAATCCGGATAGCTGCGGCGAAAATCTTCTCCTCTTGCGAATCTCGGCCGACCGTGCCTTCATCCTCATCACCGTGAGTCTCTTCCCCTTCATCCTCTTCTTCACTTTTTCTTCTCATTGTTTTTCTTCATATTCTTCGTTTGTTTTTTTTAGGGTTTAGGTTAATCACAACCGTAGCTTAGTCGTTGGTTTTTAGAAATGAAATGCAAAGCCTCCTTATACATTTAGGATGCAATCTTTTTATAAAAAACAAATATAGAAAACTTTCCCTCACGCCACAAATACTTGAAGTCACGGATGGCTGTGAAATCCTTTAGAAACTCAGTATTGAAGGGAATTACAATGAACATTCAGAAAAATTTGAATGTTTATTATTAATTTTTCTTTTTAAGTGTGGCATCTCAGTTGATCATTGAAGTGCTCTAACTACACAGGAACAGTAGCCGAGATTTTTTTTTTTTTTTTTTTGAGAAAAAAATATTTCTTTGAGTTTTACAGTAATTAAAATTCAAAACATATATAACTAATATGGTTGAATTTCAATGTTTTGAATGCAACAACACAATCCATTTTTCAAACAAATGATGTTTGAATAATTTCACACAATGCCATCTTTGTAGACCTTCATTTTCATTATTGTTTGATCAGGTTGCATATGAGTTCTTAGTAAATTTGAAGTTGTGGACACGTTGACAAAATTTGTTTACCAAAAAAAATAATGTTTGAGTGATTTTCATTGTGGTTGAGGCATTTCAAATTCATTGCATGCGACGTCGTGTCAATAGGTCAACCACCACATTGTAAATACTCGAATTGATATTAATATATACAGAGTTAACAACGTGTGGAAGCCACAAAGAAGTTTAATGCCCAATAAAAATTTTCATTTACTGGTTTGTTAGAAATGAAAGCACTCCAAATAGGAGAAATAATGAAAGGAAGCACTTTTTTTAGCATAAAAATAATGATTATTGCCACTATTTTGTAGAAGAGATCTCTTTTCCTCCAAATTAAGTTATATTCTTACTTCATTAATTATGTCTTGTTCTTCTATGTCATGTTCAATAGAATCAACCAAGACTTCGTTTGGAACGAATTTTTTTTTTTTTACCACTATTTTTTTGATAATTTCATTATATTAAGCCTAAGTTTTTATCGAAGAAAACAAAAGCTAAATTTTATTGATAATTTCATTATATTATATATTCTATAAGATATTTCTATATTTGAATATACTAATAATATTTCATCATCAGATTTACTATTAAATTTTTTTTATGAATCTTTTCACGATTAACAATATTTTTATATCTAAATCCAAATATACGTACATAATCTCAGTCTTAGATTTCAATCTCTCCTCAAAATAATTCATAAGTTTTCTTATTCAAGAAGTTGAAGTCCAAAGCTTCGTTTGAGATGGTTTTTTACCACTATTTTTTTGTTGTTTTAATGCAATTTTTGTACTTAAAAACTTCTATAGAAAGCAGAAAGAAAACTATATCAAACGACACATAAAACCAAATCTACTATTTATATAACATGAAGTAAAAATAGTTTGCTGAACTAAATTCTTCATTCCTAAATTATAGATGTGATAAAAATCTACTTCCAATCGAAGGCCACGATCTACGCACGAGCGATTGAGAGAGACGGGAAGAGCGAGAGCCGTGCACGAGATTCCAGAGAGAAGGGAATCGAGAAGGAGAAGCACCTGTGACAAAGTCTATAAGTTATTTATATTATATATTCTATAAGATTTTGAAAGAAAATTTAATTTAGGTCTTAATGAAGTATTCATTCTTCCTAATTTTGAAATATTATTTCATTATTCAAATCATCATAATCATTTTTCAAACCATTAATTGTACTTCATATCTAATTTTAATACTTTTTTTCTCAATTTTTATATTCTTAAAGAAATCATAAAATGCATCATTTAATTCTTCATATGACATTTAATTTTCCCATTCTTGAGCTTTGTTGTCCTCCTCTCTACACAGAAGACATAGATGTTCATGTTCTTATAAATTTTTTGATCATGAACTACTGCATTCACAATCAGATTTTAACCCATAGTGCTTTCTTCCTTCTCTCCTTATCTTCTTCCTTTTTTTTTTTTTGCTTCTCCTTTACTTTCTTCTTAGAGTCTCCTGCTCTTTCACTGTCGGTGCATGTTCATATCCTGAAAGAGAACCAAACAATCAATCGAATGAATAATAAGTAGAAATTAAGATCAATAGATTTCATCATTCTTAGTACTTCTGGACGCCAATCCAGAGAAAACAATAACAATGAATATTTTGGATCAAATCAACATTCTTATATATTTTTATGTCTAATGACTTTAATGAGTTTACAATTTTAATAAATCTAGTATACATTTCACTAATTAATTCATTAAATTTCACTATAAACATTATTGTTATGAAGTAGCACTGTACTACAAAATTTTTAAATTAAAAATTTTGTTCTAAAAAAATTGCTTTATGAAGCAGTAAGAAAGGCGTCCCACATGAACCTTATGATCTAACTCATAGAAGAAAAAAGCATAGTAAGAGGATGACAAGTATTGAATTATTTTCCTTCTATTTATGTTTTATTTATGGTTTATTTATGGTGGGGTACTCTAAGCACAAAGTGGGCAGAGAAAACAACAAAAAATCAAACTAACCTCCTCACTAACCCTAGTCCTTTCTTGCTTCTATTCTTGCACCACAATGACACTTAACACAAACTAGTAAATTAAGGTGAGGACCAAAACCAAGAGCTCACTATCTACCTTTCTCTAACCTAAATTCCAACTCATCACCTTATTGATTGCTTATTAAATGTGTATTTTTTTAGTGCTTTACAGGCTTGATGGATAAGAGTTGGATGTCAAAATCAAAATGGAGTAGTGATTATATTGAAGGTGTTGATAATTTTTTAAAATTTGCAACACAAGGTCGATTTTGCTTACCTTTGTAGCGGTTAAAACCGCCACTAATGCTTCAATTAAGTCGATTTTGCTTACCTTTGTAGCGGTTAAAACCGCTATTATTCTGGGAAGTAGTGGCGGTTTAAACCGCTGCAAAAAAAAGCGCATTACAAAAAGCTACCCCGTCGGTCTTAAAACCGCTGCGGAAGGCCTTTGCAGCGGAAGGCAAACACGGCGGTTCTGCAGCGGTTTAATGACCGCTGCAAATAATGTAGTGGCGGTTATAACCGCCAGGAAAAGTCAAAATTTATGCTGCGAAAACCCTATTTTTTGGTAGTGTCATGTTTGTGTTCATTTAATATCAGCTTGTTCAAGTTTGGTTCATGTTTGATCGAGCTTTATTGTTTTTGTTCATGTTTGATTCATTTAAATTTATGAGTGTTCATGTTCGGTTCATGTTCAGTTCATGTTCGTTCGTTTAGTGCTTATCGAGCTTGTTCGCAAACATATTTAACGAATTTTTTTTAACTATCAAACAAAAACATTCATGAACATTTCTATGAACAAACATATTTATAATAAAAATAATTATCTATGTAACAAAAGCAATGATTATTTATATTTATTAATTTTATAGTCAAATATTAATTATTTTTATCGAGCTTATTCACGAGTTCAAAATCAAACATGAATCGAGCTTTTATTGAGCTTCTTATCGAGCTTAATGTCAAGCTTGTTCACGAACTTCAAATGATGTTGTTCGTGAACATAAATGAGCTGAACACATTAGTGTTCAAGTTTGTTTATTTAAGAATCGAGTATTTAAAATATTGTTCAAGTTTGTTTGTTTAGTTAATTAAACGATCACAAACGAGCTTTAATCGAACCGAACAACGAGTAGCTCGTCGAACGTTTGGTTCGCTTGCAGCCCTAACTCTGGCCATAATGATGGGGTATATCACTTACGAAAATCTATAAATAGACCATCATTATGCATATAAAAGTAGACTTGATCTCGGGTTAAGTCTCAAAAGAACTTAGAGGTTTGAAAATTTTCGAAGCTCCACCCAAAAACCACCTTCGAAACAGCATCATCAGATCATAATCTTCCGTCCACCGATGCCCAACTACAATACTTCAACTATCCTTACCTGTATACAATCCTCCGACCATCATTGTCTAATTATAGACTTTCGCATACAATCACTCAACTACGATCATCAACTCTGGAGCTCATAATTCGATAAAGATTTCACCAATGCTAAAAATAATAATAAGACTCCTAAATTTTTGCTTGAATCATGGGATGATAATGTTACTATGATTTTTAAATCTATGAACTTATCAGCTTATTATATTTTCCTATTCTTGATTTTTTGGTTACATAAGAAAAAAATAATAGTAAGAGAATTAGAAATAATTCATAGAAAAAAAGAGGAGAAATAAGTTACCTCTCAAAATTTAAGAGTCTAACAATTGTGAGAATGATGGACCAAGTGGAGGTCATATGTGGCTAATCACAAAGAAGATTGACTTCCATCTCATAAGCAATAAAAAGATGTTCAAAGACAGAAAAAATGGGTACCGTTTAAGTTAACAATAAAGATTAAGGTTTCATTTAGGATAATTTTTTTGTTATTGTTTAAAGTAATTTTTTCAGTACAAAAATTTTTTAATTCTGATGCATCCTAAAAAAATTGTCTTGATCGGGCATGAATCTCGAGGCAAAATCAAGTTGGAAACTTCCGAAATTAAAATTGGGACCATCCAAACTCTGATTTCAGCAAACTTATAATCAAACTGAACTTCTAGGAAGTACTAACCCAGCGACACCAAATTTGACTCAATCCAAGTCCAAATGGGTCCAAATCTAGGACCCGATGCACTGTTGAAAGGTTCAAACCACATTTTGGATTACCAAACGGTTTTCAAATGTGACATGCTTATAATCGAATTGAGCGGCTCGATGAGAGGAATCCAACGAGACCAAGATCATGGAATTTCGACATCATTAAGACATTTAAATGTCTAACAAATGGTCCACGAACAAGGGATTCAACATCGACCGTCCATCCAAACCAGTCCTCATTTACCCTTGATCTTTCTTCTATTTATAGGCCATGCCACTCTATTAAATCTATAAATAGATCTCTCCTTTCTCTTGAAAAGGGGACCCAAGCCAAAAAAAAAAAGAGAGTGATCGAAGATCGCTCTTGTCTCCTTGCTCTTCCATGACCACCGCCCGAAGTTCTGTCGGACAACAGCTTAAGGCCCGGATTTCTGCCGGACCACCACCTAACGCCCAGAGTTCTGTCAGACTACCACCTGATGCCTGCCGGACCACCACCTGAGGCCCAGACTTTTGTCAGACCACCATCAGAGGCCCGAACTTTTGCCGAACCATCACTCAACGTCGTTGTTCCACTGGACCACAACCTAACGCCCAAAGTTCCACCAAACTACCACCTAACACCATTGTTCTGCCAGTCCATTGTGTGAGACCCAGAGTTCTACTAGACCACCACCTTTGGCCCAAACTTCTTTCAGACCACCACCTGATGCACGGAATTCTATCGAACCACCACCTGAGGCTCAGAGTTCTGCCGGACCCCCACCTAAGGCCTGGACTTATGTCAGACCATCACCTGATGCTTGAAGTTCCGCTGGACCACCACCTGATGTCCGGAGTTCTGCCGGTTCACCCCTTGAGGCTCAAATTTCTGCTGGACAACCACCTAATGTCGTTTTTCCGCTGATCCACCAGCTAAGGCCCGAAGTTTTACCAGACCATCACCTGAGGCCCAAACTTTTGCCAGACCACCGCCTGATGCTGAAGTTCTGCCAAACCACCACCAAGCTACCAACTGACGCCATATTTTCAAGTAACATCATACTTCCGCCAGACCACCAAGTGGCGCTAGACTTTCATCCCTATTTGTCACTAGATATCAACCATACGGTTGACATTTGTAATATGATAGTCCTTAGGGATGAGTCAGCTCATTGTAATCTACCTAAACACTAGTTAAATCATTTCAGATTTGGCCAAGCCCCGTGGTTTTTTCCATTTATAGGATTTTCCATGTAAAAATTTTTATATTCTCTATGTGTGAGCTGGATATCTTTGCAAACGTTAAGACGTAGGATTTTAACTCTATCTCCGCATATATTCTAGCCCACAATAAGTTCAATAAAAAATTAGTTTAGAAAAGAATAAGAAAGCTATAACAAAACAAAATCTAACATTGATGTTATTTTTTTGATTGTTAAAAAGTTTGTTCATATCAAGTAAGATTGTCCCAATATCAAAAGCTTCAATTAAAGAAAAAATATATAATAAAAATTTTAAATAAGAATTTGTGTTAATGAAGGTAAACTCACACACAAATCACACACGCAAGCTTCAAACCTAAGACTTCTTGATTGGTAATCAAAACTTTCAACCAACTGACCTAGCTGAGCTGCATTCAGCTAATAAAATCAAAGAAGAGATCAATAACCTATGTTTGCTTGCTCAATAATCAATATGAGCATGAAGAATCAAACCTCAATTAGGTATATGATGTTTCTTATAATGATTTCCTTTCATTGTATAACAAAGGCATAGTTGCTTTAAACAACATAGAAAAAAAAATGCCTATTTGATAGAGGATTATATATGTTTAAAAATAGAGCATGATTCTTTATTGCATGATCTTGATCATGTCAAAAATGGCCAGAAGAGAACGATTTCTTGTGTATAAAATTTGACAGAGAATACAATTTATTACACAAAAAATTATTATCACTGAACACACGAAGATGGTGGTGAGAATTGCAATATTTTTTGATGCACAATATTGTCCATTAAAAGAGAAGCATAAAATTAATTAAGTTAATAGTTGAAGAGATAAGGACGCTCAGGTGGATAAGTGACTTCACTCTCAGGAATAGAATGCGTAATGAGTATATAAGTGAAAGGGTTGTAGTAGCTCCAGTGGCAAATAATATTAGAGAGAGTCGCCTTAGATGGTTTGGACACTTAAAACATTGGTCTTCTGATGACTCAATTAGGAGAGTAGACATATTGGATTAGGCCTATGTTAAGAATGATAGAGGTAGACCAAGAAAGACTTAGCTAGAGAATATTAGGAATAAAATTTTTAATAAATTTAAATGAGAATTTAACTCTTAACATGACACAATGGAGGAAAAAAGATTCATGTAGTCAATCCTATACGCAGTGCAATAAAGACCTGAGATGTTGTTGTTGTTATAGTTTGAATGTATGAAGAATGATTTACATGTTAAAATTAACACACGCGTAAGCGCTATATTGCATGTTCGAATAGTATAAAACATGTAATGTTTGAACTTTGAAATATATATATATATATATATATATATATATATATATATATATATATATATATATATATATATATATATATATATATATATATATATATATATATATATATATATATATATATATATATATATATATATATATATATATATATATATGAAATTAATTTTTGTTAATAATATAATTATGTTAATTATTCATAAAATAAATAGTATAAATACTTTTTTTAAAATATCTTAAATTTAATTGAAGAATAGTCACATGACATTATTAATTGTTAGTTTTAAGTTGAGATTATTAATTAATTTATAAAAAAATTAAAATAAATTATATTTAAAATATATAAGAAAATAGAACATTCTAGGAAAATAACATTTATATTAAAGAATTCTTAACTTATTTTAAATAATCCTGAATGAATGAATTGATTTACAAAAATTATGTTATATGTTATTAAATTTAAATTTTATTATCTAAGTCTCATATCAAACACATGTTTTTTTTTTTTTTTATGTTTTAATTATTTTTAATATGTCTTGATTAAATACACCTCTCTCTCTCTCTCTCTCTCTCTCTCTCTCTCTCTCTCTCTCTCTCTCTCTCTCTCTCTCTCTCTCTCTCTCTCTCTCTCTCTCTCTCTCTCTCTCTCATACCTTTTATAATTTCAAAATATGGATGCATCATATTCACGTACAAACTCAATTAAATAGTTTTTGAAGAAAGTTCAAATAAAAGAGCTTCGGTTTGTTGGTTGGGAGTTTGGCACCTAACAAAGAGGTCCTGAATTCGAGTTTTGTGTATGTGTTGTGTGTATGTTTGGGTGCTGACCCTCTAAAAAAGAAAGAAAGAAAGAGAGTTTGGATGTCAATAATTACTTCTTGGAAAGTAGTCATCGACAAATTTGTCAAGTTTAGATGCAACATTAATTAAAGATAATGCTAATGAGGATATATATGATTTAGGAAGATTAGGCTGCCAAGAATTGGGCAAATTTTGTCATGATTTGTACCTTTTTTTTTTCTTTTTTTTTTAGAAGGAAACAACTCTTATTGAAAAAGGCATGAGTAAACTTTTCATCAGCACTACTTATGACAAATTGCATCTCCTCTTATATTATCAGTGATTGGTATCTATCTCCACAATCATTGATTGTAGCCTTCCTCTATCACCATCAATTGCTGCACCCAGCCATCACCACCCAATCCTGCTTTAATTCATTTAAAACTTATCACAATAAATATTAAAAAAATTATTTTGATGAATTTGATTTACATCCAATAAAATATTTTATGTATTTATTAAATACATGTATTTTAACAATTTTATATTTTTCTTCACATATAACTTTTAAATTTTTTTTATTAATTTCAATCAAATTTTGAACAAGTAAATGTAATTATTAATTATCTATTTAACCAACTAAGTGTCAACTTCTTCAAATCTATCATAAATTAAGTAGTTATAATGTAAGATTTACAATATAGTTATAGAATATGAATATTTGTAAAAACTTTATTTATTAAATTGTAATCAAGCTTGCAAGATCATAAAATAAATACATGATACACATAAGTGGTTGTAGCATTAGATAAATCTATCATTATTATGTATGACTAACTTACATAGTATATTATTTATCATTATATGTAGTAATCATGTAATAGATTATCTTATAAATTGTGTCTTCATTTCTTTGTTAGATTCATTAGATTGAGATACTAAATGATTCGAGGGATGTGTCACTGAATGTTGTGAGATAAAAGACGCTAAAAATATATGAGCTATGACGTGTACTGTAAAAATATTGAAAGTAAATACATTAGAATAGATGGGCTGAAAATGGAACCGGCGTACGAAAGCATTATGCAATGTAACAAAATCATGATAAAATCTTTTTTTTTTTAAGTTAGAAATATAATTTGCTTGTATTGTAATTTATTACAAGTCGAATCATTATCATATAAAGAATTAATCTACAAGTAGAATAAGAAAAAGCGCAGTGGTAAACAGTAACTGTGCTTTTACTGCTCACAGTCACAAAATCATATGGTTCTTTGCGTCCGGACTCCGCACATAATAATCTCACCATAAAACCATGGAGTACTATTATATTAAGTTATTCTAAGCTGTCAATTAAGGAAACCTGATGCATTGCACACATTACATGTTATTAATATTAGTCGTTAATCTCATATGGATGGATTTGTGGCTTTACCAATTAAAAAACTGAGCATGTAGCACGGCACGACTCCCCTCCCAGGTTCGAATCCCCTCTCATACGACACGACTCCCTAAGTGGAGAGAAAAGAACTGTGGGTCTTGCACTTGTAGGGGTTGTTACTGGTAGACTCGCAGAAGGACTAGTGGACACCGCCAAACGCATCACAAGCTGACGTGGCAGCGGGCTGATACCCCCGTTCCAAAAAAAAAAAAAAAAAAAAGAGGAGCATAAAAGAAAGAGAAGAGGACCTGCATTAGGTGGCCAATGGTATAGATATTAACATTGATTTTTTTTCTTGTAAAGTGCTAAAGTGCTTTGGCTTCTTTCTTTGGCACACTTGATTTTTTTCTTTGTAAAGTGCTTTGGTTTTTTTCTTCTTGCACACTTGATCTTTTTCTAAATAAGCTCATAATATTTTTCTTGTAATTTGTAAAGTGCTTTGGTTTCTTTCTCTAGCAAACTTTTGATCTTTTTCTCTTTTTTTTGGGACATTTAGGCCATTTAAGTCAAATTCACACACACAACGCATACACAAAGACTCGAACCCAAAACATCTTAGTTGAAAAGCTTAAGCTCTCAACCAACATGCTAAGATAAGTCGTGCATCTTCTTCTAAGTAAGCTCATAATATCCAAAGCGACCACACCATGTATCCTCATCCATTGCTATCTTGCTCGCTTGTTGGCCCAATCAACCTATCCCACATTAAACATGAAAAGTAGGGGTATCAATATTTGACACGATGTTTCGATTAAAAAAATTTTTATTTAAGTATATATAGTTTTGAAAATATTTAATTATCTTTGGGAAGATTAAATCTTGAATTTTAATTTTGAAATCTAACACAACATTAGGAACGATATATCATCCCAAATGGGAGAATATCATTCACTAATTGGTTCAAATTTCAAAATCAAAATTTGAAATCAAATCCAAAAATCATTAATTTCATAATCAAATCCACGATAATAATTAATATACCTTTCCAAAGAAAGGAGATATCAATCATTATCGATCGTTTGAAAATGACGATAATGATCGTTGTATTTTAAATTTTCAAAAATAATTAGTTAGAGATTTTGTTTCTAAATCTCCTACGAGCGCAAGCCCTCGTTTAATTTTGAAAATTAGATCGATTAAAATGGATTTTCAAAGTCGATTCTCAAATTGGATCAATATTCCTACGAGCGCAAGCTCTCGTAGTTAATTTTATTAATTACATCGTAGGTCTTATGGCCCGAATCAGAACCTAAGAAATTTCTAGCTACGAATTGGGGAAGCTCTCGATTAAATCTGGTCTTTTTATAGCGGTAAATATTAGACTCGATTGAATATTGTCTAAGCAATGCAATTAAATATTAGACTCTTTTAAATTTGTTGCTAATGCGATGCATGCTAATTGACTCGATTGAATGCAGAATTTGTATGTAGCAGTTTAAAAATTTTGGCTTAGAAAATAGATTTTTCCCTAGAGATTGCATAACATCCCCTTGACAGATCGGCACCCTCATAGGCCAGGTGGTCTGCCAGAACCCCCAGGCGGGGAGATGCCTAACAAGGTTGAGAAAGTATAATATGAATGCATGAAAAACCCTCGGCGAGTCCGAGCTTACTTCTTAAGACCGTTTAGAGTTTCTATCTTATCTTAAAAAATTTTATTTAATTAAAGTAGAAGAATTTTTGACAGACCCCTAAGAGCCTAAATCCGAATTCCAGGCTAAATCAAATGCGGCATGCAAATAAAAAGACTAGAAAAACAGGAGTTCTAATGCGAAATCAATTAAATAAATCAATTAAATATATCAAATTGAATGTCCATATGGCAAGTGCCACTCATTATTACATCTCAAAAATTACAAGAAATTAAAGTGGCCGAGCACCACTGACTACAACCCGGATTTCTGATCCTAAATCAAATGATTTTGAGACTTGGGATTCTTCTCGTTGTCCAATCCTTCATCTTCTCACGAACATCTCGATTCGTCGGTTCAGGATATCCAAATGGAAAGAAACTCCCACTTGATCGGGGTGTTATCTTTCCTCTTTGGATATTTGCAAAGTATCCTAATTTGAATTCCAAATGGAAAAAGACTCTCCCCTTTAAGGATGTCTTCACCTCTTTGGAGTTCAAATTGGATATTTATATCCCATTCTCAAATCATTTTGAATAAGTACAACCTTGACTGAATTAAATTTACATTGAGAGAAATAAGAAAATCTAGACTCGATCCTGCAAGGTTATCCTAATAATCAATAGTTGTATATTCATTCCCAAGCAGTTATAATATGAAAATTTGAAATGCATTTTTTTTTAGCCACACTTGGCCATGCTCTTTTTAATCAAAGGGGGTCTTAAGCACGGCAGGTACCTGTGCAAAGAGTATATATATTTTTATTAACTGCCCCCTTTAATTTCAGCTCCCTGTATGAGCATGGCCACCTGCATAAGATTGCATAAGTATAATTCGCTCCTAACCTAGGGTTAAATATAACGTACAATCAATCACAGAATGCAGGAAGTAAGTAAATAAACACATCAATTCTACTCTAGCAAACAGCATGCAGTAAAAACTCGAAAACTCGGCACACAACTGCAGAAAGTAAAACACCGGCCTATCCTAAAACTAGAGTCGGTGATCCTAGCAAATCATCTAAAGTGTGTGAGGTAGGTCGTGTGGTTTTGATGTATCCTAATTAGGATTATTAGTTAAAGTTATCTAAGGTTCGATTGGTTGGAAGGTTTAAGGGATTTTAAGTTTGAATTCAAATATTAATGGCTTGAGGTTAATTTTAAGACTTACTTAATTATTTGTTGGATATCACCTTTGTTTCACACCGAGGCCGTGAAGTTTATTTCACCTTCCTTGGGGCTAAGTTAATAGCCTCGTAGGCCTGGGTTACCCAACGGTATACGGTATAATTAAATATTTTAGGTTGATTAAGGTTTAAGAATTAATGAATTTTATTAGAAATGTTTGGTTGCTGATTTTCAAAATTGATTAATTTAAGTTTGCCATTAATCGATTCGTGGCGTTGTGCCACCAGGCTCGAGGAACCAGCCTCCTTAGGACACATAGCCCCGCAGCCCGGAGTAGTCCAGCCGATAAACCAAATCAATGTAATTAAATTAGAGGTTTTAAAAGGTTAGATAATTAATAATTAATCTATTCTTAAGGTTTAACATCCCTTGGAATCCATTCGTGGCGTTGTGCCACCAGGCTCGAGCAACCAGCCTCCTTCGGACACTTAGCCCCGCAGCCCGGAGTAGTCCAGCCAATAAACTTCATCTTTAGGATGGTTGTTGTGTTTTAAAAGGTTTGTTGAATGTTTTAAACATTAAGTTAACATTTTCTGGAATTTTAGAATAATTTTGAATTTTATGAATTTTTAAATATTTTAATCATTTAATTAAGGGGTTGAAAATTGACTTTTTGGTTAAGTTTAAATTATGGAATGTTTGTATTTTATTAAAATACTAGACCTTACTACGATCAGTGAGAAGGTAAGTACGTTAAAATCGGATTTTTCTGCATTTTATTACGAAGATTTGAAGTTTTGGACTAGTTTTGAACTATGGTTTGACCAATTTGTTGACTTTTGAAATATTACAGATTTCTGGAATTTAACATTTTTAATAAATATTAGAGCTTATTAGGAATTGAATGCAAGTGAGTTTGGGTGATTTAGATTTTTCTAGAATTAATTATGAAGGTTTGAAGTTTTGACTACTTAATGAATTTTGAAATATCTTAATTAGAATGCCTTTTTTATGATTTTCCTCCAAATGAATCCCAAACTCCTTGAAATCAACTCCAAAGGTCAGAAATGACCTAAGGAGAGATTCCCAAGTGTTTGGAAAATTTTTGGAAATTTTAATATTTTTTAATTAATTAAATGAATTAAATATTGATTTTCACTTAAAATTAGATTAAGGTTCAAATTGCTGTCAAATAATTTTGATTTTAATTTTTATTGGTTAAGGGTTTAATTATGGTCAGTTAGAGGGGTTAAACATATTTTTTGGGTTTAAAATGGATTTATTACATTTTCTGGAAGAATTAAAGCTTAATTAAGGGTTAAACTTAGGAAAATCGATTAAGGGACTTAATGATTCCTAAAATCAGTGAAACTTTTTCCTAGGGCTGAGAATGTCACTACGTTAAAGTGTTCAAAGTTTTGAGTCAATAGGAGGTGAATCCTAATTATTGGAAATACCCTTGACCAAATACATGTTACACATACATAAGCACAATCAATTCCTAAATCTTGGAGAGCCTAAATCTAAGTGGTGTGTGTACCTTAAGCATGCAAGAACTAACATAATCAACTTAGCTTAAATCTTGATTAGTGAATAGTTGAAACACAACTATGCACTAATCACTCCCCATGATTTCCATTCAAACAAGCTCAATCTATATTTAAAGCTTCAAGGGAGATCTCCCAAAGTTCAAAGATTCACATATATGTATAATTTCAAAATTGTTTTAAAGTATATATAACCATACATATAAATATACATATTTTAAATTAAAATAATTCCAAAAATTATTATATAAAAAAAATTTTATGGAAGGTTGGGAGATCCACTGATTTTAACTTCATTAAGATAATAAGTTTTAAAATTTTTTTTAAAATATTCAATATTAAATATTAGTGAACTATTAAAATACTCACCTAACTCAAATTAATATCAAAATTTGCTTAAATGATTTTGAAAATTTTTCTGGAAGCTCAAAATAGATTAAGAATATCCTTCTTAAAATTTTGAAAGCATTTAGACTTATTTTAATAAAATAATAATTAAAATATTTAAATAATCACTATTTAAAATTGCTCAAAATATATGTAATATTTTTAAATGATTCTAATTTTAAATTAAAGGTCTCAGAAATCTGAACAGTTTGATATAAAACACTTAATTTTCTGACAAGTATTTATTTTTTAATATTTTTTTAAGTTTCAGTAATTAAAAATAACTAAAAGACTAATTAATCCTTGATTAATATGATCTGGCGGCAGGATTAACACGTGGCGCGTCTGGATTGGGACTCCAAAACACGCCGGCGGCGGGTCAATCATTGAGCAATCATTTCGGGATGATTGCCTAGCGGCGAGACCCAAGCGCAATTCACTTATCCAAGTCAGCAGCCCGCCGTAGCCATCGGATATGCGGGAGTTTGATCCGACGCTGGAGATTAGATCCCGTCGTCCGATCTTAACAGAGAATGATCGGACGGCAGAGAATTAATCCCGCGGAAACGAGCTGACGGACCAGATGTTGTCGGACGGCCAGCCGAATGGGGGATCAAATACACGGTCAAGTCGGACCGTGGAATGGCTTAATCCGGACCGTTGATCGAACGATCGACGGTCCAGAAAATGTAGGCCTGAACCAAATTAACGGGATGGCCTAAATCTCATTTTTTGGTTCGTTCTTTCGATCCGATAGACGAAAATAGTTGAAATTTTAAACCTAGATAGCCTAGATGAACAGAAATAATGGGGGAACGTTCTTTTTTTCTGGAAATCACTTAATAGAAAGTTATTTAACACTAAGAGTCCTAGCTAGGGTTTGAGTTTTAAAGAAACCTCACCGATGGATTTTGGATTTTTTGGTTCGGTTGCAGTTGTAGACTGTCCACGCTCCTATTTGTAGAAGACTCCTCGGCTCGAAAGCTCCTGGATCGAGTGCTAGATCTCCTGGAACGGATTTGGATTAGATCTCGCCGGAGGTTCGTCGGCCACCACTTTGACCGGCCGGATTTGATCGGGGAGAGGGATAGGAGTTTCTGGAAAGCTCAATAGAACAGAGAGCTTGGCTTGAGAGGCTGGAAGTGGTGAGAGATTGATAGGGTTAGAATGAATGGCTTTAGGACCTTTTCTCCCTATTCAAACATCCCCAAGCCAAATGGATGGCTGGGATGCATCAGGGGACTCTCCCTGATGAGGGACAAGTGTCCCAAACCGTCAGGTGGCAGGGAGAAAGGCTGGGTAAGGCCCTCCAACCATTGGCTAGCTTTAGGGAGGTGGGGGGGACCATTGCCATTTAAGGCTAAACCAAGGGCTGGGTTTGATTAGGGAGCTTTGAGTGAGCTTTACCTCTCATTTGGAACTAACCTAGCTGCCTAGATCAGTTGGAGGGAGGCTCACATGTGAGCTTGACAATGGGGCTCCTCCATAAACCGTTGTTGACCAAATTGACTAGTCAAAAGGTCAAGGGTGCTGAGGTGACAGCTGAGTTGGCAAGGGGGATTGTTTTGAATGCTGGAATGTGAAGAGCTTAAGGCAATCCACTAGGAGTTTGAGGGTTCAAGCCATTTGGACATTTAAAGGGTTGTTGACCAAATGTTGACTGGTCAATTCCCAAGGGGACTGCTGATGTGGCAGCCAAGTAGCCTCAAAGATTGATTAAAATGAATCAAAACCAAAGCCAAATGAAGGGATGGAGGTTTGAATTTGATATGGGGTTTGGAATAGATTTGACCAACTTGTAGAGTTGACTTAGTCAACTCTAAATGGGTTTGATTGGCCAAAGTTTAAAGCATGGTTGGACTATGTTTGGAGTTGATTTTGGAGCTTTGGAATGAACTCAATGGGTTGAACGAGTTGAAATAACTCATTAAAGCCTTAAGGGAATTTTGAGTCAACCTAGGTTGACTGGGTCAACTAGGTTGACTGGGTCAACTAGGTTGACTCAAGGGGTGGATCCAGGCTGTGCAGGTTTAAAATGATACTTGAAGTCTGATAGAGGTGGTTTCAGGGATTGAATTGGTTATTTGAGTCAAAAGGGCTTAATGGGCCCTTAATGGGCCTTAAGCCAAAATTGGTTGACCTGGTCAACCGACTGGGTTCAGGGTCTGGAAATGGGTTCGACAGGTTTCAAATGACGCTTCAAGACTAATGGAGGTGGTTCCATGGCCTAGAGGGGTCATTTGGGTCAAAACACCCATTTGGACCCTTAAAGGGTCACTTGGGTCAAACCTGTTGACTTGGTCAACCAGGTTGACCTAGGGCTTGGAAATGGGTCCAACAGGTTTCAAATGACGTTTCAAGACCAATGGAAGTGGTTCCATGGCCTGGAGAGGTCATTTGGGTCAAAACACCCATTTGGACCCTTAAAGGGTCTCTTAGGTCAACTAGGTTGACTTGGTCAACCAGATTGACCCAAAGCTTGGAAATGGGTCCAACAAGTTTGGTTTGATATTTGAAACTTGTTGGAGGTGGTTGCGTTCAATTCGGAGTTCATTTGGTTTGAAATCACCACTTGAGCCCCCATAGGGGTATTTTGGTCATTTTGACCCCTGGTCAACTGGGGGCCAAAATGGATCAACAAAAAAACAGTTTACTGTTCAGTGAGTCATAATTAAGGGTCTGGAAGTAATTAGAGGCTTTGAAGAGAGCTCTAAGGTCAGAATCTTCTTAATGGCAAGTCCAGTGACATAGGCTGTAAATATTTGAAGGTTTTACAGCCTTTGGATTTTGATTATGTTTCTGGGGTTAAAGACCTCGGAATGGGCTCAAATTTGGAGGGTTGCCTCCAGAGACATGTCCCATCAGTATGCAACTGACAGACTCTGAATCGGAGGTCAATTGATTGATTTTGAAGTGTTTGAAAATTTGCTGAAAAAGGCTTTTAGGACTTGGCCTTTTAGCATTGGATTTGGGTCTGGATTTTGGATTTGATCTGAATTTTGAGTTTGATAGATCAAGTTTGAATTATCCAAATCATTTATAGTCATTTGGGGAATTATAAATGATTAGATAGGTTTAAAGCTAGATCAAAGGTAAGATCTAAGATTAAATTGGAGATTAAGATCTGAATGGGTTTAAAGTCTGGATTTGATTGAAGTTTGAATTGAATTAAGGTCTAGGCATCTCCTAGGGTCTAAGAAGATCATAGGGTTTGAATCTAGGAGAGTCTTAGGGTCTAGAATAGATCCTAATATCTAGATTGGTCTGGAAGAATCCTAGGGTCTAGAGTAGATCCTAGGGTCTGGAGTCTAGAAGGGTCCTAGGATCTAGAATGGATCCTAAGGTCTGGATTTTGGAGAATCCTAGGTTTTTAGATTGATCTGGAGTCTGGATAGGTCCTTAGTGACCTCATACAAAAATGAGGTCAACAAATGGACCCCCAATATGTGTAATAGAATGAAATTCTATTGCACATATTGGCGTTGACCGAAAAAGGTCAAGTCTGGAGTTTTTATTCTAAGGGAAGGAAAATCCATCCCTGAAGAATCGGAGTTTGATCTGGAACTAGGGTAGTGCCATGGAAGGCGTACTCTATCACTAGCGAGTCGAATCTTAAGGAGAGAAAAATAAAGATCTAGTGGGAAGGAAGCATTGCTTCCCATGACAGATCAGATCTGGATTGATCATATGTAAAGGAAACTTACTTTACACAGGGGATCAGGTTTGAAAGATCGTACATAGAGGAAACTTGCTCCATATAAGATCGGGATCTAGAATAATCATTGGTAGAGGAAACTTGCTCTACGGATGATCGGGTCAGGATTGATCATATGTAAAAGAAACTTGCTTTACATAAGAGATCAGATTTGAAAAATCGTATATAGAGGAAACTTGCTCTATATAAGATCGGGATCAAGATGATCATGAGTAGAGGAAACTTGCTCTACGGATGATCGGGTCTGGATTGATCATATGTAAAGGAAACTTGCTTTACATTATCAGGTTTGAAAGATCGTATATAGAGGAAACTTGCTCTATATAAGATCAAGATTAAGATGATCATGAGTAGAGGAAACTTGCTCTACGGATGATCGGGTCTGGATTGATCATATGTAAAGGAAACTTGCTTTACATAAGTGATCAGGTTTGAAAGATCGTATATAGAGGAAACTTGCTCTATATAAGATCAAGATTAAGATGATCATGAGTAGAGGAAACTTGCTCTACGGATGATCGGGTCTGGATTGATCATATGTAAAGGAAACTTGCTTTACATAAGTGATCAGGTTTGAAAGATCGTATATAGAGGAAACTTGCTCTATATAAGATCAAGATTAAGATGATCACGAGTAGAGGAAACTTGCTCTACGGATGATCGGGTTTGGATTGATCATATGTAAAGGAAACTTGCTTTACATAAGTGATCAGGTTTGAAAGATCGTATATAGAGGAAACTTGCTCTATATGAGATCAAAATTAAAATTGAATTTTAGGGTGGTGCCACGAAAGGGCGTACCCCACCACTAAAAGGCTTGAAGTTAAGACAAGAAGACCTGAAGAATCATTTCTTAGCCTTAAAAAAAAAGGATTAAATTATAAAAAGATTTGTAGACAATTGAACAAAATTGATTGAAACTTGAAGATTTTATTGATTGAAAATTCGAGCTACATCAAGCATAGTATTTCTTAAGGAAACGCCCGTTTACAGGAAGCATTGGGTGATTTCCTTTACAATCCACTAGCTGATACGAGCCTCCTTCGTAGGTTGTTTCCACTACGAAGGGTCCTTCCCAAGTTGGTTCAAACTTTCCACCGAGTTTTCGGTGCGCTAAGATAGGCCTCCGAAGAACCAAGACCAAGTCGCCTACTTGGAAGGTTCTAGGTCGCACTAACTTATCATGAGCTTGAATCATTCGGGCTTTGTACAACTCTAAGTTTTGCTGAGCCTGAAGACGACATCCTTCGAGGCTTTCAAGTTCTTCTAGACGGAGTTCTGCATTCTGTTGAGTTGTAATCTGGTTCTGAATTGCAATTCTGAGTGAAGGGATTTGAACTTCAAGAGGGAGTATGGCCTCAGATCCATACACTAGTGCAAACGGTGTGGATTGGGTCGGGGTTCGATAAGTGGTCCTATAGGCCCACAAAGCCTCCACCAACCTCTCATCCCACTGTCGTTTATTATCATTGAGGGTCTTTTTGATGATTTGAACCAAAGTTTTATTGAAGGCTTCAGCCAATCCATTAGCCCGTGGGTAGTAGATTGTTGAATATCTCCAATCAATACCATGGCGATTCGCAAAATTGTTGATCTTTGTAGACTTGAAAGCGGACCCATTATCGGATATGATTCTACGTGGTACGCCGAATCTATATACGATATGGTCACGAAAGAATTTCATTACATGGTGTGATGTTACATTTCTTAGTGGGACTGCTTCTGCCCACTTTGAAAAGTAATCAGTCGCTGCTAAAATGAAGCGGTGACCCTTCGAGGAGGGAGGGTCAATTGGCCCGATGATATTCGTGCCCCAACTTTCGAAGGGCCACGAGGCTATCGTGGGATGCAACACGTTAGGCGGCTGATGTAAAACCACACCATGTACTTGGCATTGATGACAACACTTTGCAATTTTTATGCAATCGTCAATCATCGTAGACCAGTAGTATCCAAGTCTTTTGATCTTCATTTTCATCTTTGGACCCGATTGATGAGCACCGCACAGTCCAGCATGGACTTCGTTAACGATCTTCAGGGCCTCACATTTGTTTAAACAACGAAGCCACATCTGACCAAACGACCGTCGGTACAATGTATTATTGACTAGTGCGTAGGATAGGGCACGTTTCTTAATTTGATGGGCAAGTGATCTCTCGTGAGGAAGCTTGCCTTCTTGAAGATATTCAATTATTGGTTGTCTCCAATATGTTTCTTCATCGACCGCTGAAGAGGTAGAAAGGACTTGGAAAACTTGTTCATTGATGTACTCCAAATCTATAGGAGACAGGATTTGACGACCCTGCACCTCTATAGGGATGGAGTCTTCTTCTGGGCAGGCAAATTCCTTTGCAAGCTTTGCGAGGGCATCCGCCGAAGAATTGCTTCCACGAGGAATCCTATACATAGTTACAATCGGAATTTGCTCGAGCAAGTGACAGGTGTACTGATGATATTTCAGGAGTTTAGGATTCAAAACTTTATAGGTTCCTGCAATCTTGTTGATCACCAGTTGGGAATCACCAAAAATTTTAATCTCTTTAATCTCCATTAAAATTGTAAGTTCCAGGCCAGTTATCAGAGCTTCGTACTCAGCTTCGTTATTCGTACAAGGTTCTGATAAGTGGTAGGAAAAGTACATCATTCCCTTATCTGGTGTTATGAATACCAGGCCAACTCCGGCTTTCCCGGGAATAGTAGATTCAGGTGTTTTGCCCCGTTGAGAGGACGCAGCACCATCAAAATACATTTCCCAGGTTTGAGTAGTGGCTTCCCCAAAACTCATGATTTGCTCATCAGGTAAATCATCGTTTAGAGGAGATTCCACCGGCAACGGGTGTGCCGCAAGGAAGTCGGCGATGGCCTGCCCTTTCACAGCACGCAAGGGAATGAAAGTGATTTCGAATTGGAGCAATATCATAGACCAACAAGCCAAACGTCCTGACAACGTAGGCCTTGTCATAAGATATTGCAAGGGGTTAAAACTAGAAATTAGATTGATATGATGAGAAAGCATGTAATGTCTTAGTTTTTGGGATGCAAAGACTAAGGCGAGATAGTGTTTCTCAATCGTTGGATACCAAATTTCAGTTGGTAAAAGCCTCCGACTTAGGTAATAGAGAGCATTCTCTTTTCCTTCGTCATTGACTTGAGCAAGGAGGGCCCCGAGAGATTCGTCAAGGGCCGCAGTGTAGAGTATTAGAGGTCTCCCCGGAATAGGGGCTGCCAAGACTGGAGGATTTGTCAGGTATTGTTTGATGTTTTCAAAAGCAGATTGACATTTCTCGTCCCAAATGAATTTGGCGTCCTTTTTAGCGAGGACCGAGAATGGTTGACATCTTCCAGAAAGATTAGAGATGAATCTTCTTATATACGTCAGTCTACCTTGAAGAGATCTTAGTTGAGTAAGACTCCTAGGAGGCGGCATATTTAAGATAGCTTCGATTTTAGCAGGATCAATTTCAATTCCACGGTGTCTTACTACGAAACCTAGAAATTTCCCTGACGCGACACCGAAGGCGCACTTCAAAGGATTCATCTTAAGGTCGTAGCGACGCAACCGCTCGAAGACGATTCTTAAGTCATAAAGATGAGCCTCTTTAACTTTACTTTTGATAACTAAATCGTCGATGTAGCATTCGACTTGATTGTGGATTAAGTCGTCAAAAATTTGAGTCATAGCCCGCTGGTAGGTTGCACCGGCATTTTTAAGGCCAAATGGCATCACCTTATAACAAAATATTCCTATAGGACTTCTGAATGCAGTGTTTCTCTCATCTTGTGGGGCCATCTTGATTTGATTATAACTAGACGAGCCGTCCATAAAGGAGAAAACAACATGCGCAGAGGCAATGTCCACCATTAGTTCGGGAATTGGCAAAGGAAATTCATCCTTAGGACATGCCTTATTCAGGTCTCTATAGTCAACACAGACCCGGATTTGACCATTTTTCTTTCGAACGGGCACAACGCTGGCTACCCAAGAAGGATATTGCTCCTCCCGGATAAATCCAGCTTCGGCCAATTTCTTAACTTCAGAAATGACTTGTTGTTCAATCTCCAGACGCATGCGTCGTGGAGCTTGTTTGACAGGAATGGCATCACACCGGATTCCGAGTTTATGAACAACTATATCGGCGGACAAACCCGGCATTTCGTCGTATGTCCAAGCGAAACAGTCCTTAAACTCGGATAGAAGTTGAATCAGATCCTTAGACTCGTCGTCACTCAACAAAGAACTTATGAATGTGGGGCGAGGGTCATCCTCTGTTCCAAGGTTAATTTCTTTAAGTTCATCAACTGTTGACTTAATCTCTTCTTCAAATTCAGGGGGTGCATCCCGAATTTGATCTTCATCTGAATCATCTAAGGTCTCCAAACAAAGTCTATCGAGCGAATCGACGACTTCAGCAGGGACACTTTCAGATTCAAGATGGATGGTTATCATCAAGCAATATTCATCGTCGTCGAACGAACTAACGGAACCAAAGCCGATACCACTCGTCCAATTTTTATTGAATTTGGAATTCCAAATACCTTGGTGGTATCTAGCTTGACCCTTAGTCCATTGACTCGGAGCAAAACCTTTAGAGATAAGAGCTTTAACACCAAGAGGAAAGTAGCCAAAAGGTAATTCCATTAATTCATTGAAATCCGCCTCTTCAAGGATTACATTACCTTCATTCATTGAAGAGGAAGTGCCAAGGAAGAACCTCTGGACTTTCTTTACTTTTCCATCTAAGTTAGGGGCATCCTTAGTTACTAACCCTGAGACTCTGTCAGCGGACAGTGGGGTTAAGGCTAAGGATTTAACTGCCCTATTAAGCTTTTCATAAATAGTCAATTCAGGCTCGTCACTTTGAGATTTAGATTTGTTACCCTCTTGGTCGCTATCTGAATCTAAAGTGAGATCAAACTTTGGAGGAGGATTGATTTTTCTGTAGTCGAAAGCAATTCTAGCACCCCTCTTTCTTGGTTCTTCATCTGAACTTGTCTCAAGTTCGATGTACATTGGGGGATTTCTCTTTTCAATGGAAGGGCGACCTCGGCCGCGTGCCCTTTGAGCCATCCTCCCACCTCTTTGAGGTAGATTGATTGGAGGCCTAAAAACCACGCGCTCGACGTCGTCTTCACTATTAGAATCGTCTTCTTTTTGATTCTTGACTTTTTCTTTTCTCAATTTTTGAATTGCTTTCGAACTCTGATTTTCTGCCTTTTCCTCCTTAACGTTGATCTCTACCTTAGATTTGGTAGTGGACCCTTTGGGAACATAGTACGCAGCATCCTCATAGATCCCGATCTCGTGAATAGAGAATGGTTGCAAATCACCCTTGATTTCAAACTCAATGCCGTCTCGTTGGTACTTGATTCATTGATGCAGGGTGGAAGGAACCATCCTATACTCATGGATCCAAGGCCTACCTAGGAGCGCATTAAAGGACGTAGCCGAATCAATTATATGAAATTTCGCTTCAGTTTTCAACTCTCCTATCTCTAGAAGAAGTGTGATTGAACCTAAAGCCTTCTCGCCTTTTTCATTGAACCCACGAAGCACTAACTTGTCGGTTGAGAGCTTGCTAGTATCAATTCTAAGGTATGCGAGAGTCTTTATATTCATCATGTTGACCGATGCACCCGGATCAACAAGAACTCTTGATAATTTGAATTTTCCCACATTTATAGTGATGTAAAGTGGGCGATTGTGGTCGGCAGTTCCAAGGAGTAGATCTTCATCGGAGAAGGTAACTCCTAAGATTTCTTTGAAGTACAAAGCTTCCTCCTCAGAAGTTGAAGCGAGTTGAGCTAAGCAAATCTCAGGGTCGAGAAGTGCTTTAATTAAAGTCTCCCTCATCTCTTTTGAAAGGATGAGGGCATCGTAGATGCTCAACTTAGCAGGTAACTTCCTAAGGTGAGCTAAGAAGTTGTAATCAACACTTGGAACATTAACATCAGGACCCGGTGGATTTGAAGGAGAGTTTGATTGTTGAGTAGAGACTTGAATCGGATCAGTGGAAACAACTTGTTTTCCCTTTTCCTGTGGGGGAAGCCTAGGGGGTAAAACCTTGCCACCACGTAGTTGTACTTGCACGATTTCATCGGAAGGACAGTCTACGGGGAGGTCTACACTCTCCTTAGGCGGTTGATTGTCATTTTCTGAATGGGAATCTGAATCGGAAAAGTCTATCACAACGGGACTCCCTTGAAAATTAATTTCAGGGGTATCACCATCTGATACGACATTAGATTCATCTTCCCCTTGAAGGGTCAAATCTGGAGAGCTGGGTTTTTGAACTTCTTGATTATCCCCAGCTGGCTCCGGGTTATTTTCAACAGAAGAATCATTTAAAACTTCATTCTCAACATTAATCATCAAAATATTCGCAGAAGGATCTTTCTTTTTATTCAATTTTGGACCCTTTGCCTTTGATGGGACAAAGTAAAAGTCAGATAACTTTAGTGGGGCTAGTGGCTTTGAACCACCATCCACCACTTGTACAGATCTCTCATCAACAAATTTCCTCTCTACAAAAGGTTCACTCTTTTTATTTAATACAGTAGTTCCTACAACTACTGGAGAGGAAATCGTCCCAACATCCTCCTGCGATGCCTCCAGCTCAACCTCCCAGATCGGGCCCCGGGCTCTCGTCGGTAACTGTTGAGAAAGACGAAAAGATTGGTTAATCGACTTTTTAAATGCCCGGAATAGTGCTATATCCCAACCATCTTCAATGGACAAAGAAAGATTAGAAATTTTACCTGAAATGGATTTGACAGATCCCTGATCCGGATTAACCAAGTACTCATTTGGAATTATGATGTTACCTTGACGGAAGTTTTTCTCGAGCCAGTCCTTAAAGACTATACAGTCTTCGATTGTGTGGCCCAACATGCGATGGTAGGGGCAAAAGGTCGGATCATCCTTTTTATTTGCCTCTTCCGGCTTTCTGGCCTCCGGCAATCGAAAATCTGGTTTCTTTAGAAGGCTCTTAAAAATTTTCTTCACCGACTCCCTTTTGAATGGATACGGACGAGCCAATCTCTCTTCAAAAGTGGGTCGGTAGTATTCTCTGGTAGGTTGAGAAGTTACCTGAAACGGTTGAGGTTTCTGAGTTTGTTGAACAACAGGGTTACTTGATTGAACATTGACCGGCTTCTTTCCCTTGTCGACTGCTGAAACCGTTGCTGTCTTTTTTTCAAAGGACTTCAACGGTTTACTAACCTTTTTATCTTCAGTAGAATCCTTCAAGAATGGCATTTTGGGAGCCTCTTCTTGTAGATTACTAGCTTTGTTAAGAAGCTTTTCGAAGGTTTTAATTGTAAACCCCTTTAACAGAAAAGCAATAGGCCCGTGGATGTTCTTTAGAAGAATTTCCACTGCATGTTGCTCTTGCAGTTGGGGTTCACATTTCATCGAGAGGTTTCGCCACCTCAAGATGTAGTCGACTAAAGACTCGCCCGGTTTTTGCTTTTCGATGACAAGATCACCAACGGTTACACGTTGTTGAGCTCCTGAGAATCTCTTTAAAAAGAGACCCTCGAGCTCTGTGAAAGTTTTTATAGAACCGTTCGGTAGATCTGCGTACCACTCAAAAGTAATACTGGACAAACTACTCACAAACTGACGAAAGAGTAGAGCATCCGACCCTCCTGCATTGCAATAGCTTGCTCGAAAATGGGCCAGATGCTGTCTTGGGTTTTCTAAGCCGCTAAAAATTTTGAAAGAAGGTGGCACAAAACCCTTAGGATAAGGAAGCAAATCATATTCCTCGGGGTAGGGTCTACCCTTTGGGATAGATACAGTTCCTTGTGAATGGGCTAAGGCCTCCCTTACCTGGGTTTCGATCATCTGACGGATATCTTTTTCTGGTGGAGGGGCGACTTCTGGAATCTTGAAACTAGAATCAGCCTTCCTGCTGTGCTCGCCCGTTGTGAGTACCGTGGGCTGCAACTGCTCGGGTTTAAACTGCTGTGCCTGGAACATCTGATTCTGCATTTGTTCTACCTTTAGCATCATCTCTTCGACCTTTCTTTCTAGGCTCTTGATGTAATCATCTTTATCTCTCAGTTTAACAGAGGTATCAGAATCTGAGTCAACTGCTGCTGATTCTTCTTCTTTATCAGAGCGGTGTTTAGAAGGCTCAGCATCTTTAGTTGATGCTCGAGTCTCGACCATGTGGACATTTTCTATTGGTTCTTCCTCAACTAACAGATCATCTTCATCCAGATTGAATTCATCAACAGCCTTCTTCTTAAGAATATCTCTGATTTCTTGAACTACTTCCTCAACCAGCCTCCCATCTATTGCTTCAGCATAAATTGGCAGGTATCCATCGTAGTCCATCACTTGATCATACTCTTTCACATCTAACTTATCAAAGATATTACTGATCTTAGCATCCTCTTCAGTGATTTCTTCACTAACCAGCTGATCTAACATCTCTTGATCAGGATCTCGGGTCATCTCCTCCCCTCCGACTGTCCCGGGGTCGGTAGTCGCAAGGGTGACATCCTCAGTAAGGTGAGGGACGTCTGTCTTAATTGATGATGGAGGTGCTTGAACAGCGGGGGCTCCAACATCAACACGAACAGAGTCCTCACTTCCTTGAATTGGGAGTCTAGGGAGTTCAACTGGTATCTGAATTTGAGGTTCCCTGAATTGAATTCCAATACATCTACTGAACTTCCTTCTTGCACATGATTCTTCTGGTGACATGGGCCTCTTGCCCTTAACATCAACTGGTTTCAGCTCTTTCAAGACTTCTTTAGACTTTGCAATCACTGGGGCCAGCTTTGACAGTTTCGAAGGTGGGGTCGGTGGTCTGCCACTGAAAGAGCGACTCTGGCCAGACCCGGTTAATACTATCTCCTCCGTCTTTGTAGACGGGAGGCGAGGCACCCAGTGGTATCCATCCACCAAGACTGAAGACACAGGTTGTTTGACAAATTTCTTGTTTTTCCTCACTGGTTGAGGAGTCAAGTTCTTGGCTTCAGACTTTTCTTCCTTCAGAACTTCTTTCTCAAGCTTGTGTGAAATCACTCCCTTCAAGTGTTTCACATACTGTTCCTTAGTCTGCCCCACTTGAGCAGCACAAGTATGGATGATATTTCTAAGCATCCTAGTTTTCAGAACTTGCTTCTCCTTTGGGGTTCTCTTAACAGAATAGTCTACTGGGCTAGGCGGAGTGCTAGCTATCCGAGTAACTCTCTCCTCCCCTGCAGCAGCTGCGAGGGGGTGAAAACGACTCCCTTTAAGGAGTGGAGAAGAGGCAGGGATTGGCAGCTCCTCGGCAGCCTCAAGGTCGACTTTACTCAAGGCCTTCAGCTCGGCCACCTTCTTGGTCTTAGTGATTTTCTTTCTTAACCTCCTGAGGTAGTTCTTCTTGGAATTCTTACTACCATAAAGAGTCTCAGCACTAGAAGATCCCTTCTCAAATACTGTCTTGCCTGCAGCGGCAGCTTCCAGTTTCTTTGCATCTTCAAGGAATTCTTTGGGCGCATTAGCGATATCTAGCGCTGACCACAGACTAGGAGGGGCATCGTTCCCGGCTCCTATGGCTAATTGAACTACAGGGGCATCTTTCTCGCCCTCGACAGCAAGGTCAACCAAAGTGTTTCCATTCATCACCAGTCTAAGGGACTTAAACCCTATTCCAAACTGAATTGAGTTCTCGTAGACTAATTCTTCAATCAGCAAATCGCGATCCATTGAAAACAACAGTTTGCCAGCCATTGCAGTTAATTTGATTTTCTGAGAATTGAGAAGGAGAAGATTTGAATTAGAAACTTGAATTTAAATTTTGAAAATAGATTTATATTTTATCACATATATCAGGCCATAAGAGCTATAACCCGGTATAAAATGATAGAATATAGAGTTAGATTTTGATTGAAACAGAGTTTGAATTGTCGTTGTATATATTCAACTACAAAAGGATTTTGTAGGAAAATATATAACAATGATAATCTGAATTTGATTTGGATGGATTTGAAGAAGATGTTTGAATTTGGAAGTAATTGAATTTTGGAAATTCGAAAATCCGGCAGCATTTCCCCTCATTTTTGGAACTCAATGTGTTGAATTTTCATTCGACAAAAGGTTCACAATTAAATGTCGGGAAAATCACTAAGAAGGCCTAACTCTTTCAATCTTTAAAGGATGAAATGTTAATGGCGAACTTGTACCGGATAGAGTTTGAAGGTTTGTTGTATATGTTAACTACGACGATCGTCGTAGAAGAACATATAACAACGATAATCAATTTGAAGAGATTTTAGAGAGAGTTTTGAAAACTCAAAAATTCGGCAGCATCTCCCCTTATTTTGGGACTCGAGGTGTTGGATATTCATCCAACAAAAAGGTCCACATTAATTAGGGGAGATTTATTTGGAATTTACTTGACTCTTTCATTCTAGTTAGTGGACTAAGAATGAAATGTCACAGCTTAACTCTACCGATATAGTTGAATTTTAAAACGAACCCTAAAAGTGAGTGTTATGCTGATCGTATATATCGAATTGAAATTGTTACAATTCAATATACAACGATACAATCATAATGATTATCTAGACGTTGGAAGGATTAAAACTCTACTAAAAGACTAGAATTTAGATTTTGAAAATTGAGGAAATTTTCTATAAGTTATATAACTTAGCATGCCACTAGTAGCCCGAGCACGCTAGTTTCTAAAATTTATAGAAAGGTTTAGAAAGGGATAGGCTTGACTCTTTCGCTCTACCAACCAAGTTGGAGGCAAAATGTCCAAGCCTAAATTTAGAGGGAGGCTTCCTACACTCGCCTCTCTTTTCACATGTCTTAATTGAGTTGGCCACACTCACCCAAGGGAGAAATGGGAGAGGGACCAAAACGGAGAGAAGGTAGTTCAAAACTACCGATTCAATAAAATTTACATCGCTATTAAAGATGGAGAGTGAGATTAATCCCCAGCGGAGTCGCCATTTTTTGTTTCGATTAAAAAAATTTTTATTTAAGTATATATAGTTTTGAAAATATTTAATTATCTTTGGGAAGATTAAATTTTGAATTTTAATTTTGAAATCTAACACAACATTAGGAACGATATATCATCCCAAATGGGAGAATATCATTCACTAATTGGGTTATCCAATTATCGTAGTCAAACTCAAATATTTGAACTATGCTAATCGGAAAAGATCATTAATTTCATAATCAAATCCACGATAATAATTAATATACCTTTCCAAAGAAAGGAGATATCAATCATTATCGATCGTTTGAAAATGACGATAATGATCGTTGTATTTTAAATTTTCCAAAAATAATTAATTAGAGATTTTGAAAGATTGATTTTGAAAATTAGATCTGGGTTTCTAAATCTCCTACGAGCGCAAGCCCTCGTAGTTAATTACATCGTAGGAAATCGAAATTTCCTACGAAAACTCTCGATTAAAATAGCGGTATAAATTTTATTTAAGATTTTCAAAGATCGATATCAAAGGAGAAAAAGGTAGGAATTTTCAATGGGATTGGTTCAATGTTGAACACTTATTTTCAGAGTCAAAGGAAGAAGAGTAGGGAGTGTTTTGGAGATTCTGAATTACTTCAGAAACACCCCAAGTCTATCCTAAGTGTTAGGCTTATATTTGATTGAAAGATATTTTTTAATTTAATTTTATTAGAAATTTGGGATTCAATTCCCGAAAGTTGAGGTCTTATGGCCCGAGCCAGCCTCAGAACCTAAGTCTAAATTGGGCACTAAAAGTTAGCACCCCGAACCTAGCTAGTGCAATGCAATTCTGGTCTTACCCCGGCCTGGATTGGGGAGCCAGCTAAACCACCTAAACGATTTTAAAATATGAATCCGGTCTTTTTATGTAGAGTGGTCGGGACGTTTATTTAAGAAAGGTATTTGAGAACGGGACCGACATCTAGAGCAGATCCTAAATGGTCCCTTAAACTTATGTTGGGTTTGATGTCTAAGCAATGCAATTAAATATTAGACTCTTTTAAATTTGTTGCTAATGCGATGCATGCTAATTGACTCGATTGAATGCAGAATTTGTATGTAGCAGTTTAAAAATTTTGGCTTAGAAAATAGATTTTTCCCTAGAGATTGCATAACATCCCCTTGACAGATCGGCACCCTCATAGGCCAGGTGGTCTGCCAGAACCCGCAGGCGGGGAGATGCCTAACAAGGTTGAGAAAGTATAATATGAATGCATGAAAAACCCTCGGCGAGTCCGAGCTTACTTCTTAAGACCGTTTAGAGTTTCTATCTTATCTTAAAAATTTTATTTAATTAAAGTAGAAGAATTTTTGACAGACCCCTAAGAGCCTAAATTCGAATTCCAGGCTAAATCAAACACGGCATGCAAATAAAAAGACTAGAAAAACAGGAGTTCTAATGCGAAATCAATTAAATAAATCAATTAAATATATCAAATTGAATGTCCATATGGCAAGTGCCACTCATTATTACATCTCAAAAATTACAAGAAATTAAAGTGGCCGGGCACCACTGACTACAACCCGGATTTCTAATCCTAAATCAAATGATTTTGAGACTTGGGATTCTTCTCGTTGTCCAATCCTTCATCTTCTCACGAACATCTCGATTCGTCGGTTCAGGATATCCAAATGGAAAGAAACTCCCCCTTGATCGGGGTGTTATCTTTCCTCTTTGGATATTTGCAAAGTATCCTAATTTGAATTCCAAATGGAAGAAGACTCTCCCCTTTAGGGATGTCTTCACCTCTTTGGAATTCAAATTGGATATTTATATCCCAATCTCAAATCATTTTAAATAAATACAACCTTATCAAATTAAATTTACATTGAGAGATAATAAGAAAATCTAGACTCGATCCTGCAAGGTTATCCTAATAATCAACAGTTGTATATCAATCCCAAGCAGTTATAATATGAAAATTTGAAATGCATTTTTTTTAGCCACACTTGGCCATGCTCTTTTTATTCAAAGGGGGTCTTAAGCGCGGCAGGTACCTGTGCAAAGAGTATATATGCATTTTTTATTAACTGCCCCCTTTAATTTCAGCTCCTTGTATGAGCATGGCCACCTGCATAAGATTGCACAAGTATAATTCGCTCCTAACCTAGGGGTAAATCTAACGTACAATCAATCACAGAATGCAGGAAGTAAGTAAATAAACACATCAATTCTACACTAGCAAACAGCATGCAGTAAAAACTCAAAAACTCGGCACACAACTGCAGAAAGTAAAACACCGGCCTATCCTAAAACTAGAGTCGGTGATCCTAGCAAACCATCTAAAGTGTGTGAGGTAGGTCGTGTGGTTTTGATGTGTCCTAATTAGGATTATTAGTTAAAGTTATCTAAAGTTCGATTGGTTGGAAGGTTTAAGGGATTTAAGTTTGAATTCAAATATTAATGGATTGAGGTTAATTTTAAGATTTACTTAATTATTTGTTGGATATCACCTTTGTTTCACACCGAGGCCGTGAAGTTTATTTCACCTTCCTTGGGGCTAAGTTAATAGCCTCGTAGGCCTGGGTTACCCAGTGGTACCCGGTATAATTAAAGTGATTTTAGGTTGATTAAGGCTTAAGAATTAATGAATTTTATTAGAAATGTTTAGTTGCTGATTTTCAAAATTGATTAATTTAAGTTTGCCATTAATCGATTCGTGGCGTTGTGCCACCAGGCTCGAGGAACCAGCCTCCTTAGGACACTTAGCCTCCGCAGCCCGGAGTAGTCCAGCCAGATAAACCTGAATTAATGTAGTTAAATTAGAAGTTTTAAAAAGTTAGATAATTAATGATTAATTTATTTTTAAGGTTTAACACCCCTTGGAATCCATTCGTGGCGTTGTGCCACCAGGCTCGAGGAACCAGCCTCCTTAGGACACTTAGCCCCGCAGCCCGGAGTAGTCCAGCCAATAAACTTCATCTTTAGGATGGTTGTTGTGTTTTAAAAGGTTTGTTGAATGTTTTAAACATTAAGTTAACATTTTCTGGAATTTTAGAATAATTTTGAAATTTTATGAATTTTTGAATATTTTAATCATTTAATTAAGGGGTCAAAATTGAATTTTTGATTAAGGTATTCAAATTCTGGAATGTTTATATTTTATTAAAATACTAGACCTTACTACGATCAGTTAGAAGGTAAGTACGTTGAAATCGGATTTTTCTGCATTTTATTACGAAGGGTTTGAAGTTTTGAACTAGTTTTGAACTATGGTTTGACCAATTTGTTGACTTTTTGAAATATTATAGATTTCTTGAATTTAACATTTTTAGTAAATATTAGACCTTATTAGGAAGTTGAATGCAAGTGAGTTTGGGTGATTTGGATTTTTCTAGAATTAATTATGAAGGTTTGAAGTTTTGACTACTTAATGAATTTTTTGAAATATCTTAATTAGAAGGCCTTTTTTATGATTTTCCTCCAAATGAATCCCAAACTCCTTGAAATCAACTCCAAAGGTCAGAAATGACCTAAGGAGAGATTCCCAAGTGTTTGGGAAATTTTTGGAAATTTTAATATTTTATTAATTAATTAAATGAATTAAATATTCGATTTTCACTTAAAATTAGATTAAGGTTCAAATTGCTGTCAAATAATTTTGATTTTAATTTTCATTGGTTAAGGGTTTAATTATGGTCAGTTAGAGGGGTTAAACATATTTTTTGGGTTTAAAATGGATTTATTACATTTTCTGGAAGGTTTAAAGCTTAATTAAGGGTTAAACTTAGGAAAATTAATTAGGGCTTAATGATTCTCAAAATCAGTGAAACTTTTTCCTAGGGCTGAGAATGTCACTAAGTTAAAGTGTTCAAAGTTTCAAGTCAATAGGAAGTGAATCCTAATTATTGGAAATATTCTAAGTTCTCTAAACAATGTCCTTAATTATTGTCCTTAATGACACTAAGTTTAATAGGTTTGAATCAAGTTTCACTAACCCTTGACCAACATACAGTACACATACATAAGCACAATCAAATCCTAAATCTAGGAGAGCCTAAATCTAAGTGGTGTGTGCACCTAAGCATGCAAGAACTAACATAATCAATTAGCTAAATCTTGATTAGTGAATAGTGAAACACAACTATGCACTAATCACTCCCCATGATTCTATTCAAAAGCTCATCTATATTAAAATTTCAAGGGAGATCTCCCAAAGTTCAAAGATTTACATATATATATAATTTCAAAATTATTTTTAAATAGTATATATAACCATACATATAAATATACATATTTTAAATTAAAATAATTCAAAAATTATTATATAAAAAAAATTTATGAAGGTTGGAGATCCACTGATTTTAACTTCATTAGATAATAAGTTTTAAATTTTTTTTAAAAATATTCAATTATTAAATATTAGTGAACTATTAAAATACTCAAATAACTCAAATTAATATCAAAAAATTTGCTTAAATGATTTTGAAAATTTTTTGGAAGCTCAAAATAGATTAAGAATATCCTTTAAAATTTTGAAAGCATTTAGACTTTATTTTAATTAAAATAATAATTTAAAATATTTAAATAATCACTATTAAAAATTGCTCAAGATATATTAAATATTTTTAAATGAATTCTAATTTTAAATTAAAGTCTCAAAAATCTGAACATTTGATATAAAAAACTTAATTTCTGAACAAAGTATTATTTTTAATATTTTTTTGAAGTTCAGTAATTAAAAAATAACTAAAAGACTAATTAATCCTTGATTTAATATGATCTGGCGGCGGGATTAACACGTGGCGCGTCGGATTGGGACTCAAAACACGCCGGCGGCGGGTCAATCATTGAGCAATCATTTCGGGATGATTGCCTGGCGGCGGGACCCACGCGCAATTCACTTATCCAAGTCAGCAGGCCGCCGTAGCCATCGGATCTGCGGGGTTTGATCTGACGTGGAGATTAGATCCCGTCGTCCGATCTTAACAGAGAATGATCGGACGGCAGAGATTAATCCCGCGGAAACAAGCTGACGGGCCAGAGTTGTCGGACGGACAGCCGAAGGGGGGGATCAAATACACGGTCAAGTCGGACGTGGAATGGCTAATCCGACCGTTGATCGAACGATCAACGGTCCAGAAAATGTACGCCTGAACCAAATTAACGGGATGCCCTAAATCTCGTTTTGGTTCGTTCTTTGATCCGATAGACGAAAAAATAGTTGAAATTTTAAACCTAGATAGCTAGATGAACAGAAATAATGGGGGAACGTTCTTTTTTTTTCTGGAAATCACTTAATAGAAAGCTATTTAACCTAAGTGTCCTAGCTAGGGTTGAGTTTTAAAGAAACCTCACCGATGGATTTTGATTTTGGTTCTTGAGCTTGTAGACTGTCCACGCTCCTATTGTAGAAGACTCCTCGGCTCGAAAGCTCCTGGATCGAGTGCTAGAAGCCTGGAACGGATTTGGCTTAGTTCGCCGGAAGATCGTCGGCCACCACTTTGACCGGCCGGATTTGATCGGGAAGAGGGTTAGGAGTTTCTGGGGAGCTCAATGGAACAGAGAGCTTGGCTTGAGAGGCTGAAGTGGTGAGAGATGATAGGGTTAGAATGAGGCTTTAGGACCTTTTCTCCCTATTCAAACATCCCCAAGCCAAATGGATGGCTGGGATGCATCAGGGGGCTCTCCCTGATGAGGGACAAGTGTCCCAAACCGTCAGGTGGCAGGGAGAAAGGCTGGAAAGGCCCTCCAACCATTGGCTAGCTTTAGGGAGGGGGGGGGACCATTGCCATTTAAGGCTAAACCAAGGGCTGGGCTTGGTTAGGGAGCTTTGAGTGAGCTTTACTCTCATTTGGAACTAACTAGCTGCCTAGATCAGTTGGAGGGAGGCTCACATGTGAGCTTGACCATGGGGCTCCTCCATAAACCGTTGTTGACCAAATTGACCAGTCAAAAGGTCAAGGGTGCTGAGGTGGCAGCTGAGTTGGCAAGGGGGATGTTTTGAATGCTGAATGAATGTGAAGAGATAAGGAGTTCAAGTGAGTTTGAGGTTTCAAGCCATTTGGACACTTAAAGGGTTGTTGACCAAATGTTGACTGGTCAATTCCCAAGGGGACTGCTGATGTGGCAGCCAAGTGGCCTCAAAGATTGATTGTTGAATCAAAACAAAGCCAAATGAAGGGATGGAGGTTTGAATTTGATGATGGGGTTTGGAATAGATTTGACCAACTTAGAGTTGACTTAGTCAACTCTAAATGGGTTTGATTGGCCAAAGTTAAAGCATGGTTGGCTATGTTGGAGTTGATTTTGGAGCTTTGGAATGACTCAATGGGTTGAATGAGTTGAAATAACCCATTAAAGCCTTAAGGGAATTTTGAGTCAACCTAGGTTGACTCAAGGGTGGGTCCAGGCTGTGCAGGTTTAAAATGATATTTGAAGTCTGATAGAGGTGGTTCAGGGATTGAATTGGTTATTTGAGTCAAAAGGGCTTAATGGGCCCTTAATGGGCCTTAAGCCAAATTGGTTGACCTGGTCAACCGACTGGGTTCAGGGTCTGGAAATGGGTTCGACAGTTTTCAATGACGCTTCAAGACTAATGGAGGTGGTTCCATGGCCTAGAGGGGTCATTTGGGTCAAAACACCCATTTGGACCCTTAAAGGGTCACTTGGGTCAAACATGTTGACTTGGTCAACCAGGTTGACCTAGGGCTTGGAAATGGGTCCAACAGGTTTCAAATGACGTTTCAAGACCAATGGAAGTGGTTCCATGGCCTGGAGAGGTCATTTGGGTCAAAACCCTATTTGGACCCTTAAAGGGTCTCTTAGGTCAACTAGGTTGACTTGGTCAACCAGGTTGACCCAAAGCTTGGAAATGGGTCCAACAAGTTTGGTTTGATATTTGAAACTTGCTGGAGGTGGTTGCGTTCAATTCGGAGTTCATTTGGTTTGAAATCACCATTTGAGCCCCATAGGGGTATTTTGGTCATTTTGACCCCTGGTCAACTGGGGTCAAAGTGGGTCAACCAAAATGCAGTTTACTGTTCAGTGAGTCATAATTAAGGGTCTGGAAGTAATTAGAGGCTTTGAAGAGAGCTCTAAGGTCAAAATCCACTGGATGGCAAGTCCAGTGGCATAGGCTGTAAATATTTGAAGGTTTTACAGCCTTGGATTTTGATTAAGTTTCTGGGGTTAAAGACCTCAGAATGGGCTCAAATTTGGAGGGTTGCCTCCAGAGACATGTCCCATCAGTATGCAACTGACAGACTCTGAATCGGAGGTCCATTGATTGATTTTGAAGTGTTTGAAAATTTGCTGAAAAAGGCTTTTAGGACTTGGCCTTTTAGCATTGGATTTGGGTCTGGATTTGGATTTGATCTGGATTTTGAGTTTGATAGATAAAGTTTGAATTATCCAATCATTTTATAGTCATTTGGGGAATTATAAATGATTAGATAGGTTTAAAGCTAGATCAAAGGTAAGATCTAAGATTAAACTGGAGATTAAGATCTGAATGGGTTTAAAGTCTGGATTTGATTGAAGTTTGAATTGAATAAGGTCTAGGCATCTCCTAGGGTCTAAGAAGATCATAGGGTTTGAATCTAGGAGAGTCTTAGGGTCTAGAATAGATCCTAATATCTAGATTGGTCTGGAAGAATCCTAGGGTCTAGAGTAGATCCTAGGGTCTGGAGTCTAGAAGGGTCCTAGGATTAGAATGATCCTAAGGTCTGGATTTTGGAGAATCCTAGGTTTTAGATTGATTGGAGTCTAGATAGGTCCTTAGTGACTCATACAAAATGAGGTCAA